>JAVJIF010005203.1:0-232179 GCA_038442645.1 Agave tequilana
CCACCTTGGCCTTGTCTACCTTAATCCCTTCCCTAGATATCTCGTGACCTAGGACAATCCATGTTGCACCATGAAGTGACACTTTTCCCAATTTAGGGTCAAGTTCTTTTTGGTGCACCTACTCTCCTCTAGCTCCAAGTGATGGAGACACTGGTCAAATGAATTTCCATAGACGGAGAAGTCGTCCATGAAAATTTCTAAAAAACGCTCAACCATATCATAAAACAGCTTAACATACAACGTTGGAATGTGGCGGGGGCATTGCACAAGCCGAAGGCATTCGACGGTAGGCAAATGTCCCAAATGGACACGTGAACGTTGTCTTCTCTTGATCCTTCGGTGCTATAGGAATTTGGTTATACCCTGAATAACCGTCCAAAAAGCAGTATACTCATGACACCTGCTAATCTTTCAACATTTGGTCAATGAAGGGAGGGGAAATGATCTTTCCTAGTGGCTGCGTTCAACTTGCGGTAGTCTATGCATACTCTCACCTTGGTATCAATCGTGTTTGCACTAACTCATGCTTGTCGTTCTCTACCACAGTAAAACTAGACTTCTTAGGACCACATGCATTGGGCTAACCCACTCGCTATCGGAAATGGGATAAATGATCCCATTATCTAACAGTTTTACTATTTTGGCTTGTACGGCCTCCTGCATAAGTGGGTTCAGCCTACGCTGTGGATCCCTCTTTGGTCTAAACCCCTTCCTCTAGATGGATACGATGCGGACTAGCGTAGGGCTTAGTCCCTTAATATCTGCCATAGTCCAGCCAATGGCTTCCCTATGTCTCCTAAGGGTTGCCAGCAGGTCCTCCTCTTGCCTATTGGTCAAATTAGATGCAACTATGATCGTAACGCCTCTTGTTCACCTAGGTAGGCGTACTTAAGATGTTTGGGTAAGGCTTTCAACTCCAAAGAAGGAGGTGGCTCAATGGGTGGCGGTGTGATGCTAGAATCTCTCATTTCTATAGAACTCAGATTTGATTCCCATTCGATCTCATCAAGGCTAAGATCACTTGTTTCTAACTCTTCCTCTTCCTCTGACTCAAATATGATCTCATCATTATGCTCACGTTGTCATGTTCTCAATGGAGTTAACCTCAAAAGGTTGGTCGGTCACAATCGTAGGGATGCTTACCTAGGTTGAAAACATTGACTTCCTTGGTCATATCCCCAAAAGTCAGTCTCATGGAACCGTTTCTACAATTTATAATTGCATTAGCGGTTGCTAGGAACGGTCTTCCTAAGATAACGGGAGTTTGGGACCTAGGATTAGACACAGGTTGTGTCTCTAAGACATGAAATCGACCGGGTAAATGAATTCTCCAACCCGTATGAGAACGTCATTGATCTCTCCCTTTGGAACTTTGATAGAGCGGTCAGCCAACTGAATAGTAACTTGGGTCGGGTTGAGTTCACCTAATCCAAGTTGTTGATACACGGAGAAGGGAGCAAATTGATGCTGGCTCCTAATCGAGGAGTGCTCGATTGATTTCGGCTCGACCTATGGTGCAAGAAATGGTGGGGCAACCTGGGTCCTTATACTTGATAGTATCTGGTTGGACAGTAGCTCACTAATGTTAGTGGCTAGAAAACCTTCTTAGGCACATTAGTCTTTCTTTTCTTGGTGCACATGTCCTTAATGAAATTTGGCATAACTAGGGACCTGTTGGATTGCATCAAGAAGTGGAATGTTGAGCCTAACTTGATTGAACACCTCTATAATTTCTCCATGTGTGCATTGTTGTTGCTTCTAAGCCTATTTGGAAATGGAGCTATAGGCTGGTGCAACTGATCTGCTGACTTTTCAGCTTCATTTTCCTTGGGACTGGATGGAGAAGGAGTGGAGCTAGATGGAATGGAAGTGGAGCTAGATGGAATGGATGGCTGAGATGGATCCGATGGCATAGATACTTGATTATCAACTTGTTTCCCCGATCTGAGTGTATGAACCATGTGACACTGATTTGGGTCTTGAGCCTCATTGGCTGGCCTAGGATTCCTAGGATTTGGCAATGGTTGACTCGGTAGGGTACCCCTCTGTCTCTCTTGCTGGTTCAATTGGAGCTCTATCCTACTTAGGACTTGAGCCAGCGTGTCTTGGCTTTTGACTAGGGTATCCACCTTTCTTTCCAAATTTGAAAGTCTTGTCTCCATTTGTGATTTTGGAAAGATGGTGGAGGATTTTGACTAGGGAAATTTTATTGATAAGGGCGGATTTTGAAGTTGTTGGAGAATTTGGGCCTCACTTGATCATTGTTGCTTGGGCCCCATGAAAATTGGGATGGTTTCTCCAACTGGGATTGTAGGTGGGTGCATAAGGATTGTTGGCGGGCCTTGTGAAGGCCGCACTCATATGTTCGGGCAAGCTTTGATGCGCGATGAAAACAGGACATTCCTCAAACACATGGTTCATATCTTGACAATAAGTACAGCCCGCCGAAGATGTTGGGCTGACTTGGTTCACAGAGACTGGCTCTTTCGTTTCAAGAGCCTCTAGTCTACGCATAACAGCAGCTAACTTAGCATCGGTTGCTACGTTAGCCTCAATGGAATGGATACTCCTTTAGAAGAAGTAGGGTCATTAGTCCTAGATTTTTCAGGAGTAGGGTCCCATTGGATGGATTTTTCAGCTAATTCCTCAACAATGTCCATTCTTCATCTTCATTCTTTTGCAGAAACCTCCTTGACACATGGATTCTAACAGTGTTTTAGTAGAATAATCTAATCCATCATAGAGAACTTAGCAAAGTCGCCATTTCTCTATCCCATGGTGAGGACATTGGGCAAGGAGATCCTTAAAACGTTTGAAGTATTTCCAAAAAGGTTCATTGGCTGTTTGCTTAAACTGGAGGATATTCTTCCTAATCAGTGCAGTCTTGTGAACGGGATAAAATTTCTTTAAGAAGGCCTAATGAAATTATCCCAAGAAGATATTGAACCGGCCTCTAGACTGTAGAGCCATTTCTTTGCTAAATCTTTCAAAGCAAAGGGATAAAACTAAGTTTGATAGCATCGTCTCCTAACTTAGGTATATTCATCATTTGACATACTTCTTCAAATTCCCTTATGAAGAAGTATGCATCCTCAGATTCAAGTCCATGAAATTTGGGAGAGTGTTGATGTATTGTGGCTTGAGTTCATATGGGTCAACACTTTCGATAGTGAGCTGGATGCAAGAAGGAAGAGAGGTTCTAATAGGATAGAACCTATCTTGGAGTGACTGTGGTTGTGCCATGTGTGAGTCGGGCTTGAGCTCGGGTGAGTATCCCCGGCAACGGCGCCAAAATTTGATTGAGATTTTGATAATTGAAATAGAGTTCAGAATTCTTAGTCTCAATGCGAATCCGCTGTAGCAAGGGCTCAAGCGGGTCGTGATCCTCAGGGAAGGATGCGATGAAAGCTTTTCGACTCGATTCCTCTGTATGCTTCAAGTAAGAAGAGAGAGATTAGATTGGTGATGAAAATATGAGATTAAAGACGTGTTTTGCTGATCTTCTACCACAACCCTATTGCAAGTTAAGGAGCTTGATCTTCATCTTAAGATTGATATGATTCACCCTAGGTCATTACAAATAATTCAAGCAAGAAAAATCAATACTAGATTCTTGCTAAGTTACATAATCTAAAAACTAAACTATGGTTCATCCTAACATCTAGGTGCAGCCTAATAAAAGACGAATCTCAAACTTATGCTGTCCTAGTTCTTAAGTTGAAGTCATGAAAAGCCTTTTTAATATGCAACCTAGATTAGGATTTTTAGGTATTTGTTTAATCTTCTAGAAAAATTGTTTTTAATACCTAGGGTTTCGATTGATGTTCCTTAATCAGATCTAGGCTTAACTGCTCTAGGGTTGCTTCAAGAGTCTCAGCAAACTACTAGAGAGATTTAGTTCTTCATTATTTTTTTCTTTTCAAATTATTTATTTTTTTTATTATTTTTTATGAGAAAGATTGCAAGGAAAAGAAAACGAAAACAAGAAGAGATCACAGATTAAAACAAAGAGAGATCACAAAAGCAATAAAGTAAAGTTGCAGAAATTAAAAGAGAACAAAAGAGTGACCTTTATTTCGTTGAATCTCCGGTTACACAATCGTCTCCTTCTTCTCCACAAATAGCATGAAATAAAATTACAACTTTAAATAAAAGTGGCTAAAGAAACCCTAATCGTCTCTGCATGCCCTCCCTGTTGCGACTGCACAGATATTTATAGTGCAGAATGCGAGGAGTCCCGGATGAAGCTGCCCACGAAAACTGGGCTCTGGATAAGCTCAAAATGCCGCAAAAACCCTAGTTTTGCCGCCAATTTGCGGCAAAGTTAGGGTTTCTGGCCACGCGCTTTGGCGCGTGGCCTCTCCTGGTCCGTCCATGTGGGATTCCGCTTCTAGAAGTGTGATCATGGCCTTTTAATCTGGATTTTCGAGATAACTTGGTAATCAAGTTACCCTTAATCCAGATTTCTTCAAATCTTCTCTCCACGAAATTCCTCTTTATCTTGGCCTTTTATCCTCATCTTGCAGGTGTTTAGGGTTGGATAGAAGTCTATCCTTCCCTAAACACCTGCAAGATGAGGATAAAAGGCCAAGATAAAGAGGAATTTCGTGGAGAGAAGATTTGAAGAAATCTGGATTAAGGGTAACTTGATTACCAAGTTATCTCGAAAATCCAGATTAAAAGGCCATGATCACACTTCTAGAAGCGGAATCCCACATGGACGGACCAGGAGAGGCCACGCGCCAAAGCGCGTGGCCAGAAACCCTAACTTTGCCGCAAATTGGCGGCAAAACTAGGTTTTTTGCGGCATTTTGAGCTTATCCAGAGCCCAGTTTTCGTGGGCAGCTTCATCCGGGACTCCTCGGCATTCTGCACTATAAATATCTGTGCAGTCGCAACAGGGAGGGGCATGCAGAGACGATTAGGGTTTTCTTTAGCCACTTTTATTAAAGTTGTAATTTTTATTTCATGCTATTTGTGGAGAAGAAGGAGACGATTGTGTAACCGGAGATTCAACGAAATAAAGGTCACTCTTTTGTTCTCTTTTAATTTCTGCAACTTTACTTTATTGCTTTTGTGATCTCTCTTTGTTTTAATCTGTGATCTCTTCTTGTTTTCGTTTTCTTTTCCTTGCAATCTTTCTCATAAAAAAAAAAAAAAATAAATAATTTGAAAAGAAAAAAATAATGAAGAACTAAATCTCTCTAGTGGTTTGCTGAGACTCTTTGAAGCAACCCTAGAGCAGTTAAGCCTAGATCTGATTAAGGAACATCAATCGAAACCCTAGGTATTAAAAACAATTTTTCTAGAAGATTAAACAAATACCTAGAAATCCTAATCTAGGTTGCATATTAAAAAGGCTTTTCATGACTTCAACATAAGAACTAGGACAGCATAAGTTTGAGATTCGTCTTTTATTAGGCTGCACCTAGATGTTAGGATGAACCATAGTTTAGTTTTTAGATTATGTAACTTAGCAAGAATCTAGTATTGATTTTTCTTGCTTGAATTATTTGTAATGACCTAGGGTGAATCATATCAATCTTAAGATGAAGATCAAGCTCCTTAACTTGCAATAGGGTTGTGGTAGAAGATCAGCAAAACCACGTCTTTAATCTCATATTTTCATCACCAATCTAATCTCTCTCTTCTTACTTGAAGAATACAGAGGAATCGAGTCGAAAAGCTTTCATCGCATCCTTCCCTGAGGATCACGACCCGCTTGAGCCCTTGCTACAGCGGATTCGCATTGAGACTAAGAATTCTGAACTCTATTTCAATTATCAAAATCTCAAATTTTGGCGCCGTTGCCGGGGAAGGAACGGCACGATTTCCTCCTCGTTCTAATCATTCTTTCTTTTCTGTTGCAGGTACAGAGAACAGGATACAGAAACAGAGCAGCAGAAATTACATATTGCAACCCTGTGCCTCTGCCCTAGAAGGCAGAGCACTTGGGCCTACTCCTTTGCCGCAGATCCGCGGCAAAAGCCGCAGAAACGCGGCAAGAGTAGTTAACTACTCACAGAAATTTCTGCAGGTTGCTTTGCATTGCAAAATCTGCTTACTGCTGTGATTATTTTTCTCTGTGATCACTCTGCAATTGCTAATAATTAACATTAACCCATTTGTTGAAACTAAAAAAAAAAATTTAGACTCTTGCATTTAGGGCACGTGTCTATTTACATTTTTTTAATTCTGTTGAAGAGTGCTGGCGACAAGGTACGTTTGCATAGCATATAGATTAGGAAACACTCTTGGTTGTTTACTGCTTTCTTGAGTGATTACTTTTCTACCGCTTTACACGTACACTAATTCATCTTTAGGGCATAACCCATAAGCAAGATAAGGTGGGGATTTCATCACCCTTTCTTGGCCACAAATCATATCCGTCACACTCACAACCCTAACCTTAAGTAAAATTTGACTAGACGTTGGCCCTAGGTTAACTCGGACTCAATAGGAGATTGACCGAAGGAGAAAATTGTTCGAAATTAACTCTTGTCAAATCGGTGTCTAGGCAGGGGATTGAGGCCGAAAGCCCGAAGAACGGTGGTTATTTAATTAAGGAACGTCTCTGACGGAAAACCTCCCACCGGTCTTGCCACCTACCTGGCCGATTAGCTTGTGGTTAACGTCGACAGTAGACCTCCTAAGGACAGTCTAAAGTTAGGAGTCGTCTAGGTCAAGGCTTACCTTAGACTAGGACTTTGATTGTTTTTCTTTTTTTGATTGATTGGGTGAACTTTTGCAACTTTTAGCCCTTGTATTTGCATTTTGACTTCTTGTAATTGCGCTTTTGCACCTGGGCTTCAAACATGGGCTTGGATCTGAGCTTTTGGGCTCTTTAAGCTTTATTTCTTATTAAAATAATACTTCGAGGCCTGCACACATTAAATAACGAATATTAATAAATGTGCATTATAATATGAATAAATGTGCAAATGTGATGGTATATATGATGACAATTATGCATTTTTCACTACCTATCAACTATTATATTTCAATTGATTATGTTTCAATTGGTATCTTATACAAGCTTATGCTTCATTTGTTTAGTATTTCATAAAGGAGGAGAAAATTCATATTTCACCTTTTAATTAGTTTTGTTTACCTTTGGTATTTTACTCCCACACTTTATGTTGAAAAATGATTGAAAAATGATATCGATTATTATTTTTGGTATCATATGCTCATAATGAAAAATTATTTTCAATTGGTACTAACTTTTACAATTGATATCAAGATTACTTATATTCAATTGATATCAAAATTTTTGGTTGAAGTCTTCAATATTTGTTTTATGTACTTACAATTGGCACTTACACTTATTATGTACTTTCAATTGGTATGTTTTTATTTATTGATATCATGATGCACTAAATTGATATATTTTTTTCAATTGGTATCATAATATTTTGACTTGATTTCACTCCTTGTTGATATTCTTTTTGTTTAAGACAAAACGGGGGAGATTATTGTTTTATGTTTTCTTTGACCCCTTTGTTGATGATTGACAGAAAGGGGGAGAAGTATTTGAGTTTATATGCATGTTTATTGTTTGTTTCATATTGATATCAAGAGAGTGAGTTTGATGTTTTGATGTTTTGTTGATATTGGTATCAAGAGAACATATTTTGTTGTTTAAGTTTATTGATATCAAGAACTTTTGTTAAAATTTTTATTGTTGGTATCAAGCTTTTATTGATTATCTTTCAGTTGGTATCAAGAATTTTTATTGATTGGTATCAAGAGCTTTTATTGCTTTTATTGATAAAGTTTTCAATTGAAATTTTTATTGCTATCAAGAGTATATTTTTAAGTTTATATTTTCAATTGATACTTAAGAACATGTTCATTTTAAACAAAAGAAAAGTAATTTATTTAAAAATTTGGTTTCAAGAGCATGTTCATTTCATTATTTTATGCATGTTGATGCATATTCATATTTAGTATTCATTACATATATTTATTGTTTATTGCTATGCATAAGTTAAGGGGGAGCTTCTTTGAAGCTTAATTTTAATCCATGCATATATAACTCCATGAGTTTTGTCATCATCAAAAAGGGGGAGATTGTTGGCCTAGAGGCCTTCCACTCTAGTTTTGATGATGATTAACTCATGTAGTTATAGTTTACTAATAATCTTCTGATGTTTAGTTTCAGATACTTAACCAAAATATTAGTAGGTGATTAGCTTCAACAATGGTGTTTTAGAGCTTTCATATGGTGATTCAAGAGCCCGCGCGTCAAAGTCATATCTAGCACTCGTTTGGAGTCAAGCTCGGTGGATCACGTTTGGATCGAGTCGACTTGGAGACAGCGCTCTACAAGAAGACTTCAGTACATTGTTTAGTTTATAGTTTAGATCCATTTGTTAAATATTAGATAGTACGGTATGCTCAAGTTCACAACACACACTTTTTCATGTTTTACTTTTGGTTTTCGTTTTTAGTTTAACCGATCTTGGTTTTCATGAATAGATAATCAAAATAAGTTTACATGGTTTAATGTATATTAGATTTGTTCTATATACATCTATGCTTCAACTATTTAAACAAACTTAGTTTGATAGTCTATTTCATAGTTTGGAGTTTTGGTATTTTAACAAAATGTATTTTTGGATTTTAAGTCAAAAACATTGATATATATATCTTTCATGTATTTTGGATTATATCCATGTACTATATGCCTCAATTTATTTCATATCATATTTTTTGTATTTGGATGAGTTTTGGACAAAACAATTTTCCATTTCAAAAATCCTAGTTTTGGAAAATACGGAATTTGGTTTTCGGCAAAATTTCTAAGTCACAAAAATGGTTCAAATTATTTGAAATATGCGTTGAATTTTTTCACACATGTTTGTATATCAAAGTATTATACTGAAACTATTTTTTTGAATTTTTAGAGATTTTGTGGGATTTATTTGATAAATAAAAACCCAAGTTTTAAGTTCTGAAAATGTCCTGCCAGGCTCTGGCGATCGATCGGGCCGGTCGACCGGACCCAGAGTCGGTCGACCGGACCGGTCGACCGACGTGCACAAGGATGTGCACGCAGCCAGCCACTTAGGCCGGTCGACCGACTTCAAGTGCCCCACTCTCGGGTGGGGGCGGTCGACCGGGCTGTCGACCGTGAGCCTTGGCACGGTCGACCAGCCAGAGAGCAACTGCTCTCTAGATCTGGCCCGGTCGACCGGGCGGCGTCGACCGGCAGGCTCAACGGTCATAGTTTTGACCGTTGGCCGGTCGACCGGCCGGTCGACCGGAGGGCAATTTTGCCCCTGCCAGCTGCCAACGGGCAGATTTTGATTGAGCCTATTTAAACCTCAATTCTTAGCTGTTTTTCATCAAGAATTTCAAGAGCTAAAATTTCATCTTCTCTAGTGTTTTATACAAGTTTTCAAAAGAAGTTTTGGCTTTAAAGTTTACATTTGATTTGGTGTTTTTCTAGGGTTTGGAAAATCAAAGAAAAGTGATTTTGGAAAAGTGTTTTTAGTTCATCTTCTTCATCCTTATTTTTTTTTCCCAAGGATTTTCTTTGAGTATTTATTTTTCATTCCTTTGGTTTTTCTCACATTTGAGCTTATTATTCTATCCTATCTATTAGGATCTTTGTTTTGTGGAAAAAAAATTGTTTGTGGTCTTTTGATCACTAAGTTGTAAACCCTCCTACTTTGTGTTATCCCTCTTGTATAGAGGTTGATTTTTAGAGTAGTGGCTTTGTGCCCTATCCTCTAGTGAGAGGTTGATTGGTTGTTTAGCTTTGTGCCTGTCCCTCATTTGTGAGGTTGATTTTGTGTGTGCCTTGTGCCTAGCCTCTAAGTGTAGAGGTTGTGTTTGTAATTGAGAGAGGAGTTGTATACTCCTGGTTGTATTGCCCCAAATCCTCAGTGGAGGTTCCCTGTATGGGAGTCCTGTGTGGACAAGTTAGTGGAAATCCTTTTGTGTGAAGGCGGGGACGTAGAGCTGTGTGCTCAAACCTTGAAACAAATGTCGATGTTTGCGTTTGATCCATTGACTCTAACTCTTTCTATCTTTTACATTGTGCCTTGCATCATTTCATATTGCTCATTCATATATTATATGCTTGGCTTGTTTGTGTTCACTTATGTCTAACCACGAGAGCTTCATATAGCACCTCAACTCTTATTCAGAGGAATCAAGAGGAGTTAGTCCAGAGCCCTTCACTGGGAATTTGGCTAGACTCGTTGGTTATATTAAGTGTGTTGCAATTTAGTTTTTAATTTTCGCATTTTGTTCATTAGATTAGCCGTACACCTATTCACCCCTCCTCTAGGTGTACTTACAGTACAAAGGTCGATCGTGCTCGTTATCCTTGAGAAGCATATCCTCCGCTGTGAAGGTAATAGCAGGTACCTTTGATTGTACATGATGGCATTCAGGGCAAGAAGACTGAGCGTCATCTTTAGGGATTTCTGGCAATACGTCAAGAATGATTCTGAATTAGCCAGTGCATCTCTGAGTGCTTCTCTTGTCTCTTTTGAGAGATGAAGGAGCTCGTGTATGGTAATACGAGCTGGGATATTAGCCAGCTGGGCCAATATGTCAAAACGAAAGGACATGTCAAGCCCTAGGCCTGAAGGCTTCTTCAGGACATGGTCAAACCGGACTTCCTTTGGCTTCTCCTTTCCCTTGGTTGGGACTGAAGTGGGTGCTGGTATTTGTACTGACGTCGTCTGCTGTTGTGTCTCGTCAGTAGCTTTCTCATACTGTTTTAAAAATGATTTTCCAGATCGAGTACCTGTTGGCTGAGGTACATCAGCTTGCGTCGTGCAAGCTTGTTTTTTTCCCTTCAGAATCGCTGAGAGAAGCTGATGTGAGATTGTCATCGTCTGGCAGGATGAAGATGACATTGCAAGATTTGCCCTTCGTCTTGGACTTCTTTGAATCCCATTGTTCGTCTTGGACAAGGTCTGGGTGTATTCACATGATTTTCCCTGTCTCTAGTGTCAAGGGAACAAGACCCTTATTCTCTTGAGTTTTAGCTGAAGAATGCTTGACTTCCAGCCATGGTGCAGGGATTGGATAAGTCCCATCAGGAACTGTGACCTTTGGAGTTTTGCCGAGATCGACGGTCACTATGTTTGCAGTGACTTTCTTTTGCTTTGATTTCAGAGTAAGAATTCTGGCGTCGACTAAAACTTGAATTCTATCCTTGAGGACAAAGCACTTATCAGTAGGGTGATGAACCATCCCGTGAAGAGGCAATAGTTGGGATGCGTCCTATTTCATTAGGACACCGAACATCTGCCAACTTCAATTTATTCCCTTTGTGGAGTAATGAAATATTGTGACCACCTGTTCATCTTTGAAGGAGCACTGTTTCGGAGGAAACTTAGACTATTGAAGCCGCTCTTCTTGGCCTTAGACTGAATGTCCCCTGACAATTCAATGGACATAGTCTCTTTCCTTTGGCTTGAGAAGACTGTGCCATGTCGCCACGTCCTTTATTGTTCATACCCCATTTGCCTTTAGGGGTGGATGGTTCGAACTTTTTAGCCGACTTTTCGGCTATCTCGGCTTGCTCGACCAGTTCTTTTCAGGTATGGGCTTTGACAGCTCCCATGCGAATTTCTACTTAGTCTAAAAAGTTGTGCCTGCACGTCTATAAGAGCATGGGTAATGGCATCCCTGCTGGGCACATCAAAGATAAGTTTCTGAACCGCTCAATATAGTCATGGAGAGATTCACCCTTCTTCTGTATGGCAGAGAAGAGTTTGCTCATGGTTACCTCGGTATCGTCCTCATAGAAATGAGAAAGAAATTGGGTTTCCAGGTCGATACAGGAATTGACAGAGCCCGGAGGGAGACTTCGGAACCAGTCAAATGCTACTCTCTTCAAGGTGCCAATGAACAGTCTGGCCATGATAGCATCATTGTCTATAACATTACCAGTCTGAGACCGAAAATAGTAGATGTGTTGGTTTGGCGAGCTCTTACCATCATACGTATGTAATGTTGGTGGTTTGAACTTTGGTGGGTATGGTACTAAATCCCATTCCAGCAGGTAAGGACGGACTACCCCTACTTTCTTTAGTTCATCCCTCTGAGCTAGGGATACAATTTGACTTGGATGCCTTTAAGAACTTCAGTGTCTAAAGAAGAACTATCCTCTGACTTCTCAGTCTTTGGTTCTTCATTGCTAAGATGTTCTTCCTCATCATGGTTACTCCCGGTATCATTGTTATTCCAATTATTAAGGAGTTGAGCGAGCATCTATTGAATGTTGTCCAAAGCTTCTTGCTGGGTCTTGGAAGTTTACTCCTGAGCTTCCAACCATCGACGAAGGTCATCATTACCGTTATCAGCCATATTCACTGATACTCTATCCGTTCGTACTGAGCTGACTATTGCCGAAGAGGCATACCCACTGTCTTCGTCCTCCTAATCAGACCATGGACTAATCCTTTCATTAGTTCTGGTGAGGTTACTGCAGTTGAGGAAGATGGTTGTTCATAACTGTAGAGTATTGCAACCCTAGATCTGGTGTTTCGGAAGACACCTTCTTCATGTACCAAGACTTCGCCAAGGCCTGGGCTGTAATTCGGATCTGAAGAACTGGAGGGAGTGGCATGCAACGCTCGTCTGCCCCTATACAGCTCTCGTCCCCTTCCGGTCATGTTAACGGATGCAGAGGGCAGATCTTATGATACGCTCCTTTTGCGATGTTTTACCGGAGCTTGCACCGACAGTCGATCAAAAACTGATCGTCGGGCTGGAGGAGTAGCGGGGATTGGTCCTAGCCGGCAATGGACGGAGTGGACTGTCACGAACTTACATCCCACTTGTTGACAACAGAAGGGAGAAGTTTGAAAAGATTTCGACTTCTGTTTACTTGTCATGAATTCCTGCAAGTCAGACCCAGTCGGGCTTAAATGATCCAGCGCAGAGGCTCTGTTGGATTGCGCATAGAATGATGCCCTGTTCTTTTCATCACCTCAGAGGTAATCCGCACTAAATAGTGCTTTAGCTCTAACTTCGCGGCTAAGAACTTTGGGAATGTCCTTGGGTGCTGAAGCTGCATAAGCACCACTGTTAACACTTAGGGACGATCCCTTAGCTCCGCTATGAAAGGCGAGCTTAGTGCTTGATGAATTGGGGAGCGAAGCACGCTGTGGTATTTTATTCGCTATGTTTCTGCGAAGGTGATTAGCCCTAGATAGTGCTTTGGCTCTAAATTTGCGGCTAAAAGCTTTAGAAATGTCCTTGGGCGCTGAAGCTGCATAAGCACCGCTATTAGCACTTAGAGACAATCCCTTAGCTTCGCTGCGAAGAGCGAGCTCAGCACAATCTGGTGCTTTGGTTCCAACTTTGTGGCTGCGAACTCCATGCGTACCCTGAGGTACTGTGCTTGGCACACCATCAGTAGCTTCGCTCATAAGAACGAGGCTTGCGCGAGGAGTTACTTTTCCTGAATTAGGCGAAGGCATGGTCGTCGTCGTAACTTCGCGGCTAACAGTCTCGACGAAGCAGGTAGGAATCTTGCCTTTTTCTTCAAGAAAGAGACGAACTTGTGGCATAGCTGCGCCTGAGGCTTCATACAGAGCCCTCTGCTTTGGCCTCCACATCTATTTTGAAAAAGGAGACTTAGGTTCGCAGGGAACCTGACTAGCTACACGCGAGGCTGGGAGGTGTTAGAAGGATTCTGCTTCCGGTTTCTGCACTGAAACCTTGGCCATCGAGACCTTTCTATGCTTTCGTGCATAGAGCATTAAACCACCCCCAGGGAGGAGTTCTTCAAATTTTCTCTGGTCGAAGTGAACGACTAGGTTTTTGAAGGTAACAGGCTCAAGATTCTGACCCTTACATTGCGGGCCTGCTTCCTTGTTACGCCAGAGGACCATGGTAGGCTCGTAGGGAGACTTATCCATCTTCACAGAGACTTACTTCGAATATTTAGCCAGAATGGCTCTGGCTACACCAGCTTTCTTGAATTCAGAGGTAGACCTGAAGGTCTGTTCGTCGCATTGCGACACTTGATTCTCAACAGTGGAGAATTCGCTCACTAGCGGAGTCACCATCTTGTTTTCCATATATTTTGCAAAGGGGGAAAACTTAAAAAAAGGGGTTGAGGAGCTAAATTACAAGTAATTCTTTTACAATAAAAAGATTACAAGTAGATCTCCTCTGAGATTTTGGAGAAGTGTGTCGATAGGAGTCTGGTCAGCGTGCGACCACTTTGTCCCTTTGACGATGCGATCGATCAGACGGTCAGTCTGCTGCCTGACGGGATTCCCTCTCGCCTGGTTTAAGGAATCGGAGAACAGAAGGTTGGTAGAACCTTTTGTACTTCTCAAACTGCCTCCGCATGGAAATTCCTTCTCGCCTGGTTCCGGAGATTCCTTGAGAGGGAGGAGGATCTTAGGGTGTTAGCACCCTGATTAGAGAAGTAGTTCTCTGAATTCTTTGAAGCAAGAGAGTAGATCTCTGTTTAGCTGTCTCTTTCCTCTGTTTTTCAGCCTCTCTCTCTGTGCGTGTGTGTCTTGCATACCTCTGGTGGGCTATTTATAGGGAGAATAGGGGTATAATTGTCCCTTGAAAGTCTGAAAACAGATTGAGTCAATCTGTTTAAATCTAGAAAGTACCTTGCCGCGAGGTTAGAATTAGCTTCTGCGAAGCTAGGAATAGCAGGTAGTGTCGATCTCCTGATCTGTTTTGATTCTTTCCAAATAACTGAAAGATCTCCCTGACCCTCTTACTTGTTTTAGGAGAGTCAAGAGATTATGGTAAACAACTGCCAAATTTGATCTCAGATTTGATCTCGATTAGATTTGATCTTGAATAGATTTAATCTCATCTGGAGATTTAATTGGTCAAAGGTGACCATGAAAGACTCGCAGCGGAGCTGCCGCGTCAAGCTCGCAGCGGAGCTAGAAGGAGCATCTGACGAAGTCAGAAGAAAGCTCTTCAGCGGAGCCGGATAAACATTTATGGCGAAGCTACCGACCATCCTTCTGCGCGGTTGCGTGTAGCTTCGAGCGAAGCTAACTCTCTGCGGAGTTAACTGAGGACTTCAGGCAAAACTGTAAGTTAGCTCACTGATAGAGCTTTGAACAGCTTCAAGGCAAAGTTGGACAATCTTAGCCTCTCAGGAGAGGCTATCCGCTCGGGCTCATGTGATGCTAAGTGTTGAGCTAACCTAGCATCTTAGACCTACTTAGGTCTCTTCAAAGACAATCTGGGCTCACTGTCTGCTTCACTGGATCAGTAGAGTCCAAGTCGCTGATTTATCCCTTGGAGATGGGTAAAAACTAGTCATCAGTTTGTCTACCACTTGTCGTTTGTAAATCTCAACAAGTTAGACATTGTTCAGGCCAGTTTGGAATCTTGTCTTTTTTAGAGTGTCAACACTCGGTGGATCACATTTGGATCGAGTCAACTTGGAGACGGCATTCTACAAGAAGATATCAGTTTGTTTTAGTATAGTTTGTTTAGATCTCATTGTAAAGATTAGATAGTGTGATATGCTCAAGTTCACAATACACACATAAGTTTCATGTTTTGATTTTTCATTTTAACCGATCTTGGTTTTCAAGTCAAAAACATAGATATAATACCTTTCATATATATTAGATTCTATCCATATACAATATGCTTTAAAGTTGTTGCAATATCATGTTTTTATATTTACATAAGTTTTGGAGAAAACGGTTTTCCATTTCAAAAATCCTAGTTTCGAAAATACGAATTTTGTTTAAGGTAAATTTTCAATCTCAGAAAAATAGTTCAAATAGTTTGTAATATGTGTTAAATTTTTATCACGCATATTGGTATTTCAAAGATATAGAAGAACTGATTTTTATAGAATTTATGTGATTTTATGGTATTTATTTGATAATAAAAAGCCAAGTTTTTAAATCCTATATTAGGCTGGACTGGCTGTCTGCCGGTTGACCGGAGCAGAAGTCAGTCTACTGGTCCGGTCGACCGATGTGCACAGGACGTGCATGCAGCCAGGGCTAGTGGGCCGGTCGACCGGGCAGTCGACCGTCTAGAGAGCTATGCTCTCTCGAAATGGCCCCGTTCGATCGGGCCGGTCGACCGGCAGAGAGCTCTGCTCTCTGTATCCAGTCTCGGCTGACCGGGCCGGTCGACCGGAGGCACAACGGTCAGAAATCTGACAGTTGGGGCTGGTCGACCGGGCGGTCGACTGGAAGGGCAACTCTGCCCTTTCCAGCTGCCAACGGGCAGAATTTTGTGAGGGCTATAATACCCCATTTGAGTTGGTTTTGAATAAGAATTTTATGAGCAAAATTCCTCACCTTTACAAGTGCTTTAATACAAGTTTTTAAAAGAGTTTCGGTTTAAAAGATTTTATCCTTATTTGTTTTAAAGGGTTGGAAAAATCAAGAAAAGGAGAAGTCTTTGGGGTTAATTTTTTGAACTTCATTTCCATTATATTCTAGAAGTTTTCCCAAGAGTTTTTATTTGTGTTTTTGATTTCCAAACTCTTTATTTCTCACACTTGAGCTTATCTATCTATCCTATCAATAGGATCATTATTTTGTGAGAAAGAATTGGTTTGTGGTTGAGAGAGACCACCAAGTTGTAAACCTTTCATTCTTTGTGATATCCCTCTAGTGAGAGGTGATTGTGTTGATATCCCTCTAGTGAGAGGTGATTGTGAAAGTGGTATTTTTTATCCCTCTAGTGAGAGGTGGAGATTGAGTTAGAATCCCTCAAGTGTGAGGTGATTGTTGTTGGTATTGGCTTCATGCCTATCCCTCATTTGTGAGGTTGATATTGTATTGGTTTGTGTCTTGCCTCTAGTGAGAGGTTGTATTTGTTAAGAGAGGAGTTGTGTACTCCCGATTGTATTTACCCAAATCCTTAGTAGAGATTCCCTGTGTATGAAGTCCTGTGTGAACGAGTTAGTGAAAATCCTTCTGTGTGAAGGTGGGGACGTAGAGCTGTGTGATCGAACCTCGAAACATATCTCGGTATTTGCGTTTGATCCACTTTCTCTAACTCTCTCTCTTACATTGTGCATTGCATCTTATTGTCATATCATATATACATGCTTGGTTTGTTTGTGTGTCATACTTGTGTTAACCAAGAGAGCTTCATATAGCACCTCAACTCTTATTCAGAGGAATCAAGAGAAGTTAGTCCAGAGCCCTTTATCGGGAATTCGTCTACACTCTTTGGTTACACTAAGTGTGTTGTAATTAGTTTTAAATTCCGTATTATTTGTCATATATTAGCCTTACACCTATTCACCCCACTCTAGGTGTACTTTCACTTTTCTTAGTTAAACACCAATTTGACTGGTGTTAGCCAGTCTCAATATACAGTAATATTTATGAACATAAATATTTCAGTATAACTCTGTAAAAAGAACTTTAGTTCAATTATACAACAATTGGAGTGAGGCACACATGTAGCGAATCACCTCAAGACGTAATTCCCCTGCTATGGTGTTAACGAGTTATTGGACGCCGATCTCCCAAAATACAATACTTCTTCACGGTATTTGGATAACACTACCAAATCACTGTACAGTCGAAACGCAGTTAATCAACCTTCATAAGGAATTCAATGTAGTTGGACGAAAACAAATTTCAGGGAGAATATTTGTCTTAAATTTAGAAGATTATTCACTGTAGAGAAAGAAGGGAGAAAGAAGAATTTATGTCCTAGGAAGCACAGATTCAGACAATAATTCTGTATTTCAGAATCTGTTGAATTTTCTGCACTTCTTTCAGACCGAATATTGTTTCAAATTTTTATTCTAAAATCTGATATTTTAGACTAAATCTTGTTTCAGATCTGAATTCTTTAATAGAGGAAGAGGAGAGAATATTTTATGTGTTTAGAATTACGGAGAGGAGCGCTATTTATAGTGCTGCTGGGAATCTATTGGAGCACAGCAAAACGGTTGTGACGGTTCCTCTCTGAACCATTGCAACTATTCCAGAAACCAGTTAAAAAGAGTCAATCGGGTTAAATCTGCGCCCGCACCGAGGCCCGGACCAGGGCTCCGAGCTCCGACGGCGACGTGCGCACGCCTGTGGTCATGGTTTCTCCCCAGATGCGCGTGAAAACTCTAATTACCCAAAGAACACACCCTTTATTCTCATTTTCTTCTATGTAAACATTTGAAATGTCCACTCCCTGTCCAATGTGAAACTAAATATTTTAGCAACCTTTTAGTCCCTTTTTTCTTCTGAATTAGGCTAAGTTTTGACTTAAATATCTCATTCATTCGAAAGCGGAATTGAACATGTGAATATACCAGTTCATCTTCAATAAAAGAGAACAAACTCCAACCATTATCCGATTGATTTATCTACGAATCTCGCCTTAATTCAGCTAACAAATTCACATAAAATTCTTCGTTTTCTCAACAGCATAACCCTGGGAGTATGACAAACCTTTAGGGATGAACTTCAGATCTTATAATTTTTATTTTAATATTAACAGAGATTACATTGGTAAATAATATTCACTTATGCCCTTTTTCTCTCTCAAAAATGGAAAAAATAATAAAGAAATGATATTGACTGATTTATCTATCTAATTTTCCTTGTTTTACTATTATTATTGTTTTATAAGTTATAGTTCCAAGAAACTCTAATTTTAAATAAATTTAGCTTTTATTTTGTTTTGTCAGATTGCGCGGATCTTTTACTTCTTTCAGTCAGACCAGCAAATATCATCTGAAGAACATGTAAGAATTTGGGGCTGTTTGTTTGAACGTAAAAGTCATAAAAAGTCGTAATTCATAAATCACTTATAACTCAATTATAATTATGACGTTTGTTTGGACCGTAATTCGTAAAAAACTTATGCAACCTAATTACCGCTCACTTGTAACCTAATTATCACTTACAGCCCACTTACAGTTAATTTTGTGATTAGGTAAATTTTATTATTTTTTTATGTTAATATTAATTTTTGTAATATTTAACATTTTTAGTATTTATTTGTAATATTAAAAATTTTTAAATCACCAAACAGTTAATTTTGTGGTCAACTTTTTCACTTACGACTTACAGATTATGACAACCAAACACCGTAGAACACAATACATTTTCTTACTTACAACTTTATATTATCAACCAAACACCGTAAAACTTACATACCTGTAACTCATTTATAATTGTAAAAGAATTTAACAATTATGACTTACAAATTACTGTCAATTACAAGCTGAAAGCAAACAAGTAATCTGGCAAGCAAGAAGATGAAAAGGAGCTCGCTACGACGTAAACTTCGCACACAAAAGTCTTACAAAGTCTTACCAATCAGACCCGTTTTTGATGGCTCAACTGTCAATTGCACCTTATGTGAAGGACCACCTTGTGAAACCCAAGGATGCAACCTTAAAATTTGCGCCATGAATGAACCCATGTTATGTAAAAACAAAGTTCACCTTGAATATAATATATGTTGCTTGAAAATAATTATTGAGTTTTTTCTTCCGTAGATTTAAATACTAATTTACTATTTTATGTTCTCCAATTAACGGCACTTGGTGCACGGGACTTCCAGCTAGTTTTAATAAATGGAAAATCCATATAACTATTCTAATTCAAAACTCTAAATTGTAAATAGAGATTTCGTTGAAAATTCTAAGTTAATTGTAGAGTCTAATATTATGTAATTATTTGGATATTTCTTGAACATGAAATTGGATAGAGTTATAATTTGTTAATGGTTACTATGAAAAATCTAATTATAACTTTTAAGAATGAGTTAGATCTCTCTCTTAGTAAATGAGTTGATTGGACAATGTAAAAAAAAATCGTACCTGTTAAAATACATTTGGAAGTCATATAAAATGTAACTGTAATATAATTTGTTAATGGTTATTATGAAAAATCTAATTAAACTTTTTAAGATTGAGTTAGACCTTTTTTTGATACATGAGTTTATTGGACATTAAAAAAAAATTGTGTCTATTGAATACATTTGAAAGTCATACAAAATGTAATTGTAAGATGAAGCCTATAAAATTATTTTGCATCACCATTAATCTATTTTACATTCAAAATATAATTTAAATTCATGTTTTATTTTTTTTAAAATAAAAAGCCTCTTTTTTTTAATATATCAATTCATGTATTCAAAATTTTCTTCATAAAAGCACAAATTTATCATAACTCTAATGTAATGTTTAATCTTCTCCCTAATTTTGGAAGAAAAGACCATCTTTTATTTCTTTAAATGTGAACTTCCAGGAATTCAAACTTTTGACTTAATTGTTTTAAAACAAATTATCAATAACTTCTACATATTTAAGAATCTATAATTTATTTCTTATAGAAATAATAATAATCCTATATTAGAACTATATTAAATATATCTGTATAAAGAGTTGTAAAATTATATTGAATAAATATGTATAGATATATATCAAGTTATTGAAATAATTCATCAGTGAGGCCTGACGTTCACTAGTAAAAAAGTGGGAGTGGGTTCTGCGAGTTCAGGGTTCAAGTTCCAGCTCTAGCTTTTGTTTAAAAAAAATAATCAAAAGAAATTCTTTAGATGAAAAACATGAAATATATCCCCATCTGAGTATAATCTAACTTAAAAAACTTAAGAGTATTTGAATATGAGTTCATATTTATTATTAAGATTCTCGCTATAGTCATGGATCATGATACAGCACAACACATGCCAGCCACTTGCACTTTCTTAGTAGATCCCATGGGCAAACTTAAACTTGTCCATCTTTGCAAGCAGCAACACCAAAATTAAATAAATTATAAATTTAGAAAGGGAAGGTGATGGCACTGGATTCATCTTTGCAAGCAAGCTAACATGGAAATCATCACATTATTATAAGTTAACAAATATCTTTCGAGATCCTAAGCATTTTAGAACTGTTACATTAAAATGGCGAGGTAGAAACTGGATGGACCAATGAGTTGTCCAGAGATGTGTACGATTAACTTACATGCTGAAAAATATCTAGAGAGGAAGTGAATAAGTGATATGCTAATTAAATACAAATTAAAATTTTAACTAATAAAGACTCAACACATAAATGATAACCAAAAAGTGAAGCCGAATTCCCGATAAAGGACTATATAACTTCTCCTCAAGATTCCTCTATTATAGAGTTAAGGTTCTTAATTGCTTTCTTGAATAAAACAAGTGCAAGCATACAAAACTAAATCTAGCATGTAACGATAAGCAACAATAAGCAAGGCATAAACACTAGAATAAGTAGAGCTGAGTTGAGAGAGATATGAGCAAACACAAACGCGGGAGATTTGTTTCGAGGTTCGAGCCATTTGCACTACGTCCCGCCTTCACCGCAATGAAGGATTTACATTATACACGATCCCACAAGATCACCCATGTTACAAATTCCCTCAAAAACTCTTAGATCGCAACTCCCTCACTCGGTACCGCAACACCTACGAGACAAGCCAACAAGCTTTCTTCAAGGCCGCAACGTCCAATTATTTTAAATACAGGATTTAAACACTTGGTGATTAACTTCTTGACGACAAACAAAGAACTCTCATATATAAGAATCCTATAGGATAGATATAGGGATGATGACACAAGCTTGTGTGAGAAAATTAGGAACTTAGAATTGAAGCTATTAGGGAAACAATGGGAAAAAACTGCTCTGAAGATATATGAATTTGTAGCACGAAACTAATTTCTCACAAAAACATGTTTTCTTGATTTTTCAAAACTTTTCCAAAAACTTAAACTTGAATGTATGCTTAAAAAACTTAGTTGAAAACTCTCTATAATGGATCCTATTTATAGGGAATATGATGAGACCATTAGAGACTAATCTCAGTCTTTAAGAACATATTTAAACCCAAATAAAGTAAATACTACCTGTTTGGAAATTAAAAAAAATTCAAAATATAGTTGTTATAGGCAATTTGCTGCTTTTGGCAGCAAAGCGGTCGACCGCCAATGACTATAAAAATAGCCATTGGAGCCAGCAGTCGACCGCCCGATTGACCATCTAGCGCATATTTTTCTACTCTAAGCAACTAACGGTCGATCACCCGGTTAACTGTGCAAACTATATCTTCTTATGCTCTCCCCCTTCCAGTTTTTACTATAAATACCTGCAAAATCAGAGACAAATGGGCATGACTAAGCAGAGATCTTAGGCTAGGTTTTGTTCTAGTTTAGTTTAGTTTTTTATTTTTCTTTTAATGTAATTTTTGTTTTTTGTAAACAAGATTAGACTGAGATTCATGAGAGAAGGAGAAAAAGATTTGTATTGAGAATGACACCAATGTAAGTTATTTATCTTTTCTTTCATCTTTTTTTAATCCAAATCAAAGTTTACGTTTCATGTTCTTCTTCTTCTTTTTATTTTTCTTCTTTTAGTACCAATTGCAATCCAAGTGAGTTTTATAGCATCGGAACAACCTTACCTTTGTGAGTGCCACCGATAGCTCATGACAATGACTCCTAATCTTATTCTGTATCATTTCATACTGATGTTGGCTTGATGATGTAATATGGAAGAGATGAAAATCAACTCTTATGAGCTATGTGTTGGCCCAGAAGCCCTTCAAATTAGTTTTGATGATGACTAACTTATGAAAGTTTGTTTACTAATGATCTTATGTTTAATAAGTTTCAGATATTGATTAATATTTTAGTAAAGATTTGACTTCAATAAGACATTCACAGTCAAAGTGTTGAAGCAAACAAATATTGATTCAAGAGCTCATGTCGTAACGATCGCATCAAGCTCACTTTGGATCGTGTTTGGATCAATCAGTTTGGAGAAGGAGAGACGTCGGTTTGTTTAGTTTAGTTTTATTTTAGATCTTGTGTAAGAATATCTTAGTCTTGATATGCTTAAGTATTCACACACACAAAAGATAAATAGTTTTTGATTTCAGTTTAACCAGTTTTGGATTTTCAAAGAATACATATATGATTTTTATGAATAAATCAAATCAAATGAAGTTTTACATGGTTTAATATATATTGGATTTCATCCATATGCATTTATATTTCATATTGACTAAAAACTTAATTTGATGATTCTAATTCTTGGTTTTAAGTTTTGCTTTTAACAAAACTTAGTTTTGAATTTAATGTCAAAAATATTGATATATCTTTTATATGTGTATTGAATTTTATCCATACACAATATGCTTCAAAAGTGTTTCTATATCATGTTTTTGTATTTATATAAGTTTTGGAGAAAACAAATTTTCATTTCAAAATTCAAGTTTTGGAAAATATTATTTTTGATTTAAAGCTAAATTTTCATATCACAAAAATAGTTTAAATTGTTTGAAATATGTATTGAATTTTAGTCACACATATCTGTTCTTCAATTATTTATAATAACTTATCTCTGTGAATTTTATGTGATTTTATGGGATTTTATAGGTATTAAAAGATCAAGTTTTCTAACCCTATAACCCTGGTTTTTGGGCTGCTAACGGTCGACCGAAGCCCGGCTCGGTCGACTGACAGGTTGACCGACATGAACAGGTTTTAGTGGTCGACCGGGCGATCGACTGTTACAGAAAGTCTGCTCTCTGAAAATAGTCCCGATTGACCAACTAGAGAGTTCACACTCTGGTTTTGGCCTCAGTTCAACCGACAAGCAAATTATCTTGAGGCGATCGACCGGCTGGTCGACTGACAACCCAACGGTTAGAAACCTGACCATTGGCCGGTCGACCGGGCTGTCGACCGACAGGTCAGTTTTGACCTGATCTGGACCCCAACAGCTATAATAGACCTTATAAATATAGGTCCTTTGAGGCCAGTTTTAACTAAGAATTTTGAGAGCAATTTTTTCCACCTTCTCAAGTGTTTTTAATAAAGTTTTCAAAAGAGTTCTTGTGCCAAAATTCTCTAACTTTATTTGTTTTTAAAGTTTTGATAAATCAAAGAAAATCAAGTCTTTAGGAATTCTATTTTGTTTTTCATATTATATATCCATCAAGAAGTTTTTCCCAAGTATTTTCTTTGTTCTTTTATTTTCAAATACTTTATTTTCTCACATACTTGAGCTATCATCTCAAATCTATCTTTAAGATCTTTGTATTGTGAAAAAATTATTTGTAACCCTTCAAGATCACCAAGAGAGATTGTTTGTGATCTTTATGATCACAAAGTGTATTTTTCTTTGCTTTGTACTTGGTTAGGCGCCTACCTCTTGTATAGAAGTTTGGTTATAGAGATGAGTTATGTATTCCCGATATAGAGTCGTAATTCCTTTGCTTTGTGATTTGGATTTAAATTGTTTTACTTCAAAATTAAAAATAGAGACAAATATTCTGAAAGATCTAGAGGGATAAGGGCAAATTCTGCCAGAGAATATTAGATAACAAGAAGATATGAAGCACTGGCGAAAAATGCTTCTCTAGATGAGACCATATTGCAACATATCTGCGGCCATAGCCGCATTTCGTGACAATCTTATCTCTGTTGGGGAAGCAATTCTCCCCTATCTTCACGCATGCTCTCCACTCCTATTTCTCCTATGAATACTCCACATTCCAAAGATAAACGGGCACCACTCCAACAGAGAGTTAGAATTAGACTTTTTCGTTCTAGTTTAACTTAGATTTTTATTTTTATTTATGTAATTTTTTGTTTACTTGTAAATTTAGATTAGAGAAGAGATTCATGAGAGAAGGAGAGAAAGCTCTGAAAAAGAGTTACACCGATGTAATCTTTTTCTTTTCTTTCATCATTTTTCAATTTAATCTAAAGTTTACATTTCTTTTTCACTTCGTTTCTTTTGGTTTTGATTACAATCCAAGTGAGCCTAATAGCATCGGAATAGCCTTACTTTTGTGAGTGCCACCGATAGCTCATGCCGATGGATTCCTTCTTTTAAAAGTTTGTATCATTTCATACTTGCTCTTTGTAATCCTGATGATGTAATGTAGATGAAGAATGAATCTGATCTTAAGGGCTATGCACTGATCGCATCCAAATCAAGATAAACCTCCGCTAAAGATCAAGGTAAATAATGAGCCAAAAGAGGTAAGTATTCTTTGGTTTTTCTTTCTTTAATTTCTTAATATAGAAACACATTTAAACCAATATTTTCTTGCTCTTTTTATTTCTTTCTCTTTTAATTTAGTTTTTCTTTTTAATTAAAACAACAACATCACCATCTTCTTCTTCTATCTTCTCCTTTTCCAACCTAACACTTTTTGTTTCTTTTAAAAAAATTATGAAAAAATATATTTTAATGGTATTAGTAAACTAAGAAAGATTACTTGACGCTTCTATCGCAATCCCTCCTTAATCACAACCCGCATAGCCACTTGCATAACGGTAGTATTGAGGAACCCTAGCACCATCTTTAAACTTTATATTTTTTTGTGTAGGTTCGTTGTCGATCAATAAACTTTCTCACCTTTTAGCCATTGTCGATTTCATCACTAAGGAAGCAAGACCATTTGTGATTTTAATAAATTTGGTGATCATGTCATCAATAGAATCATTTTCATTCATAAAATAATTCTCATATTGGGAACGTAAGAGGTCTATTTTAGTTCTTTTACTTGTGATGTCCCTTCAAGAGTAACAACCAAATATGAGTAAATTCATGAACGAATTTGCAATGAATAATCTTAGCAATGTCATCATCATTTAATACTTGAAGTAAGGCATAGTGTGCCTTAACGTTAGTATCAAACTCCTTAGTGGCAATATCGGACTAAGTATTTAAATTATCATCGGGTACACTAAATGGTTTGTTCACCACCTTTGCAACTCGACTTCTTAGACATTATAAAAATATGATCATCTTAACTTTTCATATGAGAAAGTTAAGACCATCAAACTTGGGAGGGGACTTAATGCTATCTGCCATGGATGCAAGTGTGTATGACAAATAAGTAATCCAAATGAACGATTAGCAAGAGAATCACTCTAAGGTGATTAAATTAAAATCTAGAGTCCAAGGCTCTATTACATCTAAAAATCACCTAGAGGGTGGTGAATAGGTAATAATGCTAATCTAATACGGAATGTAATAAATTAAGCAAACAAACAAAATGACCAACTCAAAATAAAAGTGTAGATGGATTTTAATCAAGGGTTCAGAACCTCTCCTTTTAATTTCTCTAGATAAGAGTTGAGGTGCACAATTGTCTTCTTTCTTATATGAGGAAAAAATTGAAAGTCCAACAATCAATAGCAATATAGTAACACAACTGTAATATGATAATAAGAATAAAAATAGCAAGTATGAGCATAAACTGAACAATAAAAGTAGAAGCAAGGGTAAGAGGTCGCAAACACAAGTCGATTATTTTGCGGTTCGAGCAACTTACTCTAGTCCATGCATTCATCACATGAAGGATTTCACATCCACTAAGGATTACCACAAAGGTACTACAATTATAAAGTCTATACAAGACCCAGAGTACACAACTCTAACTTTCAATTCTCTACACAAGGGGTAACACTAAGCCAATAAAATTTATAAGCTCTTGGCAAACACAAAGGTCACAAACTCTCTTTTTATAACTTTCAAGAGTTTTGATAGAGAAATAAAGCTCAAGAAACTTGTGAGAGAAAAATCAGTTAAGAAATTGAACTTGAGAGCTTAAAACTTAATGAGAATGATTTGAAATTGAAAGCTCTTAAAGAAAAAACTTGATTTTTCTTTTTAAACCTTTGATTTCAAAAACTTGTATGTAAATTGGTTTTCTTGAGTCAAAAACTTTCCCTACAATGACCCATATATATATAGGGAGTAGGTAAATATCATTAAAGATCTAAACCAGTCATTAAAATACTGATAAAGTTCTAATAAAGTAAAATATACTTGTTTAGGAATAAGAGAAAACCGTTTGAATAAAGAATCAATTTTATTTGAAATTTGGCCTAAACGACACAGTAGAGCTGTCGATAGTTATTAGACTGTCGACAGTCCAGTGTACAATGGTCATATTTATTAGTTGTTAAAGAGCTCACCTGTCACAACCTAATAGGCATGTTGACAGCTGACTGATGCAAA
Organism: Agave tequilana; assembly: GCA_038442645.1. Classification (NCBI taxonomy): domain Eukaryota; kingdom Viridiplantae; phylum Streptophyta; class Magnoliopsida; order Asparagales; family Asparagaceae; genus Agave; species Agave tequilana. Next base: position 26,969 of record JAVJIF010005203.1, read on the forward strand.
ACAGGAGAAATGCCATCTCAGTCCGAGTTCTGACGCCGCGCTGTGGAGCGGGTTTCGACGTCGCACTATGGATATTGAGTGGGGGAAATTCCGTCTCGGTGCGGTTGTCTGACGCCACACTATAGAGGAAAGAAAACGGAACCACCTCCAAGTGGGGTGCACCAATCATTGAGGGGTTTCTTAGCTACCTTCGAGTGGGAAAAATCCCATCATCGGGGGCGTGTGGCTGATGGTTGTATCTGCAAAGTGTAAAGCATGAAATTATATTCATTTAAAATGCAATGCAATGAGAGGGTTCGAAATGGTGTATACCATCTAAAAGGGAGTCTGACAGTTCAGTCGATTGTCTGATATTGAGCGATAATGTTCTGCTCTTGCGAAGACAAGTGTTCGTCTTTCGTGAAATTGCTTCGGGGGTGAGGAAGTACTCCTTGAGAAAGCCTTACTTGATGAACTCTTCAAAATATCATCTGAGGGCTTCCAAATATCTTCTGTGGGCCTAGCGATGTATGGTTTGGTATCCCTTGCAGTCATGAAATGAGTAGTACTCCTCCGACCCCCTATCAGTGACAGATTAGGCTGTCGTCTTTGGGCGTTTGACCTATAGTTGATCCTTGAAGGTATTGAAGACTTCATCGATCGGGAGTTTTAATGAGTGAAACGCTCTGCTGGCCTGTAGCCCTGGATTGGACTTGACGGCATTATGGAGAGCGCCTGCTTCTTGTGGGGAGGGTGTCCTCTATGCCAGTCGGGAACATAATCGGAAGATTCACGGGCAGACTTTTATTTTGTTCCGTCCTCATTAGGCTTTGTTGAAGGGTTGGAGGAAGCCTTCATTACCTCCTCTAGCTATATGAATAGTTATGCCCGAGAGAGAGCTTCGCTCATTTTGGCGACATCGTGCTTCTGGAGGTGCTTGAATAAAGGTGAGTGACATGTAACCTGCTGATAAATGCGAGTGCAGATATTTTCTCTTTGTAATTGGAGACTTTGGTGAGTTGGCTCTAGAAGAAGTTGATATAAGATTTGAGACTATCCCTTGGCCTTATTTTCTATAGAGGAGAGGTGGTGGCTAATCCTCTTGGCTTCTAAACGAGTAGCATATTGCGTGAGGATGGCGTCAGTGATCTTCGCGAAGTTATAGAGAGAAAGGCTGGTAGGGAGTAGAACCACTCTGACGCTGCACCTTTAAGACTAGAGGGGAATGTAAGGCACATTACCAGATTATTTTAGGAATAGAGCATCATCTTGTCTTGAAAGTGATGGATGTGCTAGCCTAGATCGCCAACTCTGGTGTAACTATCGAAGGTGAGAGTCAAAAACTTCTTCGAAAGCTCACACTCTTGGATGTCTTTGAAAAGTAAGGAGTCATGGAGAGTATTCGAAATCAAGTGTTGCGAAAGCTTGGCCTCCACAATCCGCTTCTGAATCAGCTCCTCGAGGAAGCTAAAATCTGGGGATGCATCGTTCTCGACGTCGCCCTCAGCCCGCGCAGACCAGTTCTGAAGGGCGATGACTTAGCCTAGAGCTATTGGTTGAGTAGCTTCAGTTCTTTTTATGCACAAAGGATATTATCGCGGTTGAGAATCATCTGCTTTCGCTCATGATCTTACTTATGTTGTTATTCCTTCATCTCTTAGAGCATCTGAAACAGCTGGTGTTCATATTATTATGGAGGTTGGGTGCCAAAAGACAGCTCCCGCAAAGTGGTGGAGGCGACACCCTCCACGAACGGTTGATTGTCGATTCTCTTAGAGGTCGGTCATGCTTCCGGCAGTCACCTTGGCCTTTCCTTTGGAGGTTATGCCACCAATAACTTTCTTATGTGAGGCCATCACTGATCAAGAAGAGGTTATTGGAGGAAGGTTAAAGAGGGAGAGATCTTGAGCGTGAAGACTCAGATCTCAATGAAAGCACCAATAATATAGGGATAAATTCCCAGAAAAAATTTATCTACACTTCAAATTGTAGTTGGATCTAAGATAGAGTAGAAGAAACAACCGCAAAGACTCAGGTTTACATGAAAACTCAATTTGAGAAAACTATAAGGAGAAGGAGGAGAATTCACTATTTTTAGAGGATTATAGTATTTGCTACAGAGGTAAACTTTGTTCTTCTAACTAGATTTCTCCAGTCCAAATAAATGTATATCTGAGATGTCTCTCTAAATGTCTTATGATGGTATGAGTGATAGGTAGAAAAAAGTGCATATTTATCAATACATTTACTATCACATTTTCATATTTATTCCTACGATTATGCACTATTACTAATATTTTATTATTTATTGTGTGCAGGCCTTGAGTAATAAAAATAAAGGAATAAAGCCTTAAAGAAGCCCAAAAGCCCATGTCCAAGCCCATGTCCAAGCCCAAGTGCAAAAGTGCAATTATCAAATGTCAAAGTTGCAATTACAAAGTGCAAAAAAATTGCAAATACTAAAAAGAGGGAAAGGATAGAATTCTATTCAACCCTAAATGCTTGGTGGATGAGGATAAATAGAATGCAAGGATGAAATTCGTTTTGGAAGAGATTTAGATTTAGGGTAACTTGATTCCCAAGTTATCCTGAAATCTCAAAATAAAGAGTCAGGATATAACTTCCAGAAGGATAAACTCAGATGGACGGACCAGAGGAGGCCACGCGCAAAAGCGCGTGGCCAGGGACACAGCTAAGCCGCGGAAACGCGGCCAAAGCCGCATTTCCGCGGCAATGTGGATGAGGCTGCGTACCAGACTTCTTGGCTGAGTTTCACCGGGACTCTACTTCCTTCTGAGCCTATAAATACCCCTGCAGAGCAACAGAGAAGGGCGTACAGTGCAGCGTAGTACAGAGCAAAATCTAGGGTTTTTAGGCTAGTTTGTAGTTTAGGTTTTTATTTTCTTTTTGTAATTTTTATTTTTTTATGCAAGTAAGAGAGAGAGGCCTATGTTGAGAGTGACACCGATGCACCCTCCTCTTTTCTTCCATTGTTTCAAGAAATAAAGGTAAACAATTTTTTTTTATGTTCATCGCTTTACTTTCCTTTTCTTTTCTTTTCCTCTTCTACTTTACGTCTGTTGGTTTTTGATGAGAATGCACGTGAATTCCGAAGCACAAGTATAAGAAAGTCTTTGTGAGTGCCAACGATACTTCATGGAGATGTTCTCCTCCTCAAGATCCGTATCACTTCATTCTTGCCCAGCTTGATGATATAATGCGAACGGGGACTGAGCTCGATCCTATGACTTATGCGTTGAACGCCTCCGAAGTAAGGTAGAACATGCAAGGTTTCCAGGTAATTCATCAACCAAACTAAAGTAAGTATTTCTTTAATTTTCTTTCTTTTCTTTTACTTCTGTAGATTAAATCACCAACACTTCATCTACCACTCTTTTTTCCCAACTCATTGTAAATATCGCTCCTATTCCTAACCTGACTTTAACTATTATTTTCTTATTTTCCTTTTAATAACTAAAAGAATAATTTTTTAGAGAACTTGCTAAACAAGCTTCCATCGCTAGTCCCTCCCTGAGGATCACGACCCGCATAGCCATTGCTACAGCGGATAGAATTGAGCACCTTGCACATCTCTATTTCTAAATCTAATATTCTGTATTTTGTGTGCAGGTAAAAATTCAATCAAAATTTTGGCGCCGTTGCCGGGGAGGGACGGTAAGTATTCTCTAAAAAAAAACTAATTATTTATTATTCTTTTTGTTTGAAGGATCAAAGAACAGGAAAACTAACAGCAGCAAAAGACATATAGCAACTCTGTGCTTCTGCCCTCGAAGGCAGAGCAGCAGAGCCTACTACAGAGTCGCGTTTGCGCGGCAATAGCCGCGTTTGCGCGGCCTGAGTAGTTCACTACTCATTGTGTCTTCTGCAAGTTGCTGAAAATTGAAAGATTTGTTTACTGCTCTATTAACTTTTCTCTGTGATCACCCTGCACACTGCTAATTAATTAACAATAACCTATTTGTTGAAAAAAAATTTAGACTCTTGCATATAGGCACGTGTCTATTTAATTTTTTTATTTCTGTTGAAGAGTGCTGGAGACAAGGTACGTTCACATTGCATATAGATTAAGAAACACTCTTGGCTGATTTACTGCTTTTTGAGTGAATACTTATCTACTGCTTTACACGTACACAAAAAAATTTTAAGGGCAAAACCCATTAACAAGATAAGGTGGGGATTTCATCACCCTTCCTTGGCCCACAAATCATCTCCGTCACACTCACAACCCTAACCCTAACTAAAATGAGTAGACGCTGGCCCTAGGGACATCTCGGACTCAATTAGGAGATTATCCTAAGGGAGAACAGTGTTGGAATTTGACTCTGCCAAATCAGTGTCTAGGAAGGGGATTGAGGGCCGAAAGCCCGAAGGTTGGTGGTTACTTAATTAAGAAACATCTTTGACGGAAAACCTCCCACCAATCTTGCCCTGACCTGGCTGATTAACTTGTGGTCAAAGTCTGCACCCTACCTCCCGTGGACAGTCTAACCAGTTAGGAGTTGTCTAGGTCATAGGTCTACCTTAACTTAGGTTAGAATTTTTTCTTTCTTTTTTTTTGTTTGCTTATTTGTTTGTTTTCTTTTTCTTTGTTTGTGTTTGTGTGATATGGCATATAACAATAATTTTTCAATTTTAATCCATATTACACACCAACCTCTTTTTCGGATATTACCAACCCGGCATATCATAACTTTAACCAACCTAGTGTGCCGGAATGGTCTTATCCGAATGAATATAACCCATGCCCCCTACTTATGACCATAATTTCCACAATAATTTTAACTCTTCACAGAGTTCATGGGGTTTCGCTTCCCCAAGTCCAAATTTCAACAACTTGTCCTCCGTATCCACCTTGTCCACAATATTTCCAAGATTCATACTCAGATCCACCCATTCAGAATAGAAAACCATCTATCTTGGAAATGATGAGTATGCATGAGTCCAAGCAACAACCACCATCAATCTTAGACATGATGATGCGTGAGTCCAAGCAACAGTCACAGAATCTGACCGACTCACAACTTCATCATGATTGTCCCAACAACACTTCCTCTTTTCAAGTCCAATCACAAAATGATGCACCAATCGACTATGAAAAGATGCTTGAAGCTATGACTCAAGCTAGATTAGCTCGTGATCATGAAGTAGATATGATGGTTCAATCTTTACGTTCTCACCGTTCGGCCATTTCTGATATCGCTAACCATTCTGTAAGAGCCGACGAGCCACGTTGTTTTGGACAACAAGATTCTAATTCAGTACCATCATTTGAACTTACCGAAACTCCAATTTTTGATAGTTTGGCAAGTTATTCCTTTCTTGAAATAGAACTTGAGCATGAATATGATCATGATCTCCCACTTGGTGATTCAATTTTACTTCCTGATTCAATAATGACTTCGGTGTCTTCACCTGATTTTACTTTTCCCGAGTCAACATTGGATCCTGTGCCAATTCATCATGAAATTGAATCACCCATTTTTGATGATCATATTAAACTTGACCAATTTATAATTTTGAAAGTCCCATGGATAAATTGGCAAGTTCTTATTTTTATGATATTGAACTCAATGAGATATGTGATCTAGATTCTCAAATCTGTGATCAAGTTCAAATTCTTGAATCATTATTGACTCCTGTTTTGTTACCCAACTTAGGTAATCTTTTAGAGTCAGTTTTGATTCCCACACCTATCATTCCTGAACTTGAATCACCAATATTGAGTCACATTTCATTGTGGGAAAATGATTGTGGACTTGAGATTCAAGTTCTTGATTTGGACCCACTTCTTGAACCAAGCCCGACTCCTGAACCATTACTTGATTTAAGTTTCTTTCCTGAGTCGGTATTCGTTCCCGCACTTCTGACGTCCAAGTCAATCATTCCATCTTTTCACTCTCCATTTTGGGACAAGGCGGTTGACACAATTGACTCTGAAAATAATTATGACATTTGGAAATTTGATGGGGTGGAATTGTTAAAAAATGATCATACATACATTTTAGTGGGTTATACAAGAGAGATTTCTGGTGGGTTCCTCCAAATATTACATTAACTTGATTGGTAGCAACGCTTGGCCCAATTAGACCACTACCGGAACCACCACCTTGAGGTAACTTCTGCCTTCCCTTCTTCTTTTTCATGCGTACATGCATACATTCATACATTGAGAACAATGCATGAGATAAGTGTAGGGGGAGGCTTTACTAACATACTAACATAGGTAGAAACTAACAAAAAAATTTTGCTAATAAAAAAGAATTTGCTAAAAAAATGAAAAAAAATGAAAAAGGACAATATTTTGACTTATCTTTTGAAAGAAATCTAAGTTAATCTTAAGAATTAGGAAAATCATGATTAGGATTTCTAAAAACTTGGTCAAAATAAATAAATTGTTAAATTTTTAGGTATTGAATAAGTAATTAGTCTTGATTTTTACCTTAATGAAATATGCATACCTAATACATTTACATATCTAGGATTCTAAGACAAAGACTCTTGTGCCCTATACTAAAAAATTTTGAAAAAAAAAGAAATTCACTAATTAAGCTGGATACATGTGCCTCAAGAAGCATAAATATTCACGCCTAAAAGTGATTTTATAAAATAAAGTCGTTAGTTTTGTGGCCTAGTTCACTCGAATTTGAGTCTGTAGGGTGTTTTCTCACCTGGTGCCCTAAAGCCGACCGGTTTGGTAGCCACCGACTTTAAGTTCGCTACATGGGTGGATTAGAAAGCCTAAGGAAACTAAGAAAAATTACTTTTATATGTACTAACACATCTAATAGTCAATTAGTTAGGTATGAGGGCCTCAAGAAGCCTTTATGCTTATACGAAAGAAAATTAGATGAGTTATACATATTAAAATATATATATATATAATAATAATAATAAAGAGGCATGAGAGTCCAAGTTAAGGAATTCCTAGTAAAAATTCACAAGGATGCATATGACTTAGGGTAACGAAAAAGACTATAGAAACATTCAATTTTGACCCTTACCTAAAAAGGATAACAATTTACTATATAAAGACTAAGTTTAAGAATGAATAAAAATGATAATCCTAAAAACTTATAAATTACTTAGTCTCTTCAAACATATTTCAAATATTTTCCTTTTTATGGATTTTGTGGGTGTAATCCGCTGAAAACCCTCACGAGACAACACTCGTCCTCTAGGGTAACTTAGGGGTTTAACGGCTTGTTGCACGTGCTAAGTGCAACCGTGATTCCTACGAAAGTGAGTTAGGATAGATTAGTTTTTTTTTCTTTTACTTTTTGATTTTTACTCGAGGACGAGTAAAAAGATAAGTGTGGGAGTGTGATAGGTAGTAAAAAGTGCATATTTATCAATACATTTACTATCACATTTTCATATTTATTCTTACAATTATACACTATTACTAATATTTTATTATTTATTGTGTGCAGGCCTTGAGTAATAAAAATAAAGGAATAAAGCCTTAAAAGAAGCCCAAAGCCCATGTCCAAGCCCATGTCCAAGCCCAAGTGCAAAAGTGCAATTATCAAATGTCAAAGTTGTAATTACAAAGTGCAAAAAAATTGCAAATACTAAAAAGAGGAAAAGGATAGAATTCTATTCAACCCTAAATGCTTGGTGGATGAGGATAAATAGAGTGCAAGGATGAAATTCATTTTGGAAGAGATTTGGATTTAGGGTAACTTGATTTCCAAGTTATCCCGAAATCTCAAAATAAAGAGTCAGGATACAACTTCCAGAAGGATAAACGTAGATGGACGGACCAGAGAAGGCCACGCGCGAAAGCGCGTGGCCAGGGACACAGCTAAGGCCGCGGAAACGCGGCCAAGGCCGCGTTTCCGCGGCAATGTGGATGAGGCTGCGTACCAGATTTCTTGGCTGAGTTTCACCGGGACTCTACTTCCTTCTGAGCCTATAAATACCCCTGTAGAGCAACAGAGAAGGGCGTACATTACAGCGTAGTACAAAGCAAAATCTAGGGTTTTTAGGCTAGTTTGTAGTTTAGGTTTTTATTTTCTTTTTGTAATTTTTATTTTTTTATGTAGGTAAGAGAGAGAGGCCTATGTTGAGAGTGACACCGATGTACCCTCCTTTTTTCTTTCATTGTTTCAAGCAATAAAGGTAAACAATTTTTTTTTATGTTCATCGCTTTACTTTCCTTTTCGTTTTCTTTCCTCTTCTACTTTATGTCTGTTGGTTTTTGATGAGAATGCAAGTGAATTCCGAAGCACAATTATAACAAAGGCTTTGTGAGTGCCAACGATACTTCATGGAGATGTTCTCCTCCTCAAGATCCGTATCACTTCATTCTTGCACAGCTTGATGATATAATGCGAACGGGGACTGAGCTCGATCCTATGACTTATGCGTTGAACGCCTCCGAAGCAAGGTAGAACATGCAAGGTTTCCAGGTAATTCATCAACCAAACTAAGGTAAGTATTTTTTTAATTTTCTTTCTTTTCTTTTATTTTTGTAGATTAAATCACCAACACTTCATCTTCCAACTCTTTTTTTCCCAACTCATTGTAAATATCGCTCCTATTCCTAACCTGACTTTAACTATTATTTTCTTATTTTCCTTTTAATAACTAAAAGAGTAATTTTTTAGAGAACTTGCTAAACAAGCTTCCATCGCTAGTCCCTCCCTGAGGATCACGACCCGCATAGCCATTGCTACAGCGGATAGAATTGAGCACCTTGCACATCTCTATTTCTAAATCTAATATTCTGTATTTTGTGTGCAGGAAAAACTCAATCAATGAGCCATGCGGGATTCAATAATCGTACGATCTAAAAGTTGCGATCTTTCGTAATGGCCTGGATTATGCTCTTGATCACGAAAGTGATATCTGCTACTTTCTATAACTGCTCACGTTAAAAGAGGGATCATGGACTATATTTGAAATATAAAATGACCTGGTGGCGTAAATTGCTTCACAATTATAGGTGGAATTTGATGAAGTCTGCTGCAGAGGTTGTCTTACTCAAGTCAGGAGAACTGACTTCGGGAAGATGAACACCCTCGGGAAAGTAAATTTCCTCGAGAGAGGAGGATGGACTCGGGAATGTTCTGGATGCTGCTCTTGCTTGGAGGTTTTTCTTGCAACTTCAGAAAATTCTTTCAGCGAGGGACACGTGTCTTGAGCCTGACGTGGGTCTGATTTTGACCACTACACTGTCTAATTACTATTGTCAAATCAAACTATTTATAGTATATGATATACTACTAGAAAAATAAGAGAGTCTATTTTTAAATAGTTTTTATCATGTCACAGTCGGACATTTGCGATAAGAGTTATTGTCAAAATATTACTGAGTGGTTGAGTTAAGAGTTCTGAAGGAGTTAGATTAGTGTAATTGGTGTAGTTCAAGAATATGTGAATGATAACAAAAAGAGATTATATGCTTTATGTGCTAAGAATTTTTGTGATCAAATGCTCTGTGGCTTATTTAGCCTAGCAATTAAATTCTCGTATATCACAATCATTATTGATTATCTATTACTCTTTTATTGTCTTGAATCTTACGGATCTTTCTTTATAGCTTTGAGGTTAATACACAAATCATGGGTGATTGTTGCATATGTTGCTCTTGATTGGGAGATTTCATATGCAATCTCTATCTTGAGTTTCAAAACTGTTGAAAGGATCAAGGTATTGAAATAAAGAGTTTATAATTTACTTTGCGAACTTGGATATTCAAATATTATCAAGCCAAGCTGAGTAATTGAGATATAAGATTTGGAGCATTAAGAATAATAAAACATTTTAGTAACATTACATTGTATTTTAAATCACACAGAAACTCCCTACTAAACTATTATATGTATATAAAATATAGACTTGAAGCATTCCATGACATATGGGACCTTTGTTCCATGTGTGGCCCAGTCCTTCATTAATTTCTTATTTGTTTTGGTGACAACTTGAATGATTCTAATGTGTGCCGTAAAATAGACATATGAAAAATTTTAGTTTAAAGTTTGAATTTCTCAAATGAAAAACCTCGCCTATCTATGTATCAAATTTTCTAGGTACTCCTTTAAAAATTGAAACTTATGGGAAATGTCTATCAATTATTTTATTAAGCGCTTTTTTAAATTTCATCTGTAGACGCTTGACAGTTTGTCTTTAGAGACTTCACTCTTGAAACACTCTTTTTCTAATCTTTTGTTTTAAACAGCAGTTGCAGAAAATATAATTCTAATTGTATTGAAGTAATAAAGTGATATTAGTATAGCACTTTTCTCTTCAGTTTCTGAGCTTGCTTATGTTAATTTATAAATAGTTTTGCACTCCATACTTTAGTTTACAGTAATTGTCCGGTGCATGTTTAAATTTCAATGATTAGTGCATGTATCCATCTACTTGCATTTTTATTTATATATCATGTTTTATAAATAAAAGTGATTCCCTTCTTGTCTAGAATTTCTTATTCCAAATCTAATCATCTTTTCCCTTACTGTGGACTTTTCTGTGGTATGGAAAAATTTGAGTGTTGCTTTTTAATGGCATAAACTTAAATTGATTATATGGACATATATAAAACTTATGATGGATACTGTAAAGTGAGTTTCATGAATTATCTTTAATATGTTACATTCTAATGCTTGTATGACACTTGACAACATGTGAAACCATGATGAATTTAGAAAAAATCAGATTTCAATGGAGAAGCCAGCTAATTTGTATAACAATTGTGTAGCTAACCCATTCTTGCAATAATAATAAAGCTATAGAAGTATGGTAATAATTCTATAAGAATGATAATAATAGACTAATATGTTAATAATCATAAATTATCTAGTAGGATTGAAAGTTAAATAGTGTATCAGCGAGTAACGTGACACTGCTCTGACTAAAATACATATGAGATACACACAAGAACTTGGTTAAGTAATGAGTTAGTCATTAAGAGTATGAACTTGTGAACCTTAATTAAGATAAGACTATAGAACTTAATCATAAATTAGCAAAATACTAATTATTATATGATAATTATGTATACACAAATAATCAGTTAGTGGGCTATTATACCATAATGCGCATCAAAATTTTGAGTAAGGATTTACAACTCATCAAATACGGTAATGAAATATCGAATGTATGAAATAAGAACCATAACCAGTGACAAGACCTAATCATATGACAAAAGAATGAGTATTGAGAATATAACCAATTGTTTGTGTGTTAATGAATGATTGATATAGATGCGGATGGTATGTATGATTGAATACATATAAACACTAGAAATTATCACGAAAGTTAATCATGTGTGATACATTGATGATATGATTGGTGATTGAAAAAGTATATCAGTGCGTAACCGATACTATGTGTGCTATCTTGATGGTTAATGTGTATCTAGTATTGTGTACACATGTCATGTGTATTTTTTATGCATGTATGGAGGAATGAGTCATATGAGAGACCGTAGGAGTCAAAGATAGTAGATGATGAATTGACAGAGTTATTGACGAAATTATTGACAGAGTTATCAGCGGAGGTTAATGTTGATGTTTTGTGTTATATCCATTCGTTGAGGGAGAGGAGTGCAAATAGTACTCGTATGTTTGGTATACATTCGGGGTCAAAAGGGGAGTGCTCGAATAATATACATATGTTTTTATTTGGTATACATTCGGGATCGGAAGGGGAGTGCTCGAATAATATACATATGTTTTTGTTTGGCTTACATTCGGTGTTAGAAGGGAAATGCTCGAATGATATGCATATGTTTGTATGGTATACATTCGGGGTCAGAAGGGGAGTGCTCAAATATTATACATCTCAAAATATGAATGAGTGATAATTGTGTATCACCGTATGCATTGAGTGACATCTGTGCATCACCATGTGTGATGAACAATATGATTATATGATGGGTGTATCACTAAGAGTGTTAGTGATATGTGAAGATATGTTGTAACACCCTGGTTGTTGAAAATTCTGATTTGATATTTTAATTCTTAATTAAATAGATTATACAGATTATCTGAGGTGATGATCAAATTTATTTGGCGTAAAAATTGATTTTTTAAAACATTGGAAAAAATTTGAAAGTGGGATAAATTTGGATATTTGAGTATATATAAATATACATATATATACATTATGTATATGTGAAAATTTTCTGAATATAATCATCCTTGTATAAATATAGGTGTGTGTATATATATAATGAAGACAAAATTGTGTATGCATATATATGTAATAAATTAGAGTATGTGTATATTGTGTAAATACAAAGAAATACAATCAAATACAAAGAAAATGTCATAATAATATATTCTTGGGGACTTAGTGGAACGGGGTAGGTGTGCATGAGGATGGGTGATGTAGGGTTAGGATTTAATCTAAAATTGTATGATATATGTGGCATTGTTTGAGGTAGGAGAGAAGTATTAAAATAAATCATTTATATATGTTTGGGGAGACAAAAAATAGGGCTCCTCTCTCATTCTTATTACCTCCTTCCCATCTTCCTCAGATCTGAGGGAATGAAACCCAAAATCTTCCCCGTCCCCCCATAAACTTGAAACTAAATCCCCTCTCAAAGATTTTCGATCTTCCTCAAAATCCCTCTCACACTACCCTTCTCACTCTCCCTCTTTTCCCTCTCTATTTCTATCACCCTTCCCCCCTGCGGCGATAGCAGCCGCGGCAGGCAGCGTCGAGCGGCAGCTGGCTGGTGAAGGCGCCAGGGCGCAGGCGCTAGGCCTGGCGGGCGCGCGGGGTGGCTAGAGACAGGGAGGAGAAAGAGGTGAGGGTTTTCTTTCTCATTCAAAAAAATGTTGCAGTAACTTGGGTTAATTGATTCCCAATTTCATTACCTGACTTAATTCCTTCTCTCAATTTTTGTTTCTACCTATAAATTGATCTAGTTGGGAAGCAACAATAACCATGAAACTAACACCAACAAGCTTTACAAATATGAATCATCAATTCATTTATAAACATGAAGAGGGACCATATTTCAATAACTAGTACTGAGAATTGGTTATCTACAGTTGATGTTTTCAAGAGATTTTCCCCCATTTTTATATGATAATAAGGGTGGTAGGTTTATTATTGGCATTTACTAGTTGTTGTGTAAACTTAGTGAATTACATTTGTTGGATAGGCTTTTAATCATTTTCCTGCGTTCTATCCGTATGGATAAATAATTAAATTATATCATGTATGCAACTATTTGAGGAGAAGCATCAATGGACATATTTTCATTTATATGTATCTTTAACTTGCGATTTTGTTTCATGTAAAACTTGAAAAAATTAAGGGTGGGTTTATACTTATGCTTAATAGAAAGTTAGTATGTTTGGTATGATAATATATGCCAAAGGGGTATCTTGTATACTGGAGAGCTCCATATGGTAGTAGCAGTTGGCAAATTCTTGGATTCTTGATTTATAATTGAGTTGTCAAGTTATAAGCGGATATAGGATTGTGTACGATACCCACAGTGATAATAGTTGAGTTGGTTTGATTCTAGGATCGCTGGTGATAAATTAGAAGTCCTGGGTTGCTGTTTTTAGAGTGCTACAAAGTGATAAGTTTTCATATCCTTTTATGATCAAGTTGTCTCTCTGCTCTGTGCTCACGAATAAAGTATTCACAAGTCCTCTTCACCATAAGTGGATTCAACCCAGCACCATTCCTTTTGCTCGCCTTAGTGATGAACTTCTAAACATGAGGTTTTTCATTCCCAGGCACATGTCACTGCCCACACTTCTTTTCCTAGGAGAAGTCTAATACCCTGGTGTTATTGTAAAATTAGCAAGTTAGTTTAATGTAGTAATCTTTTGAGTAAGACTATGATTAATAGTGTATTCTTCAATATGACGGTTAGTAGATAATAAGCAAGGGGCCCAAGTCTGGTTAATTAAGGAGAATATTAATCACTTGTAGACATCTGAATAGTTACACGAATAGAGTCTCAAACAAAGTTATCTAAGATAACTTCAAATGAAAACTTAGTAAGGAAATTCCAAACACCTTCAACAAAGGTCAACATTAGGGTTACATAGACCCGGTAACCAAATAGTAAAGTAGATCTTGCAAGTTTGAGCCATTCTAATACTAGCATGCAGAGATTGAGCAGTTCAGTAACACTTAGTTACATTTCGACTTTCATAACATCCATCAAGTTACTATACCCAACTTACACGATTATGTATCCCCACCCTCCTCGTGGTAGAACAGAAATGGAAGTATTCATAGTTGAGTTTCGATTAACTAGAGTGATGAGTTCTAACTTGGTCTATACTTAATAGATTTATGGTAATGGAGGAGCAGATGTGGGAGTAATTTCAGATTTTGAAAGCACTTAGTATATGTGTTATTCATGTCATTAATAGCTTTTGAATGTCTCTCATCCATCATAAGGGTATAATTTAGACATCATCAAATGAAGAGTTTTAGTTGAAATTATATATTCAGCCTCCTCGTGATTTCTTGCATAAAAGACCAAGGCTGTTGTCATCCCCCGCTCTTAATAAACTTTTATAGGCTTATCGTATCTATTTGAGTCGGGATGCTGGATAAAGGTGTTGAATATAGTTATAGTGTAGGTTTTCAGTTTTGCATTGTACGACTATAATAGATAGAGATTCTCAAGTAAAAATAAAATAAAATAAAATAAAATAAATTACTATATCAGAAACTCACTAATTCGAGAGGTGAATAAAGTTTCTTTTTGGTCCTTGTTAAATATTGGTGGACTGACGCTTAGTTAAGTTAATTCCTAGTTAGATAACCTTGTCAGTGTAATACTCGTGTAATGAGATAAGGTTGTTAATCAGAAATTCAGTGAGTAAACTATTAACTAACATCAAGTATAAACGATAACTACTTGATTGGCAATGGAATGTGGGATTAGTCACAAATTATGGATCTAGCAGATAAATATTGAATTTCAGGTTAACTGGTTAAATCAATGATTAATAATGAAGCCTAAGATCAGGAGGTTGGATATGCAGAAGATCGGTAATTATGAAACGGAAACTTTGGAATTGAGTTGATTAAAAGTAACTAACTGATTGATTGAAATCATAATAAACTTGATATCGGAGTCCTTGGTTGAATTGAACACATTGGATTAGTACCATAGGATGGGATTATTTCAATTAAGAGATCAAGAGTTCTTGATTGGTCTTGTGAAACATATCTGTATCTAGTACTGATTATTTTTTTTATCGTGGGAAATAGTTATGTTCAAAAATCTCATGATCTCGGTAACACGAACAAAGAATTTAAGTAAATTATCAATGTGAACTAATCCAATAATGTATTGATGATTGGGTTGGCCGAAATAATACATAACAAACCTACAAAGATCTAAGAACAAATTAATTCTTAATAAATTAAGAATTTGCTGAGAATTTGATGGTTGAATAACCCAGAACAGAATCATTTATAATTAACAAGTTATGCAAAGAATAAGAACATGAATTGGGAGACTCTTGACCTCACTAACTAAATTTCTAAGACCTACCTGTATAATCAAATATTTTCTTGAGAATATTAACAATTGGTTGATGGGTTGCTAAATGATCAGTATGGATGTGGTGACTTGTATGTTAAGTATGTAATACATTAGATATATACATGTATATACTAGTAGCATGATTAAGAAGTTGGATTCTAATAATATGAGCAAAAGCTTGGTTCTTATAGAGGCAAGAAGATTCTTCAAATGTTAATTTGTAGTTATATATGCATACACATATACCATTAACCACATATAGTTCGGCAGATATAAGACCAATGAGCTGAGAATTAAAGTGCAATAAATCGGTTGAAACCTCGTTTTGCGATGAACTTATTGTTATCTATGTGTATGCATGCATGTATATATATATACATATTTTTATTGTATCTATTTATACAATGGAGGAAGGGGTAGGGCGGGAGCCGGTAGGAGGGAAAAGATGGTGTTATTGTTCTACTTATGCATATGTAATAGAAGAAGGGGCCGGGCGGGAGTCGGTAGGAGGGAAAGACGGTGTTATTGTTCTACTTATACACATATAATGGAGGAAGGGGCCGGACGAGAGCTGATAAGATGGGGAAGGAGGTGTTATTGTTCTACTTATACACATAGAACGGAGGAAGGGGCCGGGCGGGAGCCAATAGGAGGGGGAAGACGGAGAATCAATCATTTCACTATTGATTGTATGTGCATATTGATAATATGTGATGGGTACCTCACCAAGTACGATATGTAAATGTTGTGAGGTGTGATATGACTATATGACATACAAGTACGTTTTGTGATATATTCATTATCCGGATGCATAAGCTATTTTCATGATTTTGCTTTTATGATTAGGGTAAAATTGTGTATGCTATGTGAGTCCTAGTGTGATACGTGCGGGTGTACATAGGATAAATTCAAAAATAAACACAAGCTATTGAGAAAGCATTTTATACAACTCATAAGGCCTGTGTTATGTAAGAATAGAAATTCAAGAATATTAAAGAGTATCAATGACCGGAAAGTCAACCATTCCTATAATGATTGAGAACCTTAGAAATATGTTTCGATCACCACGACTATATAGAAGTGCCAATTTCAAGTTAGCTTGTCTCATTTGGAGTCTTCCTTACTATTTGGCATAATCAGGTGCATAATATTATAGCGCATATCATTTCTTGATTTTCTTCTTTGACTCTACTCACTGAGCTGTCAAGCTCACTCCCCCCCAGACTGGTATGATTGCAGGTCGCGTTTGAGGTAGGGACCCGACTTTAGCTACATGGAATTCATTTTGGATAATACTATTCTCTTTATGTGTAATTTAATCATGTTATAATTTTTGCGTATTTATGCTTATAGATAGTATGTATTTAGATGTGGGATAGATAGTTGCTCTTGTGCGTGTGTGCGCGCGCGCGCACGTGTGTATATTATATATATATTCAGATATTTGTTGTAAATAGTTTCATTTCGAATTGACATCAGAGATAGTTTTTATTGGTTAGGGATATCAAGGTATGTATTTTAAGTATGCATATTGTGATGATCATGATAAGTTGGAGTAAATGTAACTCTGCATTATTTTGTAGATGCCGAGAATGGTACTCTCAGGCTTATGTTATTGTGTTTTCACATAAGTAGGTGATGTCAAGCCGAAATTGTATTATTTCATTGCGTTGGTGATTATTGAGCTGATATATATATATATATATATATATATATATATATATATATATATATATATATGCATTTGGATTGAAATAAGCCATGTGGGCTGAGATTGATGTATGTTATATTTAGGACAAGTGGCAATTATAAAGGAGATGCTATCAAAATTTTTAAGAATTTGGAAATGATTATAATAGTCGGTCTGCTTAAATGAATGTTATATAAATTGAGGATTTTAGAATACTGGGACCTATGTAATAAGATATTATTATATTATCATATTCTGGGTACCTCGATATGTGATGTACGCGTCGAAAATATCACAATTACAAAATTCTTTTAATTGAATAGAAGATTACAATGGATACAATCCGATTATAAAAGAGAGAAAATCTCTTGATTGATTCTCCTCTTTATTTAAAGCTGGGTTCTTCACGCAGCGGTGGAGAGTGAGTCTTGTTCTCCATTGACCGGCCGAACGTCAAGTTTCTCTTGTGGATCCTCTCTTTGGATCTGTTGATGGAGTAGCATAGCTCCTATCAGTAATGGAATCTCAAAAAGATTTAAAAAACTTGAACTTAACAAGTTAACAGAAAGAGTTGAACTCTTCCCAGGGTACAAGAGCTTCAAGTCCGAACTCTGCTGAGGTAGCTCTCTCTTACCTATGGCTTCTTGAATTCCTCTACCAGGACTTTCATCGTCAGTTCCTTTTTTAGAGGTCCCCTTCCAGAGCCCCTCTCCAGCCCCTTAGAGAGGTCTTCTCTTTTTTTCTTCCCCCTTTTTTTCTAGCTATTCGTAGCTATTTATAAAGGAATTGGGGTGTAACCAACCCCTTAAATCTCTCCATAATGGGAAGGGTGTAACCAACTCCTTAAATCTCTCCATAATGGAAAGTTATTCCTCATTTTGTGGAGAGAAAATTGGAGTGTAACTGCCCCCTTAAAACTCTTCATTAACGGGGATTAATCTCTCCTTTAAGTGGGGAGAACGTGCGAGTGACTGACGCAGTTATGAATGACAGTTACAGTAGAAACGCAGGTCTCGCATTGAATGCGGACCTCACTCTGATGTTAAGATGCGGAGCTCACAGCCTCGCGTCTGTGTTAAAACGCGAGCTGCTCAGGCTTGCGTTTGAGTTGAAACGCGGAGCTAGTTGAGGTCCGTGTTTGACAAAGGACGCGAGGTCCGCATCTAGCGACCTCCGCATCTGAGAAAGGACTCGAGGTCCGCGTCTGGCAACCTCCGCGTCTGACAAAGGACGCGAGGTCCGAGTTGAGGCTGGAACGCGATCTCCGCGTCTGGGAGGTTTGCGTATGAGGCTTTGTTTTCAGTAATTTTTTTGATAGCCTACAGAACCCCCTCCAAAGTTTTCGAAACTCCGTGGTTGGCTGAGACGGATTTTGAAATACTTTGGATTTCAGTTGAATCTGGACTTTCTGTAATCGGACGGGTATTCTTCTACGAGGCAGTCTTCTGGGATGTCCTGAGCTCGATCCTGTCCGAATGGTGAACTTTATGAGTGTACTGTTGAACTTCTTAAAGCCTCCAGGAAAGATCATCACAAGTGTCTTAGAAACTCAGTCTTGCACTTTTTATAAGCACTGGTTTGCTTGGTGTACTGTTAAACTGGTGTAGTTGTCGATTGCTCTTGCTAGTATACTGTTGAAATGATTGCAGAAGTAAAGACATACTCCTTTTATTTGAAGGAAGAGGACACATTTTTGACACACTGATGAAGTGGAGACGCGAGCTTCACCAAAGTTAAGACGTAATTCTCAATTATTGTGTAACACCCCGCTCCCGGAATACGTACTTAGTTACGTATTCAGGTTTTTCGATCGTATTTTTCGATTTACCTTCGGTATTTGTTTTGTATTACGAACTATTTATATGAACGTTTTGCCTTGGATTTGGATTCGTGGACTCGGAGTCAGCCCTAGTCTGAACCGAGGGCCCGATCCTAGAGTATTGCTTGATTTGGACATTCCGTATTCCGATTTGATCGATTTCAATTTTAAACATCATTTTCCAATATTCTAGATTTTCTATGATTTTCTGAAATTTTCCTCAATTAAATTGGAAATCTTCAAAACCGGTGTCGGCCAGTGCCGCTGACCGATTCCCGGATTTTTAATTTACAAACTAATTGGAATTACTAAAAGTGTCTTTAGACATTATTTCTTAAAACCATATTTTCTACCTAAATACTTTTTCTGAGGATTTTATGAATTTATGAAAATTCCACCGGTGTCGGTATCGACCGGTATCGCCGGAAGATTCCAGGATTTTTATTTTGAAAACTACATTATATTTTTCGAATCCGATTTCACCAAACATCTTAGAATAATATTTGCTATTTTTGAGAATTTTTCGGAAGGATTCTGGAACAGTCGATTTTCGCGACTATATTATAATATTATTATCTTTACTTTTCTTTCTTTCTTTTCCTTTCTTTTCTTTTCCCGCCGACTCCAACCGCAGCCCACTCCCCTCCACGTGGGCCCGGTCACCTCCCCATCACTTCCCCATCACACTCTCTCTCTTTCCTTCTCTTTTTCTTTTCTTTCCCTTTTCTTTTCTTTCACTTCTCCTCCTTTCTCTTCTTCTTCTTCTTCATCTGGCGACCGCACCCAACCAGCCCAGCCGACCCCCTCCACCGGCCATCGCCGCCGGTGCTCCAGCCGCATCGCCGGCAAGGAGACTCTCAACTCCGGCCAAGCTTCACCTCCACCATCACCAACAACAACCTCCATCATCACCATCTCCACCTTCTCTTCTTCTTCATCATCCCCAAAATCCATCATCTCCTCCTCCTCCCATTACCTTCAATTCCTCCACCTCCACTTCAAATCAACCACCAACCCACCAAACCCATCACCACCACAAAATCCCACTTCTCCTCCTTTCCCTCACCTTTGGGGTGGCCGGAGCCACCCCTGGATTTGGCGCCGCCGGCGCCCTGCCGGCGGTCGCGGGCGGCCTAGGGGCCCACCTGGGCCCCGTGCTTGACCAGAGAGGGGGGGCAAGCCCCCTCTCTTTTCTTCTGTTGAAGGGGGGCAGCGCCCCCCTTTCTCTCTGCTGGATGGGGGGCACGGCCCCCCTGTGTTCTGGTGAGGGGGCAGTCGCCCCCTCCTTCCCTTGCTGGTGGCCGGCGCCGCCGCCTGGCCGGCGGCCAGGCCGAGCGCCCCTCTTGGGGGTGCTGTGCGTGGATCCAGAGAGGGGCAAAGCCCCTTCCCTCTTTCTTTCTCTCTCCTGGGTCCCCCTCTCTCTCTCTTTCATGATTCTCTCTCTCTCCCTTGGATCTCTCTCTCTCTCTCCTGTCCTCTCTCTTTCTCTCTCATGACTCTCTCTCTACTCTCTCTCCTTAACTCCCTGTCTTCCTGATTATTTGCCGACGCGGATCTCACCCCCGCGTGCGGGCGCCCTCTCTTGACGCGGCCTTCGCGTTATTGTATCGTCACGACGCGGGGCTAATAACCGCGTCTGTGATCGCCTCGTGCTAACGCGACGCGGACCCCACGACCGCGTCCGCGTTTCCCTCGTGCCCTGATTTGAACGCGGGCCTCGAACCCCGCGTTTGTGGTGTCTTCACAACGCGACTCCCGCGTTTGTGATTTCCGCGTCCGCGTTCTTCTCCGTTGGCAAGACTTAGGGCCGGTACCCTCCTTTTGGATTGGGGCCGAACATCCCTTCGTCGGGCACAACAAAGGAAGCACCTTTCCTCCTCTCTGTTTGTTTCCTAACGCGGATCTCAACCCCGCGTCTGGGCAATCCCTTGACACGCTTCGCGCGTTTCTGCATTTGACACGACGCAAAGCCTGTTCCCGCGTCTGTGTTCTTCTTGTGTTGTCGCAACGCGAACCCCGCGTCTGCTATCCCGCGTCTGCTATTCCTGCGACGCGACTCCCGCGTCCGCGACCCTCGCGTCTCACCCTCAAAAACCCGCGTCTCCCTGTGTCTCCTTCTCTCCCAATATTTATATTATATTATATTATTGGCGCGTGCACAAGTTCCATGGATTCCAGACTTTTCGGCTTTCCGGTGATTTAGGCGAGTGATCTCGCTATCCTCTTGCCTTACTATTTTATTGGTTAAGCGAGTGTCCTCGCTCTCGCCTCCATTTGGGTTTCCCCGCTTCGTCGGGTCGACATATATTTTATTCCATGTTTCTATGTACTTTGTATTGGGCTGAGTCCCTGCATTTGTGTGTGGCCGAGTGCCAATGACTGGACATGTATTGCTCTGTGACGAATGCTTGTACTAGGATAGTTTCGTTCCTATACATATACCATGCCTGTGATGTACTTGCTGCTTTATAACATGTGGTACTAACACTGCAGGTCTCTCCATGCTTCAACCTCCGGTTCCTCACTATCTCGTCAGAGACGTGATTGGGACCGTCAGGTTCTCAGTTCAGCCTCCGGTCACTCACTGTCTCGAAAGAGAGGTGATTGCGGCCGGCAGGTCTCTCGGTGTTCAGCCTCCGGTCACTCACTGTCTCAGAAGAGAGGTGATTGGGGCCGGCAGGTTTCTCGGTATTCAGCCTCCGGTCACTCACTGTTCCGAAAGGGAAGTGATTGGGACCGTCAGGTCTTTGGCTTCGCCTGGTCATCATGATCAGCGTTCAGCGCTTTGTCACTAGATTCGTCTAGGCGAGATGCTGCCGGATTTTCTACTCGCACTTTAAGCCGAGTTGTCCCGGTAACCTTGCCAGACGCTCCAGGGATAAATCCTGTTTGCTGTCTGTATTCCAGCTTGCTCAGCTCCGCTTGGTTGTGCTCAGCTACTGCTTTACTACATGCTAATGCCTGTCTCCTGTTTATACTACTTGTCATTACATGATACTGTTTAACACATGTATATCACCTGACAACTGTATTGTTACCATCTAACACCTGACATGATTCTCCCTGACAAGACCTCTTGTCATGACATGACTTGCCACCGGACTAATATCAACCTCTTGACATGATTGGTTACCTGCCTCCTGTTATGCCTGTTATGTACCCTGTTATATTAATACTTGACTTGTGATTATCACATTACGGGAATCCTGACCTGTTATCCTGAATGGAACTAAGTGCCACACAGAGCAAAGTGCCACACCATATTCGGTGGGGGCCACCTCTTGAATCTGTGGGGGCCACCTCTAGAATCCATCCCCTCAGAACAAAGTGTCACATGGAACAAAGTGCCACACCATACACGGTGGGGGCCACCTCTTGAATCTGTGGGGGCCACCTCTTGAATCTGTAGGGCCATTTCCTGTCATGACCAGTTATTCCCGTAATCTGTTAATATTGGTAAGTTATAATAAACAACTTGCACCTGGTTTGGGGGAAACTGATGGGCCCTGATTAATCATGTTCATGGTGGCACTATCGAGTCACGCGTGGCCAAATACTTGGGGATCTCCTGGCGGCCACCAGGGATTCCGTGGGGTGTACTGGCACCCCTACTCCTGATTATTCCTGCCGGGTATGCACACGCCCTAGGCCTATTTCTATGGGATCTGCGATACTCTATTCCTGTTCGGGCGTCCATAAGTCCCGGTACCTAGCGGTACGTTCCGGCTCAGCACCGGATACTCCTGAACCGTTGTCCCGGGCATGTACGGGGCCCATCCAGAACATGATTCATCGAACCTTATCAGTTTCCAAATAACTGGCTATATAAGTTGTGAGTGGAAGTATGTGGAATGGGACACATACTGAAGCTTGGAACTTAGGCGGCCCCAATAATAATAAGCTATGTAAATCTGTTGTGTTGTTTTGTAACTCGGATTGTATGCGCTTGGATTACGGTGACATGAGATAAAGGTATATAGATGAGGGTTTCCTTGTTTGGATTATTCCTTCGAGGTACTAGTCTCATGGAGCCTAACCTAAGTGTTTACGATCGGTTTTACTCGTAATCGGTTTTATTCGGTTTTATCGGTTTTATGTTAGTTTAGGAGATATCTAGTGGTGCCTGATATGACTCCTGTTATTCCTATTATGATTCATGTTATGATTCCTGTTATGTACTCCTGTTATAACCTACCTGTTTCTTGTTCTTATCTGATCATATCATGAGTACTTCCTACTTGATATCGTTTGTTTTATGCACACTTGTGCTCATCCTGGCTCGCCACTTGGCTTTTGTATTATTACTCGCCTGGGGAGTTTCATCTGACTCCCCTGGATTCTCATGTCCAGGTCATGGAGATTGAAGTGCGTGGATTCTCCCTGTTGCTGATCAGAGTGGCGCAGCGGTAGCGTGGATCTCCAGCAGACCGTTCAGAGCTCTATTCTTCCAGGCCCCCTGTGTGCCTCTCGAGTTTTCCTTTAGTAAACTCGTGAGTGCTCTTTTGTACTAATCATCCATGAACATCTGCTTGTAATCTCGCAATTGCGCATATCGGTGATGTAATATTCATGTAATATTGGATCACCTCTGGTGATAACTTTGTAATTGTACTCATGTGTTGGAATGTATAATGCACTACTTGCTTCCGTACTCTGATTCTTGCCTGTACTGATGCTTAGCGTATATACGTGAAAGTACTTCTGACTTGCGTATATACGTTGCAGTAATGTCTCCGTATCCGCCAGGATCGGGGCGTTACATATTGTAGAGACGCGACTCTCAATTATTGTAGAGACGCAGTCTTTACTTGCTGTTGAGACGCTACTCTTAAATTCATTGAGACGCGGCGTTGTGCTTGAGACACGAAGATCACGCTCAGTAAGATTTGGACTTCTGTTTTGAACAAGTTTTATGGACTTGCTATTCTATTGATGAGAATAACAAGTGAAGTTTGATCCGCCAGAAGTTATGTCCGAGTCTATTGTCAGAAGTTTAGTGTTAACATGACTAGAACTCTGCTGGAAATCAATAAAATGTAAAGTTACTGTTAGAGGTGTGATATTAACATAACAATATTAATTTTGCGATCTACGTAACTTAAGTAGACCTGTCATTCTATTAGGGAGAATGACAAGTGGGACTGGATTTGTTGAAGATCCATGGAGATTTTACCATCAGAGGTGTAATGTTAACGTAATAGGTTTGAGTTTGCAATTTGAGCAAATTAAATTGTCAGAGGTGTGATATTAACTTGACAAAGATGTGCGCTAGAGGTGTGATATTAATTTAGCACCACGAAAGTCTTATTTTCACTGAGAAAATTGAGAGAAGATCATTGTCATAAGTGTAATGTTAACTTAATAATAAAATATATGCTAGATGTAAGATCTTTAATTTAACATTGAAAGATCTCATTTTCACTGAGAAAATCGAGGAGATCACTGTCATAAGTATAATGTTAGCTTAACAGCGATTGATTTTGCGATATGAGCAACTTTGGTCAGAAGTGTAGTATTAACTTGACCGAGAGATTCTGCAATTTACGCAGTTTGGTTGACTCGCCATCCTATTGAAGAGAACTACAAGTTGAAATTTTGGTCAGAGGTGCAATGTTAACTTGACCGAGATTTGTCTTGCGATTTAAACAAGTTTGGTCAGAGGTGTGATGTTAACTTGATCGGGATTTGTCTACTGTTAGAGATGTGATTTTAAATATAACAGTATTTTGAGTAGACTTGTCATTCTATTCTATTAAGGAGAATTGACAAGTTAAAGTTTTACCCCCTGGGATACATCAAAGTCTTACTGTCAGAGGTGTGATGTTAACATGACAGGTTCGATTTGTAATTTATTTCACTGGAAAAATTGAGGGAAATCACTGTTAGAGGTTTAATGTTAACTTACCAGTGAATATGCCAGAGGTATAATGTTAACTTGGCATGTTTGATCTGTGATTATTTCATTGGAAAAATAGTCACAGGCTTTTTGTGGTCCTACCATTTCATGGATGGGAATTGGTAGGGATTTTGAAGGGGAAGGTGGGATCATGTCCCTCAAGGTTTTTAGCAAACCTTCAGCTATCAACGGATTTGATGTGCCTTTATCAACTACCGTTTGAGTTGGGCTAGCCATGCTATTCCCCTCAGCATAATGAGTTATCGAGATTTTTTTCGTTGGGCTTAAAAGCTAACTTTTTCCTCTATCTTTAGCCTTCGGAGCCGTTACATTGTTGTTTCACAGATAACTTATAAACTTTTTGGAAACTTATAGGGAGATCAGCGTTCCCTTTGAGTACTTATTTGATCAGAGGTATGGTGTTGAACTTGATCAGGGAAGAGCTTCTCGAGGTTGACCCATTTTCTCGATAAAGTAGGCAGGAAGCTTCATGTACTATTCAAAGGTAACAAAATCGGCAGACTCGTTCTCTATAGAAGAGACGTGAGTCTCGCGTTTTGGCACAAAGACGCGGATCTCGCATTACTGAACATCGCGTCTGTGAGGTGAAACACGAGCCTCGCATTCTAATGTAGAAAAGTGGGCTTTGCATTCAGTTATAGAGACGCGGGCCCATGAGCCCCATATTTTGATACAGAGACGCGGGCCTCATGAGCTCCGCATTTTGATATAGAGACGCGGGCCTCATGAGCTTTGCGTTTTGATACGGAGACGCAGGCCTCATGAGCTCTGCGTTTTGATATAGAGACGGGGGCCTCACATTTTTGCTGAGAAACGTGAGCTTCGCATTCTGATACAGAGATGTTGGCCTAGCGTTAAGGATCTGAGATACGAGTCTCGTGCTGCTCAGAAGAAACGTGGGCCTAAGCCCCACGTTATGTATCTGCTGAATAATCGGGGCGAAACTAGCACTCTTAAAATGTGTATTTTGTGAAATCAATGAAAAGTTTGTATGTGTGCTAATGTTCCCTCGATACTTCCGTTATAGCATTGGCTCAACGGGTCGAATCCACAGGGACGGAAGGCAATAGAAGCATTGACAGTTTCTATTCACGTTGTTTATTAACAGTTCTTTTTTGTTAAAAGAATTAGAAAAAGAAAGTGAAAAGAAAAGAAAAGGAAAATAAGCATGTGGTAGGTGAGGAGAAGGCGATGAAAACGTCGATGAAAACAAAAGAGGAGTGGTTTGGAAAACAAAATAGAAAAGAAGAAGAAGCTTGTAGTAAAGAAGATGAAACAAGGGTGAACAAAGAGGATGGTAAAAACACCTATGAAAAGATAAAAGAATTGCTTTTTAAAACAAGATAAAATAAAAACTCATGGCTACTAACTACTAATTGATCCACTAACCATGCTAACCTCTTAGTAATAGTTGCCTCACATTTGATCCTCAGCCATCACTAATCCTTGGCTTCAAGAGATGATACAAAGCATGGCAAATGAGATGGTTATTCACATTCAAACTTGCATCAAGAGCAAGCTAATACAAACATTAGATCATCAAACCATTGAAAGAAAGTATGAAATAAGAGAGAGTTAGCTTGGTTAGCAAGTTAGCAAGTTAGATGTTAGAACCCATCATCATGAGCCATCAATGGCTCTTGCAAGAACAAGGCCTTATAGAGGCTACTCGATTCATGTGGATTATCAAGTAAGTGGTTAGATGGTTAGTGGTTAGTAGTTAGATTGCCATGAGAAGAAAAGAAGTTAGCAAAAGTATCATGTAGAAGATGGAGGAGATTACATTGGAGAAGAAAGGAGGCACCTTTACATAGATTGTCACCATCTATTACATCAATCCCTCTCTATCTCTCTCTGAATCTCTCAGCCCTACTACAAGATCTAAAAATGAAATAACATAACAAAATACAAGAAATGAAGAACACCTACCTACACTATACTAAAACATAGAAAAAAAATCAGAACTGAACCTACTCCTAAAAACGAAAACTGCCTCGTTCTGGACCTATGCAGGGGTATTTATAGGCCTAGGAAGCCTCTGGAAGATGAGACGGGGCCACACGTCAAAACTTGATGCGTGGCTCCACTCCATTGTCGCGGAAACGCGGCAATTGCCGCGTTTCCACGGCAATACTAGGGACTTAGGTCCCTGGTTTTTGCCAATGGGTCCCCGTTTGTTCTAGCAGCTTCCTGGTATATCCCTTTTCTGGTAATTTCGTCCGAATATTCATCTGACGTGCGCAAGAGTCTAGGTTCGACGTATCTTCTAGATGATCCCTTACTTAGCCTCCAAGTAATGCGGATTTAATTACCCTAAAAGGGGTTTAATTAAGCTCTTATTACTCCTTTACCCTTGAACTCTGAGTTTACCTGCAATAGAGACCAAAATACGGTTTAGACCGAAAATTTATTCATAAATCGGTGGGAAAATGTGATATAATAAATGCATATTTGTAGACTAATCACACTCCCATACTTATCTTTTACTCGTCCCGAGCAAAACAAGAAAAGAAAAACTATACTGCAGAGGTTATTACACCACTTTCGCAGGTGACGCGATTGCACTGAGCGTGTGCAACAAGCCGTTAAACCTCTAGGTTACCCTAGAGGAGGAGTGTTGTCTCCTGAGGGTTTTCAGCGGATTGCACCCACAAAATCCATAAAGAAAGAAGACAAATGTTAGTATTTTGAAAAAGTATTTTGAAAGAGAGACAAGTTTATGAAATATTTTTGCAAAAATATAAGCGATCTAAGGTCATAAGTCCACCAAAAATCATTCTTCCTTAAACTTAGTCTCTATGCAAGATCTTGTCTTCAATTAAGGTAAGAATTCAAAATTGGATTGAATATTTTTTCCTTCATAAAACCTAGATAATATGCACTTTGTGATAGTGAAGATTTCTGGGATTTCAACTCTAACCATCAAGCCATTTATTTATATATATATATTCTTTCTTTTTCTTTTTTTTCTTCCCTTAGTTTTCTTAGGCTTTCTAGTTCACCCATATAGAGAGCCTATAACCGATGACTCTCAGACTAGACGGTTTTAGGGCATCAGATAAGAAAACATCCCTCGGGTTTAAGGACTCAAGTAAACAAGGCCACAAAACTAAGGGGGATTATTTGTTTTTTCTGACCACCGTTAGGCGTGAATAATCATACTTCTTGAGGCATAATTATCCAGCTTAATAAGTGATGTTTTCTTCATATATTTTTCTTTTTATTTATTTTTACTTTATGGCATTTTAGGTCTTTATTTCCATCCTAAAAATTGTGTAAGTGTGAAGTGCATACTATCTAAGGCAACAATTTCAAGATAAAATTATCTCCCCAATCTTTTATACTTAACCTATAATTTTAAACAAGATCTATTATTTCGACTAGGTTTAAGATGTCATAATTAAGGCTTTCTTAATTTCTAAGATCATCTTAATTTTCTTAAAAATAGACCAAAACTTTGTCTCTTTTTTCAAAAAGTTTTTAAAGAAAGAGAAAATTCCTATACAAAAGAGAAGAGTTCTAAAAGTATCCTAAAAGAAGTGTAAAAGAAAGAAAATTTAAAAACTCTACGTTAGTAAACCCTCCCCCACACTTATCTCATGTATTGTCCTCAATGCATCGTGATGTATGTATGCATGAAACAAATAGAGAGGGAAGGAAAAGGTACCTCAAGGTGGTGGTTCCGGTGGCGGTCTGATTTGTCCATGAAATGCGGCCCAATTCAATTTACGTGGAGTCCAGAGGAACCCACCAGAGACCTCTAGAATACAACCCACTAGAATGATGTATATATGTATGATTTTTATTAAGAGTTTTACCCCATCTAATTTCCAAATTTTCAAAATAATTTCAGAGTCAAATTCATCAAGACCCCTGTTCCAAAATGGAATGATTGATTTGGACTCAGGAAGTACAGGAACTAATACCGACTCAGGAAAAAGACTTAAGTTAAGTAAAGGTTCGGGAGTCGAGATCGGTTCAGGAAGTGGGTTCAAATCAAGAAGTTAAAACTCAAGTCCACAATCATTTCCCCATGATGGAATGTGACTTTCTAAGATTGGTGATTCAAGTTCAGGAATGACAGGTATGTGAATCAAAACTGACTCAAAAATGTTACTCAAATTGGGTAATATAACAGGAGTCAATAATGATTCAGGAATTTGAACTGAATCACAAATTTGAGGATCAAAGTCATATTCCTCATTGAGTTCAATTCCACAAAAATGAGAACTTGCCAATATATCAATGGGACTTTCAAAAGTATGAATTTGGTCAAGTTCAATATGATCATCATAAATGATTGGTGATTCAATTTCACACTGGACTGGCACTGGATCCAATACTGACTCGGGAAAAGGATTGAAATCAGGTGAAGACACCGGAGTCATAATTGAATCAGGAAGTAGAATTGAATCACTAATTTGAGGTGCATGATCATATTCATGCTCAAGTTCAATTTCAGGAAAAGGATAACCTGCCAAAATGTCAATGGGATCTTTAACATTTGAAGTTTGGACAAGTTCAGATGGGTGTGTTGAAACTGAATCTTGATTTCCAAAACAACATGACTCTTTGGCTCTGACAGAATGGTTAGTGACATTAAGAATGGTCAAAGGATGAGAATGAAGACTTTTGACCATCATATTTATGTCATGATTATGAGCAATTTGAGTTTGAGTCATGATTTCAAGCATCTTTTCATAATTAATTGGTTCATCATTTTGTTGCGACTGGGCCTGAAAAGATGATGATTTGTTTAGGAAATTATGATGAAATCGTGAGTCCATCAGATTTGATTGTTGTTCGGACTCACGCAAGAATTGATTCGGATAAGGCCAACCCGGTGTATTTGGTTGGTGCATATTGTAAAAAGTCGGGTTGGAATTATCCGAATCGAACGGGGTCGGTGTGAAATATGGATTCATATTCAGATTGAAAGAATTGTTATTGTTGAATTTCATTTCACAAACAATTACAAACAAAAAGGAAAAAATCAAACAACAAACAAAAAGAAAAGACAAAATCAAAACCAAGCCTAAAGTAAGGTTAACCTAGACCTAGACGACTCCTAACTGATCGATTATCTGGGGGAGGTTGTTGCTTGAATCTGACTACAAGCTAATCGGTCAGGTAGGGGAAAAATACGGTGGGAGGTATCCGTGCGTAAGCAACGGGCCTTAATTACGCCAAACCACGATATCTTTGAGGCGTAACATCTTAATCCCAACCATAGACACCAATTTCACAAGAGTAAGATTCTAAATAAGTTTCACCCTCGGTCAATCTCTTAATGAGTCCGAGATGTCCCTAGGGGCCAACGTCTATCAAATTTTATTAGGGCTTGGGTTGTGTGAGTGGGGAGGTGGTTTTTGGGCTAAGAAAGGGTGATGAAATCCCACCTTATCTTGTTTGGGTTTTGCCCTTAAGTTCAATTCGTGCAAGTGTGCAATATAGACAAGAAAATAACACAAAGCGATAAATCACCCACGTGTTTGTCCTATGCTATATGCAATGCCATATGTACACCTCCTTCCAGATCACAACAACAGAACAAAATACAGTATATTGGAATTGAATTGACACGTCCCTAAATGCAAATGTCTAAGCCGTTTTAAAAGCGTCCAAATACCGTATTTTAGTTCTTTAGTTTATTATGGTGTGTAGGCAATCAAAGCAGAAAAGATAGCAGTACAAATCTACTAGCTATTACAATTCACACATCCCAGCACAACAGGATATACAATTATCACAAAATGGCTGCGTTTTCGCGGTAAAAGTCGCGTTGGCGCGGCGGTTCTTTGAAAGCTGGTTCCCTGCTTTCAAGAGCAGGGAGATGCAAAACTAGCGTTTATTCTGCAATATTCCGTTCCTATAAACTTTGACCTGCACACCAAAACAGAGAAGACAATGTTAACAAAAACGTGAGTTCAAAACCATTCCCGTTCCCCGGCAACGGCGCCAAAATTTTGATCGGGGCGAAACTAGCACTCTTAAAATGTGTATTTGTGAAATCAATGAAAAGCTTGTATGTGTGCTAATGTTCCCTCGATACTTTCGTTATAGCATTGGCTCAACGGGTCGAATCCACAAGGACGGGAGCCGATAGAAACATTGACAGTTTTTATTTACGTTGTTTGTTAACAGTTCTTCTTTGTTAAAAGAATTAGAAAAAGAAAGTGAAAAGAAAAGGAAAGGAAAACAAGCATGTGGTAGGTGAGGAGAAGGCAATGAAAACGTCGATGAAAACAAAAGAGGAGTGGTTTGGAAAACAAAATAAAAAAGAAGAAAAAGCTTGTAGTAAAGAAGATGAAACAAGGGTGAACAAAGAGGATGGTAAAACACCTATGAAAAGATAAAAGAATTGCTTTTTAATATAAGATAAAATAAAAACTCATGGCTACTAACTACTAATTGATCCACTAACCATGCTAACCTCTTAGTGATAGTTACCTCACATTTGATCCTCGGCCATCACTAATCCTTGGCTTCAAGAGACGATACGAAGAAAGCATGAAATAAGAGAGAGTTAGCTTGGTTAGCAAGTTAGCAAGTTAGATATTAGAACCCATCATCATGAGCCATCAATGGCTCTTGCAAGAACAAGGCCTTATAGAGGCTACTCGATTCATGTGGATTATCAAGTAAGTGGTTAGATGATTAGTGGTTAGTAGTTAGATTGCCATGAGAAAAAAAGAAGTTAGCAAAGCATCATGTAGAAGATGGAGGAGATTACATCGGAGAAGAAAGGAGGCACCTTTATATAGATTATCACCATCTATTACATCAATCGCTCTCTATCTCTCTCTCTGAATCTCTCAGCCTACTACAAGATCTAAAAACGAAATAACATAATAAAATACAAGAAATGAAGAACACCTACCTACACTACACTAAAACATAGCAAAAAATCAGAACCTACTCCTAAAAATGAAAACTGTCTCGTTCTGGACCTATGCAGGGGTATTTATAGGCCTAGGAAGCCTCTGGAAGACGAGACGGGATCTCGTGTCGAAAAGCGACGCGTGGCTCCACTCCATTGCCGTGAAAATGCGGCAATTGCCGCATTTTCGCGGCAATACCAGGGACTTAGGTCCCTAGATTTTGCCAGTGGGTCCCCGTTGGTTCTAGCAGCTTCATGGTATATCCCTTTTCTGGTAATTAAGTCGGAATATTCGTCTGACGTGCGTAAGAGTCTAGGTTCGACGTATCTTCTAGATGATCCCTTGCTTGGCCTCCAAGTAATGCGGATTTAATTACCCTAAAAGGGGTTTAATTAAGCTCGTATTACTCCTTTACCCTTGAACTCTGGGTTTACCTGCAATAGAGATCAAAACACGGTTTAGACCGACAATTTATTCATAAATCGGTGAGAAAATGCGATATAATAATGCATATTTGTAGACTAATCATTGAACATATGGCTTTTTCAGCTTTTTTCATTTGTTGTCGACGTGTGTGGTGCCTTTGTCGACGTTTAGCATTCTGGTTACGCTTCACGGGTTGTTGGGGACCCCCAATAACCTGGAGTTGAGGAATCTGGAGAGGAGAGGTACGACGAGACGGGCCTTCATCTTCATTGGCCTCACGGGTCTCATGGGAGACATTGACGTGGGCCACATATGCTGTTGTAGCCACTTCTATCTGCTGACGATAAGCGCAATGCCTTTGCCATATCTCGGCATTCCGATTGAGTCGCAGAGGTTATTGGGAACCCCTAGCGTTCGAACTAGCAGTACCTTGATAGAAGGATGGCGGGAGATTGGTCTCCGTTGTCATCTTGACCGTGGGTCATGGCTCGGGTCTCTGAAGAGACGTTGAGGCTGACCACGTTGTCTCCATGGGAGATTTCCGAAGCTTTGGGAGAGTTCAACTTTTCTTGGTCGAATTCGATCATAAGCGATTCGACTGTGAATCCAAGCATCTGATGTTGGCTTGCGCCATTACTTTCTCGTTGGTTGAGAACGACAAAGATCCCCAGCAGAGTTGCCATCTTTTCTACGCGTCAAAAAAATCACAATTGCAAAATTCTTTTAATTGAATAGAAGATTACAACAGATACAATCCGATTACAAAAGAGAGAAAATCTCTTGATTGATTCTCCTCTTTATTTAAAGCTGGGTTCTTCACGTGGTGGTGGAGAGTGAGTCTTGTTCTCCGTTGACCGGCCGAACGTCAAGTTTCTCTTGTGGATCCTCTCTTTGGATCTGCTGATGGAGTAGCACAGCTCCTATCTGTAATAGAATCTCAAAGAGATTTAAAGAACTTGAACTCAACAAGTTAACAGAAAGAGTTGAACTCTTCCCAAGCTACAAGAGCTTCAAGTCCAAACTCTAGCTCTCCCCCTTACTAATGGCTTCTTGAATTCCTCCATCAGGACTTTCATTGTCAGTTCCTTTTTTTAGAGGTCCCCTTCCGGAGCCCCTCTCCAGCCCCTTAGAGAGGTCTCCTCTTTTTTTTTCTCCCCCCTTTTTCTAGCTATTCGTAGCTATTTATAAAAGAATTGGGGTGTAACCAACCCTTTAAATCTCTCCATAATGGGAAAGGTGTAACCAACTCCTTAAATTTCACCATAATGGGAAGTTATTCCTCATTATGTGGAGAGAAAATTGGAGTATAACTGCCCCTTAAAACTCTCCATTAATGGGGATTAATCTCTCTTTTAAGTGGGGAGAACGTGCGAGTGACTGACGCAGTCATGAATGACAGTTACAGCAGAAGCGCGGGTCTCGCGTTGAACGCGGACCTCACTCTGATGTTAAGACGCGGAGCTCACAGCCTCGTGTCTGTGTTGGAATGCGGAGCTGCTCAGGCTTGCGTTTGAGTTGAAACGCGAAGCTGGCTGAGATCCATGTCTGAGAAAGGACGCGAGGTCCGCGTCTGGCGACCACCGCGTCTGACAAAGGACGCGAGGTTCGCGTCTGGCGACCTTCACGTCTAACAAAGGACGCGAGGTCCGCGTCTGAGGCTGGAACGCGATCTCCGCATTTGGGAGGTTTGCGTCTGAGGCTTTGTCTTCAGTAATTTTTTTGATAGCTTACATGTGACAGTTGAGACGCGTGTATGATATATGTTGTATACAAACATAAAGAACTCATTAACGAATTACAAATGTTGAAGTATTTGAAACTCATATATCAAATGACATATGGAATTGTAAAAAGGAAGCATAAGGGATAATGACCAAAAAAAGAACGTTTATGTTAATTTAGATTATTAGAAGCTGGGTTGTTTATAAAATGTCTTCACATGAGTACAAAGAATCATATATATATATATATATATATATATATATATATATATATATATATATATATATATATATATATATATAATTTCTTTAATTTAAAACATGTGTACGTGCATATCCTTGTACACGTCACACATGCACTGAGTGAAAGTAAATAAAGCATTTTAAAGAAATCTATCAAAAATTTTGATATCAATTGAAAGATGTAAACATATAGGTAATCTTGATACCAGTTGTAAAAAATTAGTACCAATTGAAAATATTTTACACTTTTGATACTAATTTGAAAAACATAAACCAATCTTTTTGGTTTAAACACAAAACTCATTTTACAATAGAGATACCAAATAGAGAATAATATCAATTTAAAGTGTTTGATACCAATATTGAAAATGAAGCATATGTCAATTGAAAATAATGAAACATATACCAATTGAAAATAATTTTCCTTAGGAGTTTATGATACCAATAAAAATCAATATCATTTTTCAATCATTTTTCAACATAAAGTGTGGGAGTAAAATACCAAGGGTAAACAAAACCAATTAAAAGGTGAAATATGAATTTTCTCCCCATTTATGAAATACCAAACAAAATGATGCATAAGCTTGTATAAGATACCAATTGAAACATAATCAATTGAAATATAATAGTCATTTAAGAAATCAAGCTTAGCATAACCAAAATTTGTGCTCAAAGATATAGAGATATAGTAAGCACAAATAAAATATATATATGTATGAAAAAATGAATACCAATCGAAAATTGATACTATTTGAAGAGTATCATACATATATAAAAACATATATGAGTATACAAAAGGAATGTCAATAGTGATACCAATTGAAAAGATCCAATGATACCAATTGAAAGTATAATAAGAATCAAGTGTATAACTCATATTCCCTACCACCCATTCATGCACATGTTTAAATAGATTTTCAATTAAGAGCATACAAAGTATGGTCGCCCAACCAGCCGCCCTTTGAAGGTAGTGATTTTCAAAAATAAGTTTGAAAATATTGTAACACATTTGAAAACTCTACCATATGAAGAATACCGCAACTAGTTATATGATAAAATTGTAAACTAATACGAAATCCTTCAAGTAAGGAATAAAACAAAAATATTTTCCATGAAAAACATGTAAGTCACATGATCATCAAACACTCAAAATCTATATAGCACATGTCATACTCATGAAAACAAAATCATGAGAAAACATTGAGTAAAGTGAGTGTATAAGAGTTATGTGAAAAATATAATCATGAAAATTGACAATAAGCTCAAAGTGAAATTCCTTAAAACATGAAAGTCATTAAAACTAGAATCCTTCAAGGTATATGTATGTTTTGTACAAACTAGCGTATACATACATATCCAAACATAAACGAGTCCACAAAATTTTATGCATGAAGGCAAGTGGCTCATGAATGTATATGTGTAACTATTAGTTTAGACAAAATAGACATATACATGAAGTTAAACATAAACATGAAAACATGTCCAAAAAAAATGGGAATACAAGTCAAATGCATGAATCATCAAAACTAGGTTATACTAGTACACCTAATGGGTATAAACGAGCGTTTAAGCATAAACACATAATAATCTATTTGTGGCTCACTAGTTGTACAAGTATATATCCAAGTTTTAAGGAAAACTAACATCTAAACAAGTAATCAAAACATAAAGCATAGAAATCAAAATAAAACTCATATGATCATTATGTAAATGCATATGCATTAGATCTATGATATACACAATAGCTAAAATAAATATGAGAATCACAAACGTATAAATTCATATTAAACATGGGTGATCTCAAATACTAATCATGCATATCACAAGTCTAATAATCATGGCATTTAACATAATAATCAAGAAACATCAAATCATGCTAAAAATCAATGATATGAAAAGCATGTAAATATAAATGAGGAGTAAGAGAACGTTACCAAATTGATGCGGGTACATCTCTATGTCTCTAAACCATGGTGGTCCTCCCACCAAACTCCCCTTGAAAGTGATGTATCCAAATAGTCCTCTTTAAGCTCGGAACGCATCCACCTCAAGGCATCATCACTCTCACATCATGTGAGACCCCACACCTACATCAAATACAATAGGAGTGGTTATTGATACCCATACTCTTTTGGGTTCATGAGGGTTAGCTCCTTTCCTAACCCAAACAAATTTATTTGTCAAATTTGAATCATGTATATGATCAAAACAAAACTCACCAAGGTGGCCCTTACGTCCACAATGTGTACAAATGTACACATGAGCATACATTGTGTGATGGGTGTGTACGTGAGGAGCATGTGTATGCCGTGGTTTGTGTGTATGCATAGGAGGAACTTGTTTCTTTCGAAACATAGATTCCAAACGTGAGTGGTTCAAAGCACAATGGCTCAAAGTGGAGCCTAAACATTCAACACTCTTCTTAAGTATAGATATATCATTTTCAATCAAGGAAGAGGAGATGCATGCAATAGGTGAGCTAGAATGTGAAGCTACACTAGCATTGCAAACATGAGAATCTAAATCATTTTTCAAAGAAATATTTTTCTTGAAAACCAAATCCAAATCCTTTGAAATAGAAGCAATTTTGTTTTTCAAGGATTCATTCTCTTTTAAAATAAAATCAAGTTTTGAAGTTAAAGACTCATTTTTCTTCAAAACATTTTCACAATCATTTTTATTTTTCAAAATCTTATTTTCATTTAGAGCAAGATCAAGTTGGGATTTAAGTGAGTCACGTTCACTTGAAATCTCATCCCTTTCTTACAAAGCAATCTCAAGTCTAGAAAATAAATTTTTATTTTCTTTTTTTAATCCAAAACTATCCTTTTTCAAAAGTTTATATTTTGAAATCAAATTTTCACAATTTTTAGCTAGTTCATCATTTAAGGCTTGTGCATCTATACACTCATTGCAATAAGAACTAGTACTAACATCTAGTTGAGTATCCAAGTGTACCTCAAGGGAGTCATTCCCTTGGACCATGAAGCAACGTTCGTCAGACTTGTCTCGACTAGATTTTCTCTTCTTATTGATAATCATTGCTAGCTCGGGAGATGTCAAAATGTTCCACATTGCAAAAGCGGAATCATAATTAGAAAATATATGTAAATATTTTTTATCAAGAGATACTCTAAGTGCCTTAAGGGTTTGTGCATTGGCCTCCATATGCTTGCTATCAGTAAGGTAGGATTCCTTGGTAATGGCAACATAAACTTTATAATCTAGGGCTTTTAAATGGCAACTCATCATAATCTTCCATATATCAAGTCTAGAGATATCAAACATAGGAGGGTATCCATGAGTGCAAGCTATATGTGTGCAAATGTAAATGCACATGTAGATTAGTAAAACCAAGATCACACTCCTACGTGGTTAAACCTAATATCAGGAGCGTAGGCTCTGATACCAATTGAAAGTACACCTAGAGTGGGGTGAATAGGTGTACGGCTAATCTATGAACAATAATGTGAAAATTAAAAACTAATTGCAACACACTTAGTGTAACCAACGAGTGTAGCCGAATTCTCGGTAAAGGGCTCTGGACTAACTCCTTTTGATTCCTCTGAATAAGAGTTGAGGTGCTATATGAAGCTCTCGTGGTTGAACACAAGTGAGGCACACAAACAAACATAACCAAGCATATAAGAATGATATGACAATATGAATCAATGCAAGGCACAATATAAGAGAGAGAGTTAGAGAAAGTGAATCAATCGTAAACACTAAGATATGTTTTGAGGTTCGAGCACACAGCTCTACGTCCCTGCCTTCACACAGAAGGATTTTCACTAACTCGTCCATACAGGACTTCCCACACAGGGAACATCCACTGAGGATTTGGGGCAATACAATAACCAGCAATACACAACTCCTCTCTCAAATACAACACAACCTCTACACTTAGAGGTTAGGCACAAAGCCACCATAATATCCACCTCACAAATAAGGGATAGGCATAAAACCAAACAAGGATCACCTCACACTTGAGGGATACAACCCAATTCCACAACCTCCTCTACACTTAGAGGGAAAGGCACAAAGCCATGCAATGATAAGGGTTTATAACTTGGTGGTCTCTTTCAAGCACAAACTAATTTTCCCACAAAACAAAGATTCTATAGATAGGATAGCAAAAGCTCAAGTGTGAGAAAACAAAGTGTTTTGAATAAAGAAAATCACTTGAGAAAATCTCCAAATAGATATAGAATTTTTAGACCAAAAACCAATTCCCAAAAGACTATTTTCTTTGAATTATTAAACACTTTAAAAACAAATGAAGATTGATCTTCTGAACCCAAAAACTCTTTTAAAAAACTTGCTCTTAAAACACTTGAAAAGATCTAAAATTTTGCTCTTGAAATCTTGGTGAGAAACAACTCAAATGGGGGGATATTTATATCCATTTGAAATCTGCCCATTGGCAGCAGAAAAGGTCCAGATTGGCCTTCTGGTCGATCGGCCAACGGTCAAAAAATCGACCGTTGAGCCCTCCGATCGACCTGCCCAGAACCAGAGAGCAACGACTCTCTGACCGGTCGACCGCCCAGTCGACCGGGTCAACCCGAGAGTGGGCTGACTTCAGTCGGTCGACCGGCAAAACATACTGGCCTTTGTGCACGTCTTGTGCACATCGGTCGACCGGTCCGGTCGACCGTCCCGGTCGACCGCCAGAGCCTGGCAGGGCAAAATACAGGACTTGAAAACTAGTCTTTTTATTATCAAATAAATCCCATAAAATCTCATAAATTTCACAAAAATCAGTTCATGTTATATCTTTGAAATACAAACATGTTTGAGTAAAAATCAAACCATGTTACAAACATTTTGAACCATTTTTGTGACTTGAAAAATTCTCCTTAAACCAAATTCTATATTTTCCAAAACTTAGATTTTTGCAATGGAAATCCGATTTTTTCAAAACACATGTAAATACAAAAACATGATATTTAAATAACTTTGAAGCATATAGTATATGGATAGAATCTAATACACATGAAAGAGATATATATCAATGTTTTTGACATTAAATACGAAAATAAGTTTTGTTTAAATACAAAACCCAAATACATGAATAGGTTATTAAAATAAGCTTTTCTAAGAATATGAAGCATACATGTATATAGATCAAATCTAATATACATTAAACCATGTAAACTTGTTTTGATATAATACCTTTCATGAAAACCAAGGTCGGTTGAACCAAAACCAAAACCAAAACCAAAACTTGAAACGTGTGTGTTGTGAACTTGAGCATACCACACTATCTAATCTTTAACAATGGATCTAAACTAACTATTCTAAAATAAACCGAGGTCTTCTTGTCGAGCGCCGTCTCCAAGTCGACTCGCTCCAAACGTGATCCACCGAGCTTGACTCCAAATGAGTGCTAGATATAAACTTGACGCTTGAACTTTTGAATCACCATGTGAAAACTCCAAAACACCTTTGTTGGAGCTAATCACCTACTAATATCTTGATTAAATATCTGAAACTAAATATCACAAGATTATTAGTAAACTATAACTATATGAGTAAATCATCATCAAAACTAGAGTGGAAAGCCTCTGGGCCAACAATCTCCCCCTTTTTGATGATGATAAAACTCATGGAGTTATATATGCATGGATTAAAGTTGAGCTTCAAAGAAGCTCCCCCTTAACTCATGCATAGCAATAAACAATAAGATATGCAATGAATGGTAAACATGAATATACATAAACATGCATAAAATAATGAAAGAAATATGCTCTTGATACCAAATTTTTAAAATAAATTCCTTTTCCCCTTTTTTTTAAAATAAACATATTCTTAAATACCAATTGAAAATATAAACTTAGAATAAACATGTTCTTTAAATAATTGTTCTTGTTACCAATAAAAAATTTTAATTGAAAGCTTTATCAATAAAAGCAATAAAAGCTCTTGATACCAATCAATAAAAACTCTTGATACCAATTGAAAGATAATCAATAAAAGCTCTTGATACTAACAATAAAAATTTTAACAAAAGTTCTTGATACCAATAAACCAAAACAACAAAATATATGCTCTTGATACCAATATCAACAAAATATCAAAACATCAAACAAACTCTCTTGATACCAATATGAAATAAACTTTGATATAAACTTACAAATAAACAATAAACATGCATATAAACTCAAATATGTTGGCCCAAAAGCTTTCCACTATAGTTTTGATGATGATTAACTCATGTAGTTATGTGTACTAATAATCTTGTGATTTTAGTTTCAGATCATTAATCAAGTT
The DNA here is from genome assembly GCA_038442645.1 of Agave tequilana. Lineage (NCBI taxonomy): Eukaryota > Viridiplantae > Streptophyta > Magnoliopsida > Asparagales > Asparagaceae > Agave > Agave tequilana. Next base: position 67,423 of record JAVJIF010005203.1, read on the forward strand.
ATTAGTTGGTGATTAGCTCCAACAAGATGATTTAGAAGCTTTCACATAGTGATTTAAGAGCCCGAGCGTCAAAGATCATATATAGCACTTGCTCGGTGGATCAAGGAGTTTTGGATAGAGTCGGCTTGGAGACGGCGCTCTACAAGAAGACATCGGTACCATAGTTTAGTTTTGTGTTTAGATCCAAATTGTAAAGATTAGAATAGTATGATATGCTCAAGTTCACAACACACACGTTTCATGTTTTGGATATTGGTTTTCAGTTTTTCCGTTTTGGTTTAACCGATCTTGGTTTTCATGAATAGATATTATATCAAAACAAGTTTACATGGTTTAATGTATAGTAGATTTGTTCTATATACATGCATGCTTTAACTACTTAGACAAACTTAGTTTGATATACCTATTCATGTGTTTTAGGTTTTGTGTTTTAACAAAACGTATTTTTGGAATTAAAGTCAAAAACATGGATATATATATGTTTCATGTATATTAGACTTATGTCCATATGCATCATGCTTCAAAGTGTTTAAATATCATGTTTTTGTATTTGGATGAGTTTTGGACAAAACGTATTTTCTATTCAAAAATTCAAGTTTTAGAAAATACGATTTGTGATTTTTGGCAAAATTTCTATAACACAAAAATGGTTCAAAAATGTTTGAAATTTGTGTTGAAATTTTTAACACAAGTTTGTATATCAATGTAAAATGATAAAACTATTTTTGTGTATTTTTAGAAGTTTTATGAGAATTTTTAAAATTAAAAATTACATGTTTTTCTGATTTGAACTGTCTCTGCCAGGCTAGGTCGATCGACCGGACGGTCGACCATACCAAGTAGCCAGTCGACCGACGCTGTCGACCGACGTGCACGGATACGTGCACGCTGGCTGCCTCATAAGCCGGTCGACCGCACGGTCGACCGACTGAGAGCAGGTTGCTCTCTGTTTGTTCCCGGTCGACCGAGCGGTCGACCGGCAAGAGAGCCGTTGCTCTCTGGTTCTGGGGACGGTCGACCGATGGCACAACGGTCTGAAATATGACCATTGGACGGTCGACCGCCCGGTCGACCGGTAGTTCATTTTTGGCAAGATCTGCTGCCAACGGCTATATTTTCTAATGGGCTATAAATACCCCATTAGTGGCCAGTTTTCTTTAAGATTTTTAGTGCTAATTTTTCTTGACTCTCTAGTGTTTTCACAGCAATCAAAAGAAGTTTTTGGGTTTTAATTGAACAATCTATTTGGTGCTTTTGCTAGGGTTTGGAAAATCAAAGAAAAGGGTTTTTGGGAAAAGTGTTTGATTCAACTTCTTTATCTTGGTTTCTAGTTTTTCCCAAGGATTTTCTTTGTGACTTTTATTTCCATTCCTTTGGTTTTCTCCACACTTGAGTTACATCTACTATCTTATTCCATAGGATCTTTGTGTGGGAAAAGAGATTATTTGTGGTCTTTTGATCACCAAGTTGTAAACCCAATCTTTACTTGGCTTTGTGCTTTACCCTCATTGTGTTGAGAAGGTTGTGCATTTAGGTTGTATCCCTCAAGTTGTGAGGTGATCCTTGTGTTGCTTTGTGCTAATCCCTCAAGTTGTGAGGTGATTGTTTGTTAGCTTGGTGCTTTGCCTCAAGGAGGAGGTTGTGTTTGTAAAGAGAGAAGTTGGGTACTCCTTGTGATTGTATTGCCCCAAATTCTCGATGGAAGTTTCCTGTGTGGGAGTCCTTTGTGGACAAGCTAGTAGATTCGAAATCCTTCTGGGTGAAGGCGGGGACGTAGAGCTGGGTGCTCGAACCTCGAAACATATCTTGTTGTTTGCGCTTGATCCATTGACTCTTACTCTTTCTCTCTCTTTACTTTGTGCCTTGCAATATTTCAGATTGATCATTTATATTTATATGCTTGGCTTAGTTGTGTGTGCATCACTTGTTGCTTGCATCTTGCTTAATTGTAATTAGTTTTTAAATTCCGCATTTAGTTCACTAGATTAGCATAATCACCTATTCACCCTCCCCCCTCTAGGTGATTTTTCAATTGGTATCAGAGCCTAGGTTCCTGATATTAGGTTTAACCACCTAGGAGTGAGATCTTGGTTTGCTAATCTTCATTTGTATTGTTCATTTGCACACATTTAGTTTCCACTCATGGATTGCCCTCCTATGTTTGATTTTTCTAGACATGATATTTGGAAGGCCAAGATGAGTAGTCATTTAAAAGCCTAGGACATCTAGTTTATCAAGCCACTACTCAAGAATCCTACCCTAATGCTAGCAAGCATAAAAAGGCAAAGGCATTAGCACTTAAAACACTTAGAGCATCTCTTAATGAAGATCTTTTACATGTGTTTGCTCATTGTGATTCGGCTTTTGCAGTTTGGAGTATTTTGACTTCTCCCGGGCTACCAAGGATTATCAACAAGTTGAGAAGATCTAGGAGAGACAAGTCCGACGAGCATTGCCTCATGGTCCAAGGGAAAAACTCCCTTGAGGTACAATCGGATTTTCAACTAGATGATAGCTCTAGTTCCTATTGCCATGGTTGTTTTGAAGTTCAAACATTGAATATGGAACTTGCTCAAAAACTTGAAAATTTTGTGGAAAAACATGACCTTTTGAAAAAGAAACATTTTGATTTAAAAGAAGAAATGAAGGATTTATGTTCAAGTTTTGAATCGGTTTTGCAAGAAAAGGAAGAGATTACTAGTGAACGTGACTCACTAAGATCTCAACTAGACCTTACCCTAAAAGAGATTGATGTTTTGAAAAGCAAAAATGATTGTGATGATATTTTGAAGAACAATGAGGTTTTATCTTCAAAATTGGATTTTGTTTTAAAAGATAACCTTGCTTTGAAAAACGAAATTGAATTTATTTCAAAAGAATTGGATTTAGTTTTGAAGAAAATGAATCTTTAAAAATTGATATAGATTCTCATGTTTGCTATGCTAGTGTAGCTTCTTCATCTAGCACACCTATTGCATGCTCCACTTTATCTTCAAGTATTGAAAATGATATAAATGTTTTGAAGAAAAGTGTTGATTGTTTAGGCTCCACTTTGAGCCAATGTGCTTTGAATCACACACGCTTGAAATTCTTGGTTCGCAAGAAATAAGCTCCATCTTTGCATGCACACCATACATGGCATACACATGCTCATCAGATCACAAACTTCACACTATGTATGCCCATGTGTACACATTGTGGTCGAAAAGGCCACCTTGCTAGATTTTACTATGATCGTTTACATATTGAAAATTTAGTAAATAATCTTGTTTGGGTTAGAAAAGATATTAACCCCGTGGACCCAAAAGAAAATGGGTACCAAAGACCACCCCTTTGAGTTTTTGATGTAGGTGTGGGCTCTCGCATCACGTGAGAGTATTGATGCCTTGAAGTGGATGTGTTCCAAGCTTAAAGAGAACCATTTTTGGATGCATCACTTTCAAGGGAGTTTGGTGGGAGGACCACCGTGTTTTTGGAGAACTAGAGTGGTGCCTTCATCAGTTTTAGTATCAATCTCTAACTCCCGTTTTTATTTACATGCTTTATCATGTTCATCAATTTATAGCATGTCTTAGTTTATTGATTATTATGTTTATGACATGTTAATTAGATTAGTGTTATACATGTTAGTTATTTGAGACACCCATGTTTTATATAGATCTATATTTAGTGTTCTCACTTTGTTTAAACTAATATGTATGCCCTAGATCCAATGTACATACATATACATAATGATCATATGGATGTTTGTGATGTTTTGTTTTAATGCTTCATGTTTTGATTAGTATGTTGAATGCCATGATTTTTAGACCTTTGACATGCATGTATAGCTTTTGAGATCACCCTTGATTATATGGACCATTATTTTTGTGTTCTCACCATTATTTAGCTATTATGTATTTCATAGCTCTAATAACATGTGAATTTACATAATGATCATGTTTATGATTTTCATGTTGATTTATGTGTCGATTTATGCTTCATGATTTGAATATATGTTTAGATGTTAGTTTTCATGAAAACTAGGATTTATATTTGTACATAGAATGGGCTACAAATAAATCTTTATTTATGTTTGTACTTGAATGCCTATTTGTACCCATTAGATGTGCTAGTATAGTCTAGTTTTGATGATTCATGCATTCTAACTTGTATTCCCCATTTTGATATGTTTTTATGATTATGTGTTTTCACTTCATGTATATGTCTATTTTGCCAAACCTTAAGATATACATGTATACCCTTGATTCATTTGCTTTTCATGCAAATCTTGATTATGGACTCAATTGTGTTTAGGGATATGTATATATACTTCTTGTTTTGTCAAAACATACATATACCTTGAAGTATAGATTGTTCTAATAAACATTTTGGTGAATCATGTTTCATGTCTTTTTAAGGAATTTCAATTGAGCTTAATTGAATATTTTCATGATTGTGTGTTTCACATTACACTTGTTCACTCACTCTATTATTTTTCTCATGATTGTGTTTTCATGAGTATGATATGGGCTTAGGGACTTTGAGTGTTTAGTGATCATGTGATTTACATGTGTTTCATGAAAAACAATTTTATTTTATTCCTTACTTGAAGGATTTCGTACTAGTTTAAAAGTTTTTCCATTTAACTAGTTCGTATTCTTCACTATGGTAGAGATTTTCAAACAAACTATATTTTCAAACCTATTTTTGAAAACCCCTACCTTCTAAGGGCGGTTGGATGGGAGACCATGCTCATGTATGCTTTATGGTAAAAATCATTTTAAACTTGAACATGATTGGGAGGATAGGTTATGAGTTATACATTTAATATTATTGTTGTTTCAATTGGTATCATTGAATTCTTTCAATTGGTATCAATTTTGACCTTTCTTGTATACTCATATATGTTTGTATGTATGTATGCTTTCAATTTCAATAGTATCAATTTCAATTGGTATCTAATTTTTCATACATATATATATATTTTTATTTGTGCTTATTATACTCATATATCTTAGAGCACTAATTTTGATCATGATAAAGCTTGTTTTATAATGACTATCTTGTTTCAATTGACTAGTTTTCAATTGATATCCATATACAAGCTTATTCATTGTTTCATTTGGTATTTCATAAAGAGGGAGAAAAACTTGTATTTCATCTTTCAATTGGTATTTGGTTTACTATGGATTTTGCATTCCACTCCCTTGCTTAATGATAGAAAATAATGATTTCATTGGTATCTTATACTTTAAATAATAATAATTTCAATTGGTATCAAGATTTATGTTTAGAAATTCAAAATTTGTATTGTTTAATTTCAATTGGTATCAAGATTGTTTATTTACAATTGGTATGTTATTTGTTTACATATCAATTGGTATCAAGATTTTTTCAATTGGTATAGTTTCACTTTTAACTTGGTATCTATATGCACCTCATTGACACATTTTTAATCGGTATCATATTTGCTTGAACCCCTTATTTACATCATTTTGTTTTAGACAAAAAGGGGGAGAACATTTGTTTCTGATACATCCCTTTATTGATTCTTTGTTTTGAACAAAAAGGGAGAAGAATATATTTTATTTGTTTTGTTTTTTTTAACCCCTTTGTTGATGATTGACAAAAAGGGGGAGAAGAATTTGAGTTTATATATGCATATTATGCATGTTTTATGTTTTTATTAAGTTCATTTGGTATCAAAGCATTATTTAAAAAACATGTTTATTTTTGGTATCAAGAGCTTGTAAAAAAGATAATTAGTTTATATATGCATATTATGCATGTTTTATGTTTTTATTAAGTTCATTTGGTATCAAAGCATTATTTAAAGAACATGTTTATTTTTGGTATCAAGAGAGCTTTAAAAGAGATCATTAGTTTTGTTTTGCATATATTAAGTTTAATTGGTATCTAGAGCATGTTTATTTGTTTTTGAAAATTTATTGGTATCTGAGCCTTTTATTGTTTATGCATATCTATGCATGTTTCATGTTTCATATTCATTGCATATTTATGTTTATTTGTTTATGCATGAGTTAAGGGGGAGCTTCTTTGAAGCTTAACTTTAATTTATGCATATATAACTCCATGAGTTTTGTCATCATCAAAAAGGGGGAGATTGTTGGCCCAAAGGCTTTCCACTCTAGTTTTGATGATGATTAACTCATGTAGTTATGTGTACTAATAATCTTGTGATTTTAGTTTCAGATCATTAATCAAGTTATTAGTTGGTGATTAGCTTCAACAAGATGATTTGGAAGCTTTCACATAGTGATTCAAGAGCCCGAGCGTCAAAGATCATATATAGCACTTGCTCGGTGGATCAAGGAGTTTTGGATCGAGTCGGCTTGGAGACGGCGCTCTACAAGAAGACATCGGTATCATAGTTTAGTTTTGTGTTTAAATCCAAATTGTAAAGATTAGAATAGTACGATATGCTCAAGTTCACAACACACACGTTTCATGTTTTGGATATTGGTTTTCGGTTTTTCCGTTTTGGTTTAACCGATCTTGGTTTTCATGAATAGATATTATATCAAAACAAGTTTGCATGGTTTAATGTATATTAGATTTGTTCTATATACATGCATGCTTCAACTACTTAAACAAACTTAGTTTGACATACCTATTCATGTGTTTTAGGTTTGTGTTTTAACAAAACGTATTTTTGGAATTAAAGTCAAAAACATGGATATATATATGTTTCATGTATATTGGACTTATGTCCATATGCATCATGCTTCAAAGTGTTTAGATATCATGTTTTTGTATTTGGATGAGTTTTGGACAAAACGTATTTTCTATTCAAAAATTCAAGTTTTAGAAAATACGATTTTTCATTTTTGGCAAAATTTCTATAACACACAAATGGTTCAAAAATGTTTGAAATTTGTGTTGAAATTTTTAACACAAGTTTGTATATCAATGTAAAATGATAAAAATATATAAGAATTTTTAAAATTAAAAATTACATGTTTTTCTGATCTGAACTGCCTCTGCTAGGCTAGGTCGGTCGACCGGACGGTCGACCGTACCAAGTAGCCGGTCAACCGACGTTGTCGACCGACGTGCACGGATACGTGCACGCTGGCTGCCCTATAAGCCGGTCGACCGCACGGTCGACCGACTGAGAGCAGGTTGCTCTCTGTTTGTTCCCAGTCGACCTGCAAGAGAGCTGTTGCTCTCTGGTTCTGGGGACGGTCGACCGCCCGGTCGACCGATGGCACAACGGTCTGAAATATGACCGTTGGACGGTCGATCGCCCGGTCGACCGGTAGTTCATTTTTGGCAGGATCTGCTGCCAACGGCTATATTTTCTAATGGGCTATAAATACCCCATTAGTGGCCAGTTTTCTTTAAGATTTTTGGTGCTAATTTTTCCTGACTCTCTAGTGTTTTCACAGCAATCAAAAGAAGTTTTTGGGTTTTAATTGAACAATCTATTTGGTGTTTTTGCTAGGGTTTGGAAAATCAAAGAAAAGGGTTTTTGGGAAAAGTGTTTAATTCAACTTCTTTATCTTGGTTTCTAGTTTTTCCCAAGGATTTTCTTTGTGATTTTGATTTTCATTCCTTTGGTTTTCTCCACACTTGAGCTACATCTACTATCTTATTCTATAGGATCTTTGTGTGGGAAAAGAGATTGTTTGTGGTCTTTTGATCACCAAGTTGTAAACCCAATCTTTGCTTGGCTTTGTGCCTTATCCTCATTGTGTTGAGGAGGTTATGCATTTGGGTTGTATCCCTCAAGTTGTGAGGTGATCCTTGTGTTGCTTTGTGCTAATCCCTCAAGTTGTGAGGTGATTGTTTGTTAGCTTGGTGCTTTGCCTCAAGGAGGAGGTTGTGTTTGTAAAGAGAGGAGTTGGGTACTCCTTGTGATTGTATTGCCTCAAATCCTCGGTGGAGGTTCCCTGTGTGGGAGTCCTTTGTGGATAAGTTAGTGGATTCGAAATCCTTCTGGGTGAAAGCGGGGACGTAGAGCTGGGTGCTCGAACCTCGAAACATATCTTGTTGTTTGCGCTTGATCCATTGACTCTTACTCTTTCTCTCTCTTTACTTTGTGCCTTGCATTATTTCAGATTGATCATTTATATTTATATGCTTGGCTTAGTTGTGTGTGCATCACTTGTTGCTTGCATCTTGCTTGATTGCAATTAGTTTTTAAATTCCGCCTTTAGTTCACTAGATTAGCATAATCACCTATTCACCCTCCCCCTCTAGGTGATTTTTCAAAATACTTCTCCCCCTTTTTGTCAATCATCAATAAAGGGGTTAAAGTAAACAATAAAACAATGTTCTCCCTCTTTTCGTCTGAAATAAAAAAAATCAACAAGGGGTGAAATCAAATCAAAACATTATGATACCAATTGAAAAAAAGTATATCAATTTAGTGCACATGATATCAATTGAAAATAAATAAAACATACCAATTGAAAGTACATAAAATAAATATTTTAATATAAATTTAAATAAACATGTCTATATTATACCAATTGAAAGTAAATAAAACATAAAATCTCATAAATTTCACAAAAATCAGTTCATGTTATATCTTTGAAATACAAACATGTTTGAGTAAAAATCAAACCATGTTACAAACATTTTGAACTATTTTTGTGACTTGGAAATTTTGCCTTAAACCAAATTTTGTATTTTTCAAAACTTAGATTTTTGAAATGAAATCCGATTTTTTCAAAACACATGTAAATACAAAAATTGATATTTAAACAACTTTGAAGCATATAGTATATGGATAGAGTCCAATATACATGAAAGAGATATATATCAATGTTTTTGACATTAAATCTGAAAATAAGTTTTGTTTAAATACAAAACCCAAATACATAAATAGGTTATCAAAATAAGCTTTTCTAAGAATATGAAGCATACATGTATATAGATCAAATCTAATATACATTAAACCATGTAAACTTGTTTTGATATAATACCTTTCATGAAAACCAAGATCGATTAAACCAAAAACTAAAACCAAAACATGAAACGTGTGTGTTGTGAACTTAAGCATATCACACTATCTAATTTTTAACAATGGATCTAAACTAACTATTCTAAAATAAACTGAGGTCTTCTTGTCGAGCGCCGTCTCCAAGTCGACTCGATCCAAACGTGATCCACCGAGCTTGACTCCAAACGAGTGATAGATATGAACCTGACGCTCGAGCTCTTAAGTCACCATGTGAAAGCTCCAAAACACCTTTGTTGAAGCTAATCACCTACTAATATCTTGATTAAATATCTGAAAGTAAATATCACAAGATTATTAGTAAACTATAACTACATGAGTTAATCATCATCAAAACTAGAGTAGAAGGCCTCTGGGCCAACACTGAGCACATACTAATTCTATGCACATTCAGGATTTAATTTCTATATTAAAAAATCACTTCAAAATTCCACCAAGTAGAGATGGTTAGTAAAAATCTTGTATTAAATATAACACTCACAAATCCATAACCATACACATATAAAGCCAACTTGATAAACCCAATAACTTCATTGCTAATATTTTATCAGGGCAATTATACGAGTAATATTTGAAATAATTATATAATTATGTGTTAAATCTTTAGAGTATTATACATAGACTAAGTAATGTAAACAATTCAAAAATAATAAGTATACACTAGTAACACTACTATCCCTTTTAGCATGTTAATTTTAAAATTTCATTGTCCTCTGGGCTGGGATTGGGCCAGCTACGCCAGACTCATAATAGTCCGGCGTTCGAACGGTTCTGACTCATTTACAAATTGGGCTTAGATTTCTCGGCCCAATAATATTACTTTTAAAATTAATATAGTGAAAGAATAAATAAATGAATAAAAGAAAAAGAATTAACATTTTGTATTATGAATAAAAAAGTACTAACTATATTAACGTAAAACATGTTTACTATTTTAACCAAACTATATTTTCTTTTGTTTTTATAAGGCAGATTATAGTTCTCAATAATATGACCACTAAAGATTCACTAGTTATTTTAAATTAGGCTAGTAACACAATAATTTGACATAAATACTGTGACATAAATATATAATTTTGTTCGTGTCTGCGGGGGTAGGACGACCGGTTAGACCACTTAGCTTGCTCCTAAATGGTCACCGGTTCGAAACCACCCTTGGGCGAATTGGGTGGTAAAGCACTAGGTTTGCTCCCTAGTAAACCGCCAGCTCGAACCGCCCCCGTGGACACCCAAGTGATTAAGCGCTCTGAGATACCCTGAAACTTACCTTCCAAAAAAAAATATAAATATATAAATTTTGCAAGGGTGGTGAGATGTGCCTCAAAAATGCGTCAATCAATTGGGCCCATGGGAGTAGCTGTGCAACAATCAACAATTCTACCCACTAGACTCAAACTCTCAGCATATGCAAAGTGCCCCCAATTACGGTCAATGTCATTCGACATGCTTTTTATCGTTCTATTTAGAAATTGTGACAATGTATCTTTCATCACTCACGAGTCTATGATCTATTTATAGTGAAGATTTGGGAGGCTATCAAGGGGATTTTTACCCCCTTATTAAAGTTAATCCAGCTACAATAAAAAGATTTGAATAGAAGCTTTTGGTTTAATGATTTTATTCGGATTTTCCCATGAGTTGTTAGGAATTTATTAGGCCTTCGTTCCATTTAGCATAAGATCCATTAACAAGAGAATTTACTTTAAAATATTTCACTGGGCTTGGCCCTTCCCTGATTGGCTTGTTGGGCCAATACAAGCCCAACCTCATCTTCTCCTTCAGGATCATTTCAATTTAATTGGAACAAGAAAAGGGCACAACGTGCCCCTGAAATGCCCTTTTTTTTTAATTTGAGTATCCCAAATTTGATATAGAGATTTATTTTATATATTTATTTGACTATTTAATTAGAAAATTTATATTCATCTATTCGTGAATAGCTATTTTCATAAACAAATACTAAACACATAATCAAAAATATGATGAAAATAACTTTCAATCAAAAATAAAGAAAAAAACAGATAAAGAAATAAAAATAAGAAAATTATTTATCTTAAAAAAGAAAAATAAAGATTTTAAAATAAAAAATAAAAATAAAAAATAAAAAATAAACTAAAATATGAAAAAGAATTCAAAAAGTTAAAAAAAAAAGTCTAGGATGTAAAGGTGTGAAAGAATAAGGAATAATTAAATAAAAAAATCTAAAATAATAAAAAAAAGGAGAATAATATCTTAAAATTAAAAAATTAAATTAAATTAAATTCAGTGGAATATAAAGAAGGAAAAAATCGTTGCATCCACCTATTTTCCTTCATAATTAAGATACTCATCCCTATATTTTTATTCTCTACAGTCTCATTCACGTCAGCATAAATTGATTATTCTCAACCACCACTTCTTTATATATTCTTATTTTCTCTTTTACCTTTCCCCATCGCCTCCCACATTGCTCTCCCTTATTCCTGATCCCAATGTAGAGTAATTCGCGATAGCACGGTCAGGTCACCATGGGGGTTGGAATGGGCAGGGAGCCCCTCCTGGGGGTCTCAGGGAGTGGAGCCCCAGACGAATTTTTTTTGGGATCGATATTTTACAGATCTCATTTTTTCGTGCTTGCGATAAATTTTGTCTGTGTTTGCGATCAAATTGATTTTTATCTCTGGAAAGCATTGGGCCTCATTTGAAGTCGGCGAACTGGGGTTTGCTGCTGATGGTGACACTGATATGAGGATTAGGATCAGTAAGGACTGCGATTATAGTCGTAGTCTTTTTATTAGTTGAAAGTTAGGACATTTTGTGACGATTGCGATCATTGTCACAGTCCCAATATAGACTGAAAAATTGTGTTTTTTGAGGACTTATCATGGTTGTAGTCCTAATAAAGACTCAAAAATAAAGCAATATTATGAGGACTGTAATCATGGTCGCAGTTCTAATAAGAGGATTGTGTTGGCCCAAAGGCCTTCCACTCTAGTTTTGATGATGATTAACTCATGTAGTTATGTGTACTAATTATCTTGTGATTTTAGTTTCAGTTTATTAATCAAGATATTAGTTGGTGTTTAGCTTCAACAAGATGAATTGGAAGCTTGCACATGTTGATTCAAGAGCCCGCGCATCAAAGATCATACATTGCACTTGCTCGGTGAATCAAGAGTTTTTGGATCGAGCCGACTTGGAGATTGCGCTCTAGCTTGGAGATTGCGCTCTACAAGAAGACTTAGGTATCCATAGTTTTAGTTTGGGTTTAGATCCTAATTGTAAAGATTAGAATAGTATGATAAGCTCAAGTTCACAACACACACCTTTCATGTTTTGATTTTCGGTTTTAGGTTTAACCGATCTTGATTTTCATGAATAGATTTTTATCAAAACAAGTTTACATGGTTTATGTATATTAGATTTGTTCTATATACATGCATGCTTCAATTGTTTAGACAAACTTTGTTTGATAATCTATTCCATGTGTTTTATGTTTTGGTATTTACAACAAAACATATTTTTGGACTTAATGACAAAAATCATGATATATATATGTTTCTTGTATATTGAATTTCTATTCATATACAATATGCTTCAAAGTGTTTAAATATCATATTTTTGTATCATGGATGAGTTTTAGACAATGTGTATTTTATTCACCCCCCCCCCTCTAGGTGACTTTTCAATTGGTATCAAGAGCATGTTTATATGTGTTTTAAGAACATTCATTGCATATTAAGAACATTCATTGCATATCTTATATGTTTTATTGTTATGCATGAGTTAAGGGGGAGCTTCTTTGAAGCTTTACTTTAATCCATGCATATATAACTCCATGAGTTTTGTCATCATCAAAAAGGGGGAGATTGTTGGCCCAAAGACCTTCCACTCTAGTTTTGATGATGATTAACTCATGTAGTTATGTGTACTAATTATCTTGTGATTTTAGTTTCAGTTTATTAATCAAGATATTAGTTGGTGTTTAGCTTCAACAAGATGAATTGGAAGCTTGCACATGTTGATTCAAGAGCCCGCGCATCAAAGATCATACATTGCACTTGCTCGGTGAATCAAGAGTTTTTGGATCGAGCCGACTTGGAGATTGCGCTCTAGCTTGGAGATTGCGCTCTACAAGAAGACTTAGGTATCCATAGTTTTAGTTTGGGTTTAGATCCTAATTGTAAAGATTAGAATAGTATGATAAGCTCAAGTTCACAACACACACCTTTCATGTTTGATTTTCGGTTTTAGGTTTAACCGATCTTGGTTTTCATGAATAGATTTTTTATCAAAACAAGTTTACATGGTTTATGTATATTAGATTTGTTCTATATACATGCATGCTTCAATTGTTTAGACAAACTTTGTTTGATAATCTATTCCATGTGTTTTATGTTTTGGTATTTACAACAAAACATATTTTTGGACTTAATGACAAAAATCATGATATATATATGTTTCTTGTATATTGAATTTCTATTCATATACAATATGCTTCAAAGTGTTTAAATATCATATTTTTGTATCATGGATGAGTTTTAGACAATGTGTATTTTATTCACCCCCCCCCTCTAGGTGACTTTTCAATTGGTATCAAGAGCATGTTTATATGTGTTTTAAGAACATTCATTGCATATTAAGAACATTCATTGCATATCTTATATGTTTTATTGTTATGCATGAGTTAAGGGGGAGCTTCTTTGAAGCTTTACTTTAATCCATGCATATATAACTCCATGAGTTTTGTCATCATCAAAAGGGGGAGATTGTTGGCCCAAAGACCTTCCACTCTAGTTTTGATGATGATTAACTCATGTAGTTATGTGTACTAATTATCTTGTGATTTTAGTTTCAGTTTATTAATCAAGATATTAGTTGGTGTTTAGCTTCAACAAGATGAATTGGAAGCTTGCACATGTTGATTCAAGAGCCCGCGCATCAAAGATCATACATTGCACTTGCTCGGTGAATCAAGAGTTTTTGGATCGAGCCGACTTGGAGATTGCGCTCTAGCTTGGAGATTGCGCTCTACAAGAAGACTTAGGTATCCATAGTTTTAGTTTGGGTTTAGATCCTAATTGTAAAGATTAGAATAGTATGATAAGCTCAAGTTCACAACACACACCTTTCATATTTTGATTTTCGGTTTTAGGTTTAACCGATCTTTGTTTTCATGAATAGATTTTTTATCAAAACAAGTTTACATGGTTTATGTATATTAGATTTGTTCTATATACATGCATGCTTCAATTGTTTAGACAAACTTTGTTTGATAATCTATTCCATGTGTTTTATGTTTTGGTATTTACAACAAAACATATTTTTGGACTTAATGACAAAAATCATGATATATATATATGTTTCTTGTATATTGAATTTCTATTCATATACAATATGCTTCAAAGTGTTTAAATATCATATTTTGTATCATGGATGAGTTTTAGACAATGTGTATTTTCTATTCAAAATACAAGGTTTTAGAAAATACGGTTTTTGGTTTTTGGCAAAATTTCTATGACACAAAAATAGTCAAATATGTTTGAAATTTGTGTTAGGATTTTTAACACAAGTTTGTATTTCAATATAAAATGATAAAACTATTTTTGTGGAATTTTAGAGATTTTGTGGGATTTATTATAATATTTTTTCCCCAGATTTCAGACCTGTTTTTGTCTGCCAGGCTTTTCCGGTCGACTGGTACGGTCGACCGCAACAAAGAAGCCAGTCGACCGTTCCGGTCGACTGACGTGCACGGATACGTGCACGCAGGCTGACACTGCATCCGGTCGACCGAAGCGGTCGACCGACAGAGAGCTGTTTGCTCTCAGGTATTTTCGGTCGACCGAGGCGGTCGACCGGTAGCTGTAACGGTTCAAAATTTGACCGTTGCACGGTCAACCGGACCGGTCGACCGGCAGGGCAATTCTGGCTAAATTTCTGCCAACGGCTATTTTCTGATAATTGCCTATAAATACCCCATTTGAAAGAGTTTTTCTCTAAGATTTTTTGTGCGAATTTTTCCATTCTCTCAGGTGTTTTTACAGCAATCAAAATAGGTTTTTGGATTAAAAATTGAACAATCTTTTTGGTGTTTTCATTAGAGTTTGAAAAATCAAAGGAAAGGGTTTTGGGAAAAGCTTTTGAATTGAACTTCTCTATCTTGGTTTCATTTATTTTCCAAAGATTTTCTTTGAGTTGCTGGTTTCAAATCCTTGGTTTTCTCCACACTTGAGCTAAAATCTACTATCTTCTCTATAGGATTTTGTGTGAGAAAAAGAGATTGTTTTGTGGTTGTTGTTTGAAACCACTTAGTTGTAAACCCATTTCTTGCTTTGTGCCATTTCCCTCATTGAGTTGAGGAGGTTGTGCAAATTGGGTTGTGAGGTGTTTTGTGTAAGCTTGGTGCTAATCCCTCAAGTTGTGAGGTGATTGTTTGTTGTATTGGAGGAGTGCCTCAAGAAGGAGGTTGAGATTGTAAGAAGGGGAGTTGGGAACTCCTTGTAATTGTGATTGCCCCAAATCCTCGGTGGAGGTTCCCTTAGTGGGAGTCCTTAGTGGACAAGCTAGTGGATTGGAAATCCTTCGTGTGTCGAAGGCGGGGATGTAGAGCTGGGTGCTCGAACCTCGGAACATATCTCTTTGTTTGCACTTGATCCATTGACTCTTGCTCTCTCTCTCTTTACTTTGTGCAAATTGTTATATCTTGTACTTGCTTGTGTGTGCATCATTATAGTAATTGCAATTAGTTTTTAAATTCCGCATTTAGTTCACTAGATTAGCATTGTCACCTATTCACCCCCCCTCTAGGTGACTTTTCAGATTGCGCTCATGACCGCAGTCTTACAAAGGCTAAAAAATATGATATTTTTATGAGGATTGCGATCATGGTCGTAGTCCTAATAAAGATGATTGCGATCATGGTCGCAATCTTATAAAGACTCATAAACATGATATTTTTGTGAGGACTGAGATCATGGTCACAGTCGTAATAAAGACTCAGAAACAGCGCATTTTTGTGAGGATTGCGATCATGGTCGCAGTCCTCTATATACCAACAATCCACATTGTCAAAGCTGTTTGTTTTTTCGAGGCAATTTTTGTGGGGCATATGCGTCTTTCATCACTGAGGAGCACTTTTATGCTCGACACATTGACGCGTGTAGTTAGTTTAAAAAAGGAGGTGATTGTAGCGAATTAAATTATAAAGCTGAGATTTTTTCCTAGTTACTGTTTGACATAGGGGGCTATAGCGAAATCCCCTATAAAGAAAAACAAATGAAAAAAGAAAAAAGAATTGAAAAGAAGAAATATAAAAAAAATCTATGAAAAAAGCAAAGAAATAATTTTAAAAGTACGCACAATATAATTGGAAACAAATAAAAAAAGGAGAAAAATAAAAAGTTAAAAAGTAATACGAAACAAAAAACCAAAACTAGAAGGAAACAAAAAGACTAATCAAAAAATAAATGAAAAAACTTCAAAACTAAAATATCTAAAAAATAAATTAAAATAAAGAAAATAAGATTAAGTGGAAAATAAAAAAACATTAAAACATTATAAAAGGAAAAAAAGATTTTAAAGAATAGAACAAAATCATAATAAAAGAATGAAAATGAAATAAAAAGAGAATAGAAAACTTTAAAAAAATCTAAAAAGTAAAGAGAGAAAGAATAAAGAATAATAAAATAAAAATCTAAAGAAAAAATTAAATAAAAAAGTAAAATAATATCTAAAAAAGAGTAAGAAATTTTACAAAAGGAAAGAGAGTAAAATCTCTGAATTGAAGAGAAAAAATGAAAAAAAACGAGACAATTGAAAAAAGATGTAACGCCCTAATCCCACGGGTACAGAGACGTTACTGCGACATACATACGAAAGGCAGAAATACCCTCACATATGTACACTACGCATTAGTATAGACAAGAATTAGAGTGTGAAAACACAGTGGTAATATACATTCTAATAATACAGTACACATATACTGTCGTTACAGAGCATGATACAATATTATAAGAATATTACATCACCAAAAGGCTCAAAAGTAGATGTACAAAGAGATATACAAGCATGAACAGTATAAAAGGTGCTCACGAACTGCAACAGGTGATCTTGAGAGCCAAGCAGGAGGGACTGGAAGAAAAGGATTACGAATGGTCTACGCCGATCCACCACGCTGTCGCTGTGAAACTCTGATCAACAACGGGAAGTCCATAAGCTCCAAGCTTCGGGATCTGCACATGCAGGTCCACGGGTTGTCAGAAAGTAACTCAAATGAGTATGTAAAATGAAGCTAAGTGACATGCACATGCAAACATACATATACAAGGTCAAAGAGATATGACTCAGGCATGCAAGTACAGGCAGTGACCAGGAAATCAATAGAAAATCTGAAATCAAGCAAGTACACGTTTATCGACAAATCCGAATCGGAAAGGCATGTATAGAAAACCGTGTAGTGAGCATAAACACATATGAGCATGAAGTGAATCATCAAGAATTGCGTTGATGCAAATATGGACAAAACTAGTTGTACACTCAGATTGTGAATTTATGATATTGTTACGTCGAGGGAATAATTCAAATAAGGAAACCCTCATATACACACACACACACACACACATACACACACACACCATATACCTCACGTCATCATAGCCTGAGTTCATACAACCTGAATTGTTTTCTAGACTAAGAAAATAACATAAAACCGATAAAACTAATAAAACTGAATACGAGTAAAACCAATTGTACAAGCTCAGATTATGGCTTGATGAGTAGTATATTGAAGGAATAATCCAAACAAGAAACCACCCTATATCTCATGTTACCATCATCTGAGTGTGCACAACCTGAGTTGTCCCAAGAATAAGAATAAGAATGTCAGGGTTAATTACTGTGGCATTGGAATAATATCGTACAAATGGCAGGCAAATTAACTTAATTATTCAACAATAATAATAATCAGTATCGCTTATTATTTTAATCATTTCTTCTAGTGTCCCATACCACTCGTAGTTCATACTGGGTCCATAATCCAGTGCGAACTCTGATATACAGATACCGTTATTTGGATGAGAAACTTATTCAATAACACCTGCTCTTGACAATATTATTATTTAATAATTAAGTTATATCTGGTGCAGGGAAATGTATTATATCATAAGCATGACGGTACAAGTAAGTAGACAAGAGGTCAGGAAATCTAGCGTAGTAACTTAGAAATCACATAAAGTAAAACAGAATGTCTAGCTTAAGTCAAACAACATAAATTATTGAATTATAATATGGCAAGTCACATGCCAGAGTAAGTTAATGTGTTACATTTTAAGTTATCCAATAATAATCATCAATACCGTCTGATATTTTGATCATCCCCCTGACTGCATCTCACATCACTGACAGTCCTTACTGGAGCTCGCACTCTAGTAAACTCATTTGGATTTGATATGTGAGTACCAAAGTCTGAACAATTGAGAGACCAAATATCCTACGTTTCTAATATTATTATTGTTTAGTTATTAAGTTATTATTATATAGACTCGTCCGACCCGTATGTCAAGGTATGTGTCCAGCCCCCCCCACACATACATCCACATACGAGTTAGAGGAGAAGTTGTTAGAAACCGAAGGAGATCGATGGATCCTATTTATAGTGGATCCCACCGTGACACGGGACAACGACCCAAAAGATCTGGCTTCTACTTTCGGAGACTTATGTTGCGCCCCATACGACACTTCAAGCAGAACGTATATTATGCCCGACATGACACTTCAGTACCACGACCACCATAGACACGACATCATACCGGTATCCATCAGTTTCTCTACCTCGATATAAGTTATCTAGTTATTATAGATTGTGTTCATGATGACCAGTTTACGGGGATTAACATGAATATAATAGCAGGAGGAACAGATATAATACAGGAGTATAATCGCAAGACTGTACATGATATCAGTGTCAAGTTCCCGTAAAAGGTGACAATCATGAGTCAGGCGATTAACATGCCGATGTCAGATGACTAGTATATCAGATGTCAAGTATCAGGGGAAGTACAATGTCACATGTGAGTATAGTGGTCAAATCAATGTGTGAGTGGCTGACATGGTATAAGAAAATAGTATGAGTAAAACATTCAAACTCTACACAATCATATCAATCAATTATTGGATAATCTATTAATTAATTATTCAACGTATACGGTGAAGTCACGTATGAACGCCCTGCAAACACACGTGACGAAACCACGCTCGTGGCGAAGCTAAACACATACTGATTATTCATCTAATGTGCATATTTTTAGTCATATTTTCAAATTTATTTTTATTGTATTTTTGGTTACTATTGCACATGCCTCTATAAATTCAAGGAAGAAAAGATAAGGTGATTAAAGAAGCACAAAAGTTTAAGACAAGCCGAAGAGCGCAACAAGTCAAGTAAATTCAGAGATAATTCTATCCTAATTCAGAGGAGACAATCAATTTAAATCAAGTTGCTTGAGCTCCAAGTCAAAAATAAAAGGAGGAAAATTCAAATCTAAATTTGAATTTATAGATAACTTGTTTCCTAAGTTATCTAGGAAACAAGATTATTTTAGATTCCGAAGTTCAAACAAAAATTCTGAGGATATATCTCCACATGGAGGACGAGATGAAGCCAGAGCCCAAATGCAAGCCTAGATTCCCTTTTGTCGCGTTTTCGCAGCTTTCTGGTGGCAGTTGGTGTGGCGATCGATGTGTTCAACTTCCCTATAAATAAAGAGGTAGAGCCAGAGAGAGGGGGCCTCTCAGAAGATCTAAGTTTAGATTTCCTTTAGTTTTCTATTTCTTTCCGAATTTAGTTTATATTTTTTAAGTTTTAGAAGCAAGAGGAAATTTTGTAAGAAGAAGAAGCCATTATAATTCGAGGTGACAGATCAATACAAGGTGCTTTTGTTCTTTTCATATCTCCCTTGTTATTTACTTACTTTTATTCTTTATTTGCTTCTTTATTTTGTGCAATCTTCTTTATAAAATATGTTTAATTTAGATTACACCATGAGTAACTAAATCTCTTTTCATTACTTGCTAATATCACCACCATGAATTTATAGTATTAAATAGAGAACTTAATTAAATTATATGCATGCTTAAACCCTAGGTTTATCCTGAAGACACATGATAATAGTAATTAGGTCAACTATTTGCTAGTACTCTTTAACTTTTTTCCTTAATCTATGCTTGACAATTGTCTTAATATTTTAATATTAAATTTAATTAGTGCTAATTCAACTATAATCTTATTATTTGTCTTATGTGTTTTACTTGAATTTTACGGTAGATTATCATGTTTAGGATTTAGCGTGAAGGTAATCTCTAGTTGATAATATTTGTTTATGGTGGTAGATTATTAGCAGGTTGTGATCCTTCTCTATATTAATATCAAAACCAAACTCTTTTTCAACCTAATCTTTTTCTTTAAATTCTACAAACAAAAGAAGAAAGTATAAAGAAATAACAATACTGAAACTGTAATGCCTCGTTCTCACGGTTACGGAGACATTACTGCGACGTATATACGCAAGTCAGAAATACTCTCACATAAATACGCTAAGCATCAGTACAGGTAAGAATCAGAGTACGGAAGTACGTGGTGTTATACATTTCAACAGAAAGTTACATGTACAGAGTTATTACCAAGATGTGACATAATATTACAACTATGTTACATCACCCGGAGGGTGAAGAATTAAAATTTACAATATGAACAGTACAAAAGATTGCTCACGAGTTGTAAGAGAATGACGTAAGCTAAACAAAGGAACTAGAAGGGGCTGAGCTACAACTGGTTGGCCCATTCCGCAAGATAAGCTAGGTCTTCAGCAGGAGGTTTCACGTCAACCCAAGCTAAAAAATTTTGACATGCAAATCTAGGGGAGTCAGAAACTCCCCAACGAGCGGTAAGGCGAGAGCTAAGTGGCGTGTAGGGATACACGTGAATTGTTTAATCCAAAATATTAGTATGCATAAACAATGTCGTGAGCACAGGCACACATGAGAATGAAATGGGACAGCAAGTAAACATAACAAAACCAATTATACAAGCCTAAATTACCGATCTGTGAGACTAATACGTCAAAGAAATAATCCAAATAAGGAAATCCTCATATATATACCGTATACCTCACGTTACCGTATCCTGAGTTCATAAAAAAGCAACATAAAACCGACAAAAAACTGATAAAACTGATAATATTGAATACGAGTAAAACTAGCTGTACAAGCTCAGTTTACGGCTTTATAAGACTAGTACATTGAAGGAATAATCCAAACGAGAAAACTCTCACCTATATACCTTTTTCACATGTCACCGTAATCCGAGTGTATATAACTCGATTTGAAAAATACAACGAATTGTTAATTAGCGTCTTATTATTATTACTCGTCTGACCTATATATCTAGGTATGTATCCTGGTGTACATTATAACACAAATACATTCAATACAAGCAAGAAGAGCTGTTATTGTAAACTAATAATAAAACTAACGGGCTATGTTTACAATAGGTCCTGTGCCTGCCCGGACCGCAGTCCAGGGGTTCCAATTGCTAAGCCAGAACTCGCTACAAAGCGAAGAGGAACGGGTTATACTAACATGCCCTGGGGAAGAGAAGTATACAGTATAAGGTGGGGTACGAGTGCTCCCCTCGGATACCTGGAGGCCCTCAGGTAGAACGAAAAGATTTTAGTTGCATAACAACCTATATCATTGTAAACGTAATCACGATTGAAGTCCATCAGTTTTCCCTTACTTGGTATAAGTTGTCCTTTTAATAGTTTATTAAGTAATTATCAGTATACGAGAATGAGCAAAAGCATGTCAGGAGTATCAGGAGTACAGGTGTATCAGGAGTACAGATAGTACTGATATATATCAGGATATGTCAAGATGTCAGGTCATCATTCCCGTTTATGATAATCATAAGTCATGTATATCATGTCAGATGGCAGGTATTAAGCATGTTAGGTGTCTAGTAATAGCAGACAAGTGTCCGGTGTTAAGTAGTGGCAAACCAAGTTATCACATGACAAGAGTTAACATATCAAGAAAAATCACGACAAGCGATAATACAGTGGTTCAACAGTTGAATGACATGATTCGAGAAAACGATACTGATACAGAAAATTAGTACGAACACTGAAAAATATTTAGTATTTGAAAAATAGTCTAAGCAAAGATTTCAAACTGTTCACAACCATCAATAAAAGAGTTAATCCAATTATCGAGTAGGAAAGCGAGTAAGTAAGCAAGCGAACATCCAAGCAAAGTAAAACAGTGCTGGGGACAAGATCAACAAACAAAGTTTAATGACCAAAGCGCCTAGTGGAACTCAGGAATGACTTGGCTTAAGATGCGAGTCTAAAATCTAGCAGAGTTCCGCCTAGGCATGTTTAGTGGTAAAATGCTGAGCGCTAAGCTGCCTTTCCAAGCGTAGTTAGAAAGTCTAGAGGACTTTAATAAACCTCGAAGAGGTTAAACCCAAAGGTTGTAGTGTAGAACCATAGAGCGGTTAATTCCGGAGGCTGTGTATGTACCTGAAGAAGATGTTAGTACCAAACAACACACATGCATATATGACTAGCAGGCAAGAGAAATGACAAGCGAGTAAGCAAGCAAGCGATCATTCAAGCGTAGATAAGCAGGCTGGAGTGAAGCTAATAAACAACACTAGATGCTATTATGCTCGGCGTGGTTACTGCTCGTAGTACAGTTAAACGCATGTATCTCGGCATGCGTATGAACGCCATACTACCACTCACGGTACAGCCGTGCTCACAGGGTCATTACGCTCTAATGAAGCTAGCGATAAAGTGCTGACGCTAGGTCTGCCTATCATGCATAGCATATAGAAAGTTCAGAGGACTTTAAAATCTCAGAGAGGTTAAACCCGAAGGTTACAGTATAGAACTATAGAGCGGTTAAGCCGGAAGCTGTATAGGTACCTGCATAAAGTGTTAGTACCAAATACATACACACACACACACATATCACTTACACTATTACAAACATTCTCCATACAAAATAGTATACAATCATTACAATACAAATCCCCGGAATCACCGGTACAAATACCAAATCACTGATAAAATGATCATACAATTTACATGAAATTCACAAATACAATTTATCACCCATCAAAGCGGGAAAACCCAGAATAAAGCGAGAACACTCGCCTAATATTTTAGAAAACACCGTGAGATCCCTGAAGTATGAAATTCCAATATGAAACACGCTTACGCATTCAAATACAAAATATGTAATAAATATATATAGACAGAGGGGGGAGAGAGAAAGAGGAGAGAGAGAAAGAGAGAACGTTGTAAGAGAGAGCACGAGAGCGAAAGAGAGAGATAAGGAGATAGAGAGAGATAAAGCGAGAGATAAAATGATAGAGGGAGAGAGAATCGAACACAAAATCAGACCCGAGAGGAAGAACAGAGAGGAAAAGAAATAAATAAGAAAAGAAAGTAAGGAAGAGAAAAAGAAAAAGTAGAAGAAGAAGAAGAAGAAGAAGGAAGGAAGGAAGGGGTGGTAGGAGGGGAGGCCGGGCCAGTTGGCCAGCCCTGGCGATGCCGGCGGTAGTGC
Organism: Agave tequilana; assembly: GCA_038442645.1. Classification (NCBI taxonomy): domain Eukaryota; kingdom Viridiplantae; phylum Streptophyta; class Magnoliopsida; order Asparagales; family Asparagaceae; genus Agave; species Agave tequilana. The sequence goes on from JAVJIF010005203.1 coordinate 90,998, forward strand.
ACGGCAGCGAAGAGGCACAAGGCGGCTTAGCCAGAGGAGCACCGGCCAACAAGGGAGAGGGGTGCAACCCTAGTTGAAGGTGGGCTTTTTGGAGGTTGGCAAAATGATGTTTTGAAAAGCGATGAGAGGTTAGGACAGAAGAGTACGACGGAGGAGGAAGTTTATCGATGGTGGTGGTGGTGGTCATGGTGGTGTTGGTGGTGATGGATATGATGGAGAAGATTGATTAAGACGAGAAAGGTGTATTAAAATGTAATCGATGTATCCCTTTCTTATCTCCGCTATAGCATAAGGCTATACCGAGTCGATTCTCAGGGAGAGCTAGCGATAGAAGCGTTACGAATCGTAGTGAAGTTGTTAAACGAGAATTCTTCTATGCTAATAAAAATAATGAATCAAATGAAAAAGAAACTAAAGAAAGGATGGATATGTTCATGGTGAAAAAGTCGGAAAAGAAATCAAGAAGAGGATTTGGTATTCACACTAAAAGAAATGAAATGGAAGAAAACAAACCATGACTAGCTTACCTTACTACCTCACCAATACTTACTAGACTCCGTGATAGTGAAGGCGTGCCTCATGTTGTCACTCCATTGGCGTAGGTTTCGTCTTGCGTGTTGATCTAATTACTTTCTCATGTAGATGAAGGGTGGTTTAACCCATCGGAGAAGAGAAGACCATCCAACTTGCAAGATGAAATAAAGCAATCACCCATGAGTTAGTGAAGATGGCAAGGCTAGTGGTTAGCTAGTACATGGTAGAGAAATTAGCTACAAGCCATTAATGAAGAAAAACAAAGCATGAAGTAAATTGCAAGGAATTAAAGAAAGCAAGTAAAGAAAGCACATAAAGAAAACAAGTAAAATAGAACCAAGCTCAAGTAGAGGAAGGAGAATGGATGAATCCTTGTTGCTTCAAGTTCTCACACCTTGATTACACAAGCTCTCTCTCTCACAATCTCTCTCTTTTACAAAGTATCTAGGGAAGAAGAAGAGGGATCTAAAGAACTAAAACCTAGAGAAAAATCCTACTAAAAATTATAACAACTAACAATTTCTCCTCTCTTCTCCATTCAGTCTTTGCTCGCAGGTCATAGGTCCAATATTTATAGGCCCTGAGAGAAGCTTCGAGATCCAGGTTGTTGGCGCAAAATCTGGGATCTAACCACCTTACAACTGCCGCAGATCCTCAAGGATTTCCCAGTTTTGGCGGCAAAACTGATTCAGTTCAGCAACAGATTTCTGTTGCTGATTTGTTGAGAAGTGGTTATCCACGTGGCCTTCTGGATTCTTCATTGGGCGCGCGGATCTCTCTAGATCTTGATTTCAAATCTTGGGGCTTATCTTAATCTTTGATTTAATCACTTTAATTATTGCTAATTAAAGTGATTATTGGCTTTCTCTCCATTAGAGTGTGTACCTGCAAATATATAGAGAAGATGAGTAAAAATCATATATTTATTAACTAAATGCATGGGAATTATGTGGTAAAATATGCACATTTGTGTCACAATCAAAGATGGTGGTGGAAATTGAAGAAGAAGAAGATGTAAAGGTGTTGTTGTTGGTGTTGAAGGAGATGGAGGGAGATAGAGCTTGGGAGGTGGGTGGTGGTCAGCAGAGTGGAGAGCACCGCCGGTAGGCACGCTGGATAAAGGAGGTCGTGGCTGGTGATGGGTTGACGAAAGAAGAAGAAGAGGTGGTTTTGAGAAGAAAAATAAAAGGAGGGAAAGAGAGAAAGGGATATCTGTGTGTGTGTGTATATATATTGGGGGGGAAGATTAACATAAGACCCGCATTTTGAAATAATGAGACCCGCATTTGGGTGGAGACTCGCATCTGGTTTTGGCCAGACCCGTGTCTGGGAGAGGGAGCTGAGGTCTGCGCTTTGCAGAGGAGAGAGAAAAAGTAGGTGGGAGATATTTATTGAGTGGTGGAGAAATTTTGAGAAAATTTTCAAAAGAAAAGAAAGAAAAAAGGAAAAGGAGGAATTGTGAGTAGAAGAGAAAAATTGAAAATAGAAAAAAATAAAAGAAAAATATCTGGATAAAATTCTGAAATCTGGGAAAACACCGAAAACTCCAGAAAAGTCCGAAAAATAAAGTAACTCAGAACGATCTCTAAAATTTTTAAAAACAATAAATATAATATTAAGACACATGATGAAATCAGATTTTTGAAACTTGATCTGTTTTCAAATTAAAAATCTTGGAATCTACCGGCGATTCCAGTCGAAACTAAATCCGGTCGAATTTCGAAAATTTAGAAAAATCCCCAAAATGCTTTTACATAGAAAATGTGATTCTAATGAATAATATAAAAGCAGTTTTTGAAAATTCAACTTCAATTGTAAATTAAAAAAATCTCTAGGAATCGATCAGCGGCACCGGTCGAACCGATTTTGAAGATTTTACAATTAAATTCAGAAAAGTTCTAAAAAATCATGAAAAATATAATATATTAGAAAATAATATTTGAAACTGAAATCAGTTCAATTTAACCACCAGAAAGGTCAAATCGATTCGTGCACTAGGATCGGGTCCCTGATTCAGACTCGGGTTGATCTGAATCTAGGAATCTGGATCCAAATACCAATGATGATATAAATGATCACAAAATGAAAATAAATATGAGGGAAAATGAAAAGAATACAATCAAAAAATTAGAATATGTATCTAAATACGTATTCCGGAACAGGGGTTACTTTCTACCCACCTTACAAAAATTTCGTCCTCGAAATTTCGATAAGGGGAAGATGAACACAGAAAGACATGGACGAGGTTTATACCAATTAAGATATAAATAATTAAGGGTAATACTCATAACCGACTGATCAATAAACTCGAGACCTAGATGTCTTATGCACTTTCTATCTTGTAAATTTTGGACGGTGTCATACCACTACCAATCTGGCATTTGCTAAGAACACTGTCGTAATTTCTATAGAATGACCTACTCTAAATAATAATATGACAGAAGCTATTTTCAAAACTGGCTAAAACTTTTACTGTTCGAATTCTGCTAGAATCAGCGGAGATTTCTTCTTTCAAAATGTTGAGACGAAGAACACGATGATTACCTGTTCAGAGCTCATACTTACTTCGCTGGACATGAAGATGTTTCTGACGGGAAGCCTGTAATAAGACTACTAGATGATCTGCCTATTCTCTGTCACTCTGAAAGTAGCATAACATGATAGGTAAAGAAAAAACCCTATAAACTGATCGCAATTAAATATAGAAAACCAATAATAATGAGTTCTGAATGCTGGGCGTCAATTACGCTGAAAGGCCTAACTAAGAACTTATAAGAACCGTAAAATTTTTGAATACTGACTTCTAGATGATAACGATAGCCCAACAGCAGATTAAATATTTAAAGAATACCCAAGTCCTGGGAATTTGGCCAAATAGATCGTCAACAAAGATTATGGCCAATTTGTTCAGATACGGCGAGAAAACTGGCTTATTAAATTTATAAAAACACATTAGGCGGAAGAGATCTGGGGAACAAGAATAAAGTGATAAATACTAATGGAACTAGCCACGAGCGAAGCCAAACCCAAGTGGGGCCATTGCGCAACACAACATCAGGTGCTTAGCACTAGGGTGAGGCGGAGCTAACACTCTATGATGCTCGCACTTGGCGTAACTCGCGGCAAACTCAGCGCATAATACAGCACTATATGCAAAGATCTAGGGTGCAGCAATACCCATGCCTAGTTGAGCTCGCGTAGTTAGAACACGACTCTTACTTGACGAGATTAGCGAGGTCCGTGGTACATCAAATTCATAAAAACTGCTAGGCGTTCGGCTCTAAAAAACATGATCAAGAATTTATACTAACTGAGATAAGTCTTGAATGTGGTCTTTTGGATGTCAACTCCACAGCGGATCACTTCTGAAAGTACCTGAGCTCCGTGAAGTTATAGAAGGGATCATGATTATTACTGGAATAATATAGAAAATACATAGCTCTGTCTGATAGAAGTCCTGAATCTGAAAATCAATTTCATACTGACGTCTCTTAAGTTAGTGTCATAACCTACATGATCATATTGGTGATGACTACCCCCTTCTGTACTAATCCCTATGGGACACTCACACTTATCAAAGTAGAATGCAAGCAGTCAAACTAACTGACTTAAAATGAAGTACCAAAGTAAGGTGCACTACAATAGGTTAGAATGATTCATATCTTACCTGCTTTTAGGTTGTAGGCTTGGCTAAACTCCGTTGTTGAGGAGGGTGTGGAATCCCTCTTTTCACTAGTCTTGAGTTTCCTCTGACGGGTGGTGCTAGAAGGGCTGGTATAGCTGTGGTGTTGCTCCCGGATCTCTTGTGCGGACATTCTTCTAATGGATGGTTACTAGAGCCATATGCTAGACATAGCTTGTTGGCTCTTCGACAGTTCCTACGAGTGTGGTCGAGTTTGTAGCAATATCTACACATGATTTTGTGACGAGGGTGAATTATCTGAAGAGGAATGGGTTGGAGGAGTTGTTCGACCATCGGTGCACCCACAAATCTGTCTAAGTTTCCTCTGCTCATCTGTTGAAACGACCACTTCATGGTCTCATTCTGTATCTGATTGCAGTTCTTCTTTTTCAGACTTTGTTCCACTTCTCGAGCTATAGTAAGGACCTGAGAGTAAGTATTCAATAATTGGGGAATGAGAAACATTTGTATATCCATGATCAGTCCTTGTTAAAATCTATTAACTCGTTTCTCTTCGTCTGCTATCATGTTGAAATCACCTAGAGGGGGGTGAATAGGTGATAATGCTAATCTATTGAACTAAATGCGGAATTTAAAAACTAATTGCAATTAACAAGAGATGCACACTCAAACAAGCCAAGCAAATAATTATGAATGAACAATATGAATTGATGCAAGGCACAAAGTAAAGAGAGAGAGAGAGATAGAGTAAGAGCCAAGGGAACAAGCGCAAACAACAAGATATGTTTCGAGGTTCGAGCACCCAGCTCTACATCCCCGCCTTCACACAGAAGGATTTTAAGTCCACTAGCTTGTCCACAAAGGACTCCCACAAAGGGAACCTCCACCGAGGATTTGGGGCAATAACAATTACAAGGAGTACCCAACTCCTCTCCTTACAAACACAACCTCCTCCTTGAGGCACAACTCCAAGCCAACAAACAATCACCTCACAACTTGAGGGATTAGCACAAAGCTTACACAAGGATCACCTCACCACTAGAGGGATACAACCCAAAGGCACAAAGCCAAGCAAAGATTGGGTTTACAACTTGGTGGTCTAACAAACAACCACAAACAATTTCTTTCTCCCACACAAAGATCCTATAGAATAATAAAGTAGATGTAGCTCAAGTGTGGAGAAAACCAATGGAATGGAAATCAAAATCACAAAGAAAATCCTTGGGAAAAACTGAAACCAAGATATAGAAGATGAATCAAAACTCTTTTCCAAAAACCCTTTTCTTTGATATTCCAAACCCTAGCAAAAACACCAAATAGATTGTTCAATTTAAGTCCAAAAACTTCTTTTGATTGCTGTGAAAACACCAGAGAGTAAGGAAAAATTCGCACAAAAAAATCTTAGAGAAAACAGGCCATTAATGGGGTATTTATAGCCCCCAGAAAAATATAGTCGTTGGCAGCAATTTCTGCCAAAACAGAACTACCGGTCGACCGGTCGGTCGACCGGCCAACGATTGGTTTGACCGAAGGCACCATCCGGTCGACCGCCCGGTCGACCGAAAAGAACAGAGAGCACTGCTCTCAGTTCCGGTCGACCGTCCGGTCGACCGGCCCACTGGACTGCCAGACGTGCACAGCTCTGTGCACGTCGGTCGACCGCACGGTCGACCGGCCCTTGGTGCGGTCGACCAAGCGGTCGACCGACCTGGCCTGTCAGCCAGTTCTGGGTCAGAAACAACTGGTAAAAATATTGATAAAAATTCTTTTATCTTAACTAAAAACTCCAATAAACTTGTTTTAACATTTTATATTGAAATACAAACTTGTGATAAAAATTTCAAGACAATATAAAACATTTAGAATCATATTTGTGTCTTGCAAATTTTATCAAAAACTAAAACTTGTATTTTATCAAATTTGGATTTTTCAACAGAAAATACGTTTTGTCCAAAACTCATCCAAATACAAAAACATGATATTTAAACACTTTGAAGCTGATGCATATGGATAGAAATCCAATATACATGAAACAAATATATATCATAGTTTTTGACTTTAATTCCAAAAATATGTTTTGTTAGAAATACCAAAACATGAAACACATGAAATAGACTATCAAACTAAGTTTGTCTAAATAGTTGAAGCATGCATGTATATAGAACAAATCTAATATACATTAAACCATGTAAGCTTGTTTTGATATATCTATTCATGAAACCATGATCGGTTAAACCAAAAATCGAAAACCAAAACATGAAACGTGTGTGTTGTGAACTTGAGCATATCATACTATTCTAATCTTTACAATTTGGATCTAAACACAAAACTAAACTAGGTACCGATGTCTTCTTGTAGAGCGCAATCTCCAAGCCGACTCGATCCAAAACTCTTTGATCCACCGAGCAAGTGCTATACATGATCTTTGACGCTCGGGCTCTTGAATCAACATGTGAAAGCTTCCAAATCATCTTGTTGAAGCTAATCACCTACTAATGTCTTGATTAATGATCTGAAACTAAAATCACAAGATTATTAGTACACATAACTACATGAGTTAATCATCATCAAAACTAGAGTGGAAGGCCTTTGGGCCAACAATCTCCCCCTTTTTGATGATGATAAAACTCATGGAGTTATATATGCATGGATTAAAGTTAAGCTTCAAAGAAGCTCCCCCTTAACTCATGCATAGGGATAAACAACAAATATGTGCAATGAATACTAAACATGAAACATGCATAGATATGCATAAAACAATAAAAGGCTCTAGATACCAATGGAAGATACCAATGAAATTTTCAAAAACAAATAAACATGCTCTAGATACCAATTAAACTAAACAAATAAACATGCTTTAGATACCAATTAAACTTAGTATATGCAAAACAAAACTAATGATCTCTTTTACAATCTTTTGATATCAAAAATAAACATGTTCTTTAAATAATGCTTTGATACCAAATGAACTTAATAAAAACATAAAACATCAAAAATAAACATGTTCTTTAAATAATGCTTTGATACCAAATGAACTTAATAAAAACATAAAACATGCATACAAACATGCATATAAACTCAAATTCTTCTCCCCTTTTTGTCAATCATCAACAAAAGGGGTTAAAAACAAAAACAAAACTAATAAAAACATTTTCTTCTCTTCTTTTTATAAAAAATCAATCAAGGGATGTTCTCCCCCTTTTGTCTAAAATCAAATATGATACCAATTAAAAAATGTGTCAATGAAGTGCATCTTGATACCAATAAAAAGTGAAACTATACCAATTGAAAAACAAAAATCTTGATACCAATTGATAAGTAAACAAACAACATACCAATGGTAAATAAATAATCTTGATATCAATTGAAATCAAACATTACAAATTTTGAATTTCTAAACATAAATCTTAATACCAATTAAAATTATTATTCTTTTTAAGTATATAAACAAATTTGATTTTGATATCATATGCCTTAAAAAATTTTAATCATAAAGTGTGGGAGTGGAAAACAAAATACCAATTGAAAGATAAAATACGAGATTTTCTCCCCTTTATGAAATACCAATTAAAACTATGATAAGACTCGAATTAAGATACCAATTGAAAGCTAAATCAATTGAAATAAAGTTGAAACTCAAGCTTATCATAAACAAGTATATATGTGTATGGAATATTAGATACCAATCAAAATTGATACTATTTGAAATGTATGCATACATACATAAAAATATATGAGTATACAAGAAATGTCAATTATTGATACCAATTGAAAGAATCCAATGATACCAATTGAAACAACAATAAGATCAAATGTATAACTCATATAACCTACCACCCATTTCATGCTCAAGTTTAAAATGATTTTCAGTAAAGCACATACAAGGCATGGTCGCCCAACCAACCGCCCTTTGAAGGTAGGGTTTTCAAAAATAGATTTGAAAATATAGTATGTTTGAAAATCTCTACCAAAGTGAAGAATACGAACTAGTTATATGGAAAATCTTATAAACTAGTACGAAATCCTTCAAGCAAGGAATAAAACAAAATTGTTTTTCATGAAACACATGTAAATCACATGATCACTAAACACTCAAAATCCATAAAGCACATATCATAGTCTCATGAAAACAAATCATGAGTAAACTAATAAAGTGAGTGAACAAGTGTTATGTGACACATATCAACATGAAAATATTCAATTAAGCTCATGTGAAATTTCTTAAAAACATGAAAACATGAAAACTAGATTTTCATTTTCAATTGAAATTACCTAAAAACATGAAAATCTTCAAAACGATTTAAGCTTCAAGGCATATGCATGTCATGTACAAACTAAAGTATACATTACATATCCTAAACATAATGAGTCCACAAAAGTATATGCATGAAGGCACGTGGCTCAAGGAATGTACATGTATAATCAATAGTTTGGACAAGATAGACATATACATGAAGTTAAAACACATGATCATAGAAACATATCCAAAATGAGAATATAGGTTAAAATGCATGAATCATCAAAACTAGACTATACTAGCACATCTAATGGGTACAAATAGGGATTCAAGCACAAACATATATAAAGATTTATTTGTGGCCCACTATATGTACAAGTATAAATCCTAGTCTTAATGAAAACTAACATCTAAACGTATATTCAAAACATGAGGCATAAAACTAGACATAAATCAACATGAAAAAAAAATGATCATGAAGTAAATCCACATGCTATTAGAATCATGATATACATAATAGCTAAACAATGGTGAGAACACAACAAATGGGTCTATCTAAACATGGGTGATCTCAAAAGCTATACATGCATGTCAAAGGTCTAATAAACATGGCATTTAACATACTAAACAAAACATGAGTCATCAAAACAAATTATCATAAACATTCATATGATCATTATGTATATTCATGTGCATTAGATCTAGTGCATACATATTAGTTTAAACAAGGTGAGAACACTAAATATAGATCCATATAAAACATGGGTGTCTCAAGTAACTAAACATGTATAACACTAATCTAACGATCATGGCATAATCATAATAATCAACAAACATCAAAACATGCTATAAATAGATGAACATGAAAAGCATGCAAATAAAAACGGGAGTTAGAGATCGATACCAAAACCGATGAAGGCACCTCTCTAGTTCTCCAAACCAATGGTGGTCCTCTCCACCAAACTCCCCTTGAAAGTGATGCATCCAAAAAGTTTTCTTTAAGCATGGAACGCATCCACTTCAAGGCACCAACACTCTCACGTTATGCGAGAGCCCACTCCTACATCAAAAATCAAAGGGGTGGTCTTTAGTACCCATTTTCTTTTGGGTCCATAGGGGTTAGTATCTTTTCTAACCCAAACAAGATTATTTGCTAAATTTTCAATATGTAAACGATCATAGCAAAATCTAGCAAGGTGGCCTTTTCGACCACAATGTGTACATGTGTACACATGAGCATACATGTTATGGTTGTGTCCGTGATGAGCATGTGTATGCCGTGATGGGTGTACATTAAAGATGGAACTTGTTTCTTGCGAACCAAGGTTTCCAAGCGTGTATGATTCAAAGTACATTGGCTCAAAGTGGAGCCCAAACATTCAACACTTTTCTTCAAAACATTTATATCTTTTTCAATACTTGAAGATAAAGTGGAGCATGCAATAGGTGTGATAGAAGAAGAAGCTACACTAGCATGGCAAACATGAGAATCTAAATCATTTTGCAAGGATTTATTTTTATTTAAAACTAAATCCAATTCTTTTGTAATGAAATCAATTTCATTTTTCAAAACAAGGTTATCTTTTAAAACAAAATCCAATTTAGAAGATAAAGCCTCATTGTTTTTCACAACATCATCACAATCATTTTTGCTTTTCAAAACATCAATCTCTTTTAGGGCAAGGTCTAGTTGAGATCTTAGTGAGTCACGTTCACTAGTAATCTCTTCCTTCTCTTGCAAAACCGATTCAAAAGTTGAGCACAAATCCTTCAGTTCTTCTTTTAGTTCAAGATTATTCTTTTTCAAAAGATTATGTTTTTCCAAAAAATTTTCAAGCTTTGTGGCAAGTTCCATATTTAAGGTTTGAGCTTCTAAACAACCATCGCAATAGGAACTAGAGCAATCATCTAGTTGAGAATCCGATTGTACCTCAAGGGAGTCTTTCCCTTGGACCATGAGGCAATGCTCGTCGGACATGTCTCTCCTAGATCTTCTCAACTTGTTGATAATCCTTGGTAGCTCGGGAGAAGTCAATATGCTCCAAACTGCAAAAGCCGAATCATAATGATCAAACACCGGTAAAAGATCTACATTAAGAGATGCTCTAAGTGTTTTAAGTGCTAATGCATTTACCTTTTTATGCTTGCTATGATTTGGGTAGGATTCTTGAGTGGTGGCTTGATAAACTAGATGTCCTAGGCTTTTTAAGTGACTACTCATATTGGCCTTCCAAACATCAAGTCTAAAAAAGTCAAACATAGGAGGGCAATCCATGAGTGCAACTATATGTGTGCGAATGAAAATGCAAATGAAGATTAGCAAACCAAGATCTCACTCCTAGGTGGTTAAACCAAAATATCAGGAGCGGAGGCTCTGATACCAATTGAAATCACCTAGAGGGGGGTGAATAGGTGATAATGCTAATCTATTGAACTAAATGCGAAATTTAAAAACTAATTGCAATTAACAAGAGATGCACACTCAAACAAGCCAAGCAAATAATTATGAATGAACAATATGAATTGATGCAAGGCACAAAGTAAAGAAAGAGAGAGAGATAGAGTAAGAGCCAAGGGAACAAGCGCAAACAACAAGATATGTTTCGAGGTTCGAGCACCCAGCTCTACATCCCCGCCTTCACACAGAAGGATTTTAAGTCCACTAGCTTGTCCATAAAGGACTCCCACAAAGGGAACCTCTACCGAGGATTTGGGGCAATAACAATTACAAGGAGTACCCAACTCCTCTCCTTACAAACACAACCTCCTCCTTGAGGCACAACTCCAAGCCAACAAACAATCACCTCACAACTTGAGGGATTAGCACAAAGCTTACACAAGGATCACCTCACCACTAGAGGGATACAACCCAAAGGCACAAAGCCAAGCAAAGATTGGGTTTACAACTTGGTGGTCTAACAAACAACCACAAACAATTTCTTTCTCCCACACAAAGATCCTATAGAATAATAAAGTAGATGTAGCTCAAGTGTGGAGAAAACTAATGGAATGGAAATCAAAATCACAAAGAAAATCCTTGAGAAAAACTGAAACCAAGATATAGAAGATGAATCAAAACTCTTTTCCCAAAAACCCTTTTCTTTGATATTCTAAACCCTAGCAAAAACACCAAATAGATTGTTCAATTTAAGTTCAAAAACTTCTTTTGATTGCTGTGAAAACACCAGAGAGTAAGGAAAAATTCGTACAAAAAAATCTTAGAGAAAACAGGCCATTAATGGGGTATTTATAGCCCCCAAAAAAATATAGCCGTTGGCAGCAATTTCTGCCAAAACAGAACTACCGGTCGACCGGTCGGTCGACTGGCCAACGGTCGGATTTGACCGAAGGCACCATCCGGTCGACCGCCCGGTCGACCGAAAAGAACAGAGAGCACTGCTCTCAGTTCCGGTCGACCGCCCGGTCGACCGGCCCACTGGGCTGCCAGACGTGCACAGCTCTGTGCACGTCGGTCGACTGCACGGTCGACCGGCCCTTGGTGTGGTAGACCGAGCGGTCGACCGACCTGGCCTGTCAGCCAGTTCTGGGTCAGAAACAACTGGTAAAAATATTGATAAAAATTCTTTTATCTTAACTAAAAACTCCAATAAACTTGTTTTAACATTTTATATTGAAATACAAACTTGTGATAAAAATTTCAAGACAATATAAAACATTTGGAATCATATTTGTGTCTTGCAAATTTTATCAAAAACTAAAACTTGTATTTTATCAAACTTGGATTTTTCAACAGAAAATACGTTTTGTCCAAAACTCATCCAAATACAAAAACATGATATTTAAACACTTTGAAGCATGATGCATATGGATAGAAATCCAATATACATGAAATAAATATATATCATAGTTTTTGACTTTAATTCCAAAAATATGTTTTGTTAGAAATACCAAAACATGAAACACATGAAATAGACTATCAAACTAAGTTTGTCTAAATAGTTGAAGCATGCATGTATATAGAACAAATCTAATATACATTAAATCATGTAAGCTTGTTTTGATATATCTATTCATGAAACCAAGATCGGTTAAACCAAAACCTTAAACCAAAACATGAAACGTGTGTGTTGTGAACTTGAGCATATCATACTATTCTAATCTTTACAATTTGGATCTAAACACAAAACTAAACTAGGTACCGATGTCTTCTTGTAGAGCGCAATCTCCAAGCCGACTCGATCCAAAACTCTTTGATCCACCGAGCAAGTGCTATACATGATCTTTGACGCTCGGGCTCTTGAATCAACATGTGAAAGCTTCCAAATCATCTTGTTGAAGCTAATCACCTACTAATGTCTTGATTAATGATCTGAAACTAAAATCACAAGATTATTAGTACACATAACTACATGAGTTAATCATCATCAAAACTAGAGTGGAAGGCCTTTGGGCTAACACATGTACGGTGGAAATCAACTTAATCTTAAAAATTCTGCGGCATACTCATCGACAGATTTATTCCATTACTGAAGTCAGATAAACTGCTCCTCCTTTTCTTTCTGAGATGTAGTTGGGAAGAATCTATCATAGAAACTCTTGGAGAACTGGTCCCAGGTGATGGGTTCATCCAACCTCGCTTCTTCAGCCAACCACTAAGTTCTGGTAACATTTTCAGTTGAATCTTGCGATTTCTACCTGATTTTCTTCTAGGATTCGAGCTGCTTTCAAATTATCGATGGTATCAACAAGCCACTGCTCGACATCTAAAGGATTCTCTATTACCAAAAACTCTACTGGCCGTAACCATCTGAAATAAAAAATACTACCTGGTCTCTGTTCTTTGGGAGCTACCAGTAAACCTTGCAGTTCCATTTGCTTTTGTTGTGTCTCCATCACTCCCTGAAGAATCCTTATCATATTGACATTCTCTCCTGCGAGACCGTTTGAGAGAAGCCTGAGCCATCTCAGTTACCCCGTCTACCCTTATCCAGGTTGGTAAAAGAGGTTAGGTAGCTAAAAGAGAAAAGATGGAAGGGATTCTGGGATCAAAAGAAGGAACTATCAAGAAAGAATAGATAACTTTCCACTTGTAGTTGGATTATATAACCGTGATTCAGGTATTCCAGTTACAAATTTCTTCACCATTAATTTACCGACTGGTTGTACTGCAGATGTGAGAGCCTAGGCTCTAACACCACCCTATAATGCCTTGCTCCCATGGGTACAGAGACGTTACTTTGACATATATATGTAAGTTGGAAATACCCTCGCATATATACGCTAAGTATCAGTACAGGCAAGAATCAGAGTACGAAGTACGCGATGTTATACATTTCTACAGAAAGTTATATGTACAATGTTATCACCAAGATGTGACATAATATTACAAGTATGTTACGCATAAAATTAAGATTTTCAACACGAATAGTACAAAAGATTGCTCACGAGCTGTAAGAGAATGTCGTAAGCCAAACAAGGGAACTAGAGAGGACTGTAGCTACAACTAGTTGACCCGCTCCGTAAGATAACCTAGGTCTTCAGCAGAAGGTTCCACGTCAGTCCAAGCTCTAAGATCTGGACATACAGATCCAGGAGAATCAAAAACTCCCCAACGACAGTGAGGCGAGAGCCAAGTGACATGCAGGGATAAACACACGTGAATCGTTAAATCTGAAACATAAGTACGCATTGAAAAATAGTATCATGAGCACAGGCACACATGAGCAGAAAATAACAATAAGTAAAGTAAATATGACAAAACCAGCTATGACAAAACCAGCTATACAAGCTCAAATTACTGATCCATGAGACTAGTACGTCGAAGGAATAATTCAAATAAGGAAACTCATATATATATATATATATATATATATATATATATATATATATATATATATATATATATATATATATATATATATATATATATATATATATATGAAATACACCTAGAGGTGGGGGGAATAAGTGTACAAGCTAATCTATGACAAATGATGCAGAATTAAAAACTTAATTGTAAAACACACTATATGTAACCAAGAGTGAGCCCGAATTTCCTGTGAAGGGCTCTAGAACTACTCCTCTATATTCCTCTAAATTAAGAGTTGAGGTGCTTTAAAAGCTCTCTTGGTTGAACACAAGTGTGGGCACACAAACAATATCTAACATGTATATGAATATCAACAAGTAATAACAATTCAAGATAAAAGAGAGATAGAGAGATAGAGTTGAAAGATAGTGAATCAAACGCAAACACAAAAATATGTTTCGAGGTTCGAGCCACTGTTCTACGTCCACGCCTTCACACAAAGGATTTTCATTATGTCCACATGGGATCTTCCACAAAGGAACCTCCACCGAGGAATTACAACTCAACATCGGGAGTACACAACTCCTCTCCCTAACACAATCACCTCTACACAAGAGGTGTGCACTAAGCCAAGCACAAAGCAAAGGAAAATACACTTGGTGATCACAAAGATCACAAACAATCTTTCTTGTTGATATTGAAAGATCACAAACAATTATTTTCACAAAAACAAGATCCTATAGATAGGTATAGAATTGATAGCTCAAATGTGAGAAAATAAAGTGTTTTGAAAAGAAATAACAAAGGAAAATTCTTGCGAAAAACTTCTTGATAGATAAGGAAATGAAGAACAAAACTAGAATTCTCAGATATTGGTTTTCTTTAATTTTCCAAAAACTTTGAAATAAATAAAAATAAGAGAATTTTTGGCACAAAAACTTTTTTAAAAACTTGCTGAAAACACTTGAGAAGATAGGAAAAATTGTTGTTAAAAATCTTAGAAGAAACAAGCCAAGAGAACCCATATTTATAGGATTCCCAAAATATAGCCGTTAGCGGTCCAAACAGGTCCAGAATGACCATAGATCGACCACCCAGTCGACCACCAACGGTCAAATTTCTGTCCGTTAGGGTTTTTGGTCGACTGCCCGGTCGGCCGCCCCAAGGCAATTTGCCTGTCGGTCGACTACCCGGTGGACCAAGGCCAGAACTAGAGAGTAAACTCTATGGTCGGTCGACCGGCCCTAGGCCAAAGTAGTGTGCACGTATCTGTGCACATCGGTCGACCGCCCGGTCGACTGAGATCTCATTCGGTCGACCGGATGGTCGATCGCCAGAGGTCTCAGGATGGGATTTTAGATTTGAAAACTTGGTCTTTTTAATACCTATAAAATCTCATAAAATCACATAAAATTCATAAAAATAAGTTCATGTAAGCACTTGAAACACAAATATGTTTGATCAAGGATCAACCCATATTACAAATGATTTGAACTATTTTTGAGGCAAAAGAAATTAAGCTTGAAGTCAAAAACAGTATTTTTAAAACTCATTTTATTTTTGTCTTCAAGAGTTTTTGAGAAGACTTCAAAATGAAAAACTGTTTCTCAAAAACTTGTATAAATATAAAAATAAGATATTAAAACACATTTTAAGCATAGTGTGTATGAATGGAATCCAATACACATATAAAAAGATATCCATGTTTTTGACATTAAATCCAAAACTAAGTTATGTAAAAAATAAAACTTGAAACACATGAACTTGAATCATCAAATTAAGTTTTTAGACAATTTGAATCATAAATGTATATGGATGAAATCTAACATATATAAAATCATGTAAACTTCTTTTGATTCTATCTATTCATGAAAACTAAAGATAGGTCCTTATAATTAAACCGAAACTAAAAACTATTTATCTTGTGTGTGTATACAGGAGTATATCAACACTAGTCTATCTTTATACAAGATCTAAAAATAAAACTAAGCTAAACAAACTAAAATCTTCTTGTCAATCTTCATCTTCAAGATGACTCGATTCAAACTCGATTTAAGTGAGCTTGATGCGATCGTTATGATGTGAGCTCATGAATTAACACTTATTTGCTTTAACACTTTGACTGTGGATCTCTTGTTGAAGTCAAATCTCTACTAAGATCTTGATCAATATCTGAAACTTATTAAACACAAGATCATTAGCAAACTAACCTTCATAAGTTAGTCATCATCAAAACTAAGGTCAAGGATCTCTGGCAATAATCTCTCCCTTTTTGATGATGACAAAACTTATAAGGTTATATATGTATTGATTAAGGTTAAGCTTCATAGAAGCTTCCCCTTAATTCATGTATATCACTAAACACATAAAGATATGCAATGTAGCTCAAGATACCAAGTAAAAGTAAGATATATATATATATATGCATAAACATTTAATAAAACATGCATATATAATCCTAAATCCTTCCGTCCCTTTTTGTCACTCATCAACAAAGGGGTGAAGACAAACAAACAATACCAATAAAATATATTTTAAAACAAATTTTTGATATCAATAAAAATAATCAATTGAAGAAAACCAATTGAAAGTGAAACAACTTTTTTATCAATCGATACTAATAGAAAAACCTGATACCAATTGAAAGTAAAACTAAATTTTTTAAGGTAAAGACCAGAACCATTTTACAATTAAAATACCTAATTGAGAATAATACTAATTAAGATTTTTGATACCACTATTGAAAATGTTAGCATATACCAAAAAAATATTTTTCATCAAAAAAGTGGGAGTAAGATATCATTTGAAAATAAAATCAATTAAAAATAAAACAAGAATTTTTCTCCCCTTTATAAAATACCAATGAAAATTATGCATAAGCTTGTAAAGAGAGCAATTATCATTAAGAACATAAAGCTTAGCATAAAATCAATTTGTGCTAGAAACATGTATGGACATTGTAAAATAAGCACAAGAAAAATATTTATATGTATGTATGATCAGAGCAATATAATATCAATTGGAATTAAGATGTATACATATAAAAAATAAATATGAGTATATAAAAATAAATTTTCATTAAGATCATGTATAACTCATACCTACCACCCTATTCATGCACATGTTTAAATAGATTTTCAATGAGGATATACAAAGTATGGTCGCCCATCCAACCGCCCTTGAGTTAGTAGGGGTTTTCAAAAATAAGAGTTTGAAAATAATTTAACATGTTTAAAAACTCTATCAATTGAAGAATAAAAACTAGTTTAAAAATAATTTTAAAAACTAGTACTAAATCCTTCAAGTAAGAAATAAAAACAAAAGTATATTCCCTGAAAACATGCTAGATACACAATAATTGACACTCAAAATCTATAAAGCATAAAAGATTCTTATGAATCCAAATTCATGAGTAAACAAGATAATGTAGAGTGCAAGAATCATGTAAGAAACATATACATGAAAATAAGACAATTAAGTTTAATCAAAATTCCTTACTCAAACACATGAAATCATCAAAACTTTAATTTTTTATCAAAACTAAATAAGCTTCAAGGTATATGTATGTTTTGTCGAAACTAGAAATATACATACATATCCCAAACATAAACGAGTCTATAAAAGAATTTTGCATGAAGGCAAATGACTCTAGGATAGACATATATATCTTAAAATTTTAGACAAAGTTTACATATTCATGAAGCAAAACATAAAACATGTATAAAAATAAGGAAAACAAGTGTAAATGTAAGAATAATCGAAATAAGGTTATACTATACATCTAATGAGTACACATGAGTAATAAAGCACAAACACATAATAATCAAGTGTGGCTCACTTAATTTTACAAGTATGAATGCAAGTTTTAATAAAAGCCACATTTAAACATGTAATCAAAACATGAAGTGCAAAATCAAACATGATCATTAGGCTAAATACACGTGCTATTAGAACTAAGATATACATATTAGTTAAACAATAATGAGAACATAAAAATATGAATCCATATGAATATAAGTGTATCTTAAAGACTATATATATATATATATATATATTACAAGTTTAATAGGCATTGCATCTAAACATAATGAGCATGAAAACTAATAATGCTAAAATACCAATATTAATGCATAAAAAATAAAAAGTTAGAGATAGTTACCAATACCAATAGAACTAGTCTCTAGGTCTCCAAACCATGGTGGTTCTCCCACCTAAACATCCCTTGAAAGTGATGCATCCATAGATATAATCTTTGAGTTCGAAACGCATCCACCATCAAGGCACCACTACTTTCACGTCTTGTGAGAGTCCACACCTACAAAAAATGAAATAGGGGTGGATTTTGGTACCCAGACTTTCTTGGGTCCATGGGGGTTAGCATCTTTTCTAAGCCAAATAAATTTATTTCCAAAATTTGAATTATGTATTCTATCATAACAAAATTATGCAAGGTGGCCCGTACGTCCTCAATGTGTACAAGTGTACACATTAACATACATATAATCATGTGTATGAGCATGATAAGCATGTGTATACCGTGAATGGTGTGCATGCATATGTGGAGCATGTTTCTTCTGAAACATGAATTCCAACCGTGTGTGGTTTATGACACATTGGCTCAAAGTGGAGCTCAAACAATCTACACTCTTCTTCAAAGCATGAATATCCATATCAATAGTGGAAGCAAAAGTTGAGCGAGCAATAGAAATAGAAGAAGATGAAGTTATAGTAGCATGGCAAGCATGAGAATCTAAATCATTTTTTAAAGAAATATTTTCTAAAGAAATGTATTCTAATTCTTTAGACATTAAAACAGTTTGGTTTTTCAAAGAATCATTCTCTTTTAAAATAAAATCAAGTTTTAAAGACAAAACATCATCATTCTTCAAAACAATATCAAAATCATTTTTATTCTTTAAAAATTTATTTTCTTTTAAAGCAAGATCAAGTTGAACTTTTAGTGAGTCCCTCTCATTTGAAATCTGAACTCTTTCTTGCAAAACTAAATCAAGTTTTGAAAAATAAAATTTTATTTTCTTCTTTTAATTCAAAACTCTTACTTTTCAAAAGTTTGTATTTTGAAAGCAAGTTTTTACAAAACATGGATAGTTTTTCATTTAAAACATGTACATCTATAGCATTATCATCACATGAAGAACTAGCACTATCATCTAATTGAGTATCTGAAATTACCTCAAGGAGTTGCTCTCTTGGACCATGAAGCAAGCTTGGTTGGACTCATCTCCACTTGATTTCTTCTCCACATTATTTGTCATTTGTTGCTTGGGAGAGGTCAATATGTTTCACACTGCAAAAGCGGAATCACAATGAGAAACAATAAAAAGATGTTCTTTGCTAAGTGATTGCCTAAGTGTAATCAAAGCTTGTGCATTAGCCTCTACATGCTTGTCATTATCAAGATAAGATTTCTTGGTAGCAGTGATTAGTCTCTAAAATTGCATATTTCATACAACATCTTTACATTTATTTAATATTAAATCCTGTTAATAACACCTGTCTTGTATGTTTCTAGGTCCATGGCATGAAATAAAGAAGAAGCCCAAAAATCTCATTTAATTGGTGATTAAAAGCCTACAAGAATAGTCATTGGCCTTGGAGGGTAGTTTCGTTAAAATCAAGGGCCCAAATCCAGATTCTAAGAAGTACAACCAACAGGGGGACAAGCGGGGAGCGCGCAGCAGGCGGCGCCGCGCGCGCCACCTTAGGATTGCAGCGAAAATGCGACAATTGTCACGTTTTCGCAGTAATTGCGTGGAGCCACGCGTCATGATTTGACGCGCGGCTCCGTACACGTACCCTAGTGCCCCTTTTCGCCTATAAATTTCCTGGGATATCCAGAGCACCGGAAGGAGGATTTTAGGAGGAGTTTTGAGGATAGTTTTTAGAATTTTCTTTTCCATGTTGTACTTTTTAGGGCAGTTTAGGTTAGTTGTTCTTCTTCTTTCTCTTTATTATTTTTCATTTCTTATAGATCTTATAATAGGGAAGAGAGTAGCACATAGTATGAAATCAAGAGTGCTTGTAATGGAGGGTGACACTTTATGAAAGGTTCTCTCTTTATCTCTACTTATTTTCTTCTTTCTAACTCTTTTTACACGCTTAGCTAATTTTCTCTCATGGCAACTAACTACTAACCACTAACTTGCTAACTTCTTACTTGATAATCCACATGAATCTAATAGTCTTTACTTGGCCTTGCTCTTGCAAGAGCCATTGATGGCTCATGATGATGGATTCTAACACTCTAACATCCTAACTCTCTAACAAGCTAACATTACTTATTCCATGCTTGCTCTTGTTTAGTTTTGATGGTTTAAGTATAGCTTGCACGTGTTTGTTGAGTTTGGATGCAATGAGTTATCTTATGGGTCACGCTTTGAAACGCTCTTGAACCAATGACTTGTGATGTCCAAGGATACATGTGGGGCAACTATCACCAAGAGGTTAGCATAGTTAGTGGAGCCATTAGTAGTTAGTAGCCATGAGTTTTCTTTCTCTTTTTACTTTGTTTCAGAAATATATCAAAAATCACAAAAAATCATCTTTTCTATGTTTCTCGCTTCTTTGTGTTTCATCATACTCTTCTCTTTTCTTTCTTTGTTTTTTTTCTTTTCATTCTTTCAAACATTGAAGAACACTTAACACAAGATCAAACTGGAGTGATGAGCCTTTGGGCCAACAATCTCCCAATTTTTGATGATGACAAAACTCATAGAGTTATATATGCATGGATTAAAGATAACCATCATAAAGCTCCCCTTTAACTCATGCATAGCAATAAAAATAAATATTCAATGAAATACATAAACTAAACAAAACATATATGCATAAATACCAATATTAAGCATGCATATATAAACTCACTAAATTCTTCTCCCCCTGCATACATGCACTACATGGAGAAGGGATGACTAGACCCTAACCCACATAAAGTATAATATACAATGTATAAACGAAATTGTTAAGCTCCCCCTACACATGTGTACTACATAACGAAGGAGGTCAAGCACTTCAATATGAAAAGTACACTCAAATCTATATATAAAGGAGATGTTAAGCTCACCTTGCATATAGGCAATATATATCAACAAATTTTGAAACCACTGTTTTTTAAAACAAAATTTGAATTTTCTTGAAGTCAACAAAATGAATTATGAATACCAATGGAATCAAATTGTAGTTGAAAAAAATAAATGTTTGTACCACTTGAAAAAAAATTTAAGATACCAATAGTAGATTTTGATACCAATTGAAGGTGAAACATATAGTATATTTTGATACCAAATAAATACCAATTGAAATCAATGCATAAGCTTGTAAAATACCAATTAACATTTAGGATAAAATTAAGCTTAGCATAACCATGATTCTGCTTAAAATAAAATATGTGGTACTGAAAAAAAAAGCACAATGAAATCATATATATGTATATTGAAAATGAAAATACCAATTAAAATTTGAACCACACATATATAAGAAACACATATGAGTATACAAAAATAAAATAACATGAAGATCATATGTATAACTCATACCTACCACCCTGTTCATGCACAAGTTTAAAAGATATTCAATAAGGGTATACAAGGCATGGTCGCCCATCCAACCGCTCTTAGATGGTAGGGATTTTCAAAAATCATGATTTGATAATATTATAGCATAGTTTGAAAACTTTACCAATTGAAGAATAAAGACTAGTTTTAAAGATAATTTTGAAAACTAGTATGAAATTCATCAAGTAAGGAATAAAACATGAATATATTCATGAGAACATGAAAATTATATGATCATCGACACTCAAATAGCAATCAAACACATATAAGCTCAAAAATCATGCGTAAATACCAAACATAAAGTGTAAGAATCATGTAATCAACAAAATCATGGAAATAAGGTATTGAAGCTCATATGAATTTTTTTTATCAAAAGTAAGAAATCATCAAAACTAAATACGCTTCAAGGTATATGTATTTTTATTGAAACTAAAAGTATACATACATTCCCAGACATAAACATGTCCATAATAAAATATTGCATGAAAGGCAAGTGACTCTAGGATAGACATGTTTATCTAATGTTTTGGACAAAATTGACATATACATGAAGCTAAGCACATTTTTATAAAAACATGTACAAAAAGTAGAGAATACACGTTAAGATGCAATAATCATTAAAAAAAAAGATTATACAAGTACATCTAATGGATACAATTAAGCAATAAAGTAAAACACATAATAATCAAATGTGGTTCACCAGTTGTACAAGTATAAGTACAAGTTTTAACGAAAACTACATCTAAACAAGTAATCAAAAACATGAAGTGCAAAATCATAAACAAACATGATCATTAGGGTAAGTGCACGTGCTTTAGAGCTAAGATATACACAATAGATAAACTATAGTGAGAATACAAAAATAATAGTTCATATAAACATCAATGTATCTCAAATACTATTTATATAAGTCTAATTAACATTGCATTTAACATAATAAACATGAAAAACATGAAAATCAATACATGCTAAAACCATTCATGTAAAAGCATGTAAATAAAATGAGGAGCTAGAGATAGTTACCAAAATTTATGAACCAATCTCTAGGTCTCCAAACCATAATGGTCCTTTCACCAAACATCCCTGAAGGTGATGCATCCAATGTAATGTCTATCAAGCTCAAATACATCCACCATCAAGGAACTAAAACTCTTACGTCAAGTGAGAGCCCACACCTGCATCAAATGCAATAGGGGTGGATTTTGGTACTCATACCTTCTTGGGTCCATGATGGTTAGCACCTTTCCTAACCCAAACAAACTTGTTTGTAAAATTTGAATTATGTATTCTATCATAACAAAACTTTACAAGGTGGCCCTTACGTTCACAATGTGTATAAGTATACACACTAGCATACAAGGTGTCATGTGTGTTAACGTGAGAAGCAAGTGTATGTCGTGATTGGTGTGCATGAATATGTGAACTTGTTTCTTTTGAAACATAAATTCTAATTTCTTGTGATCCATAGCACATTGGCTCAAAGTGGAGCCCAAACAATCTACACTATTCTTCAACATGTAAATATCATTTTTAATTGTTGAAGAAGAAGTGGAGCATGTATTCTTATCAATAGAGGGTATAACAATGGGATCATGACAAGAATGAGAAGCCAAATTATTTTTTAAAGAAATATTTTCATTTGAATCAAATTCTAATTCTTTTGAAATGAAAGCAATTTTATTTTTTAAAGAATTGTTCTCCTTTAAAACAAAATCGAGTTTTGAAGACAAAACCTCATTGTTCTTCAAAACATCATCACAATCATTTTTATTCTTTAAAATTTCGTTCTCTTTTAAAGCAAGGTCAAGTTGAGTTTTTAAGGAGTGTCTTTCACTTGAAATCTCAGCCCTCTCTTGTAAAATCATATTTAGCTTTGAAAATAAATTCTTATTTTTATCTTTTAATTTAGAACTCTTATTTTTCAAAGCTTACTTTGAAAGCAAGTTTTCATAAACTATAGATAGTTCTTCATTTAATGCATGTGCATCCATGTTATCATCACAAGAAAAACTAGTATTATAATCTAGATGAGTATCCGAATGTACCTCAAGGGAGTCAATTCCTTGGACCATATTACAAGTTTCGTTGGACTCATCCACCGAGGGTTCCTTCTCCGCGTAGTTTATCGTCTGTAACTCGGGAGAGGTCAATGTGTTCCACACTGCAAAAGCGGAATCACAATGAGAAACAATAAAAAGATAATCTTTGATAAGTATGTGCCTAAGTGCCTCTAAGGATTGTTTATTAGCCTCAATATACTTGTCATTATCATGATAAGATTTCTTGGTAGTAGCAAGGTAAACATGCATTCCTAGGACTTTAAGGTATATGGGCATCTTAACTTTCCAAGTTTGAATGTTAAGAATGTCAAACATAGGAGGTGTCATGAAATCTATGTGTGTGCGTTCAAATATTGTGATTAACTAAAATAGAAACTTTAACTCAAGGTTGTTAGACCCAAATCAAGAACACCAAGCTCTGATATCAATTGAAATATACCTAAAAGGGGTGAATAGGTGTACTAGTTAATCTAATGACAAATGATGCAGAATTAGAACTCAATTGCAACACACTATGTGTAACCAAAGATTATAGCCGAATTCCCTATGAAGGGCTCTGAACTATCTCCTCAAGATTCCTCTAAATTAAGAGTTGAGGTGCTATATAAAGCTCTCTTGGTTCAACACAAGTATGGGCACACAACCAATACCAAGCATATATGTGATATGAACAATATAAAGTAATGCAAGATATAAAAGGGATAGAGATGAGAGATAGAGAATCTAACGCAAACAATAAGATATATTTCGAGGTTCGAGCCACTGCTCTACGTCCCCGTCTTCACACAGAAAGATTTTCACTATGTCCACACAGGACCTTCCACAAAGGGACCTTTACTGAGAAATTACAACTCTACACTTGGAGTACACTACTCCTCTCTTAAACACAATCGCCTCTACACAAGAGAGATGGCACAAAGCTAAAGCAAAGAAAAGATTATAATCTTGGTGATCCAATGATCACAAACAACTCTTGGTGATCATAATAGACCACAAATACTTTCCTCACAAAAATAAGATCCTATAAATAGGATTAGAGATGATAGCTCAAGTGTGAGAAAACAAAGTGTTTGAAAAAGAAAATAACAAAAAAAAACACTTGGGAAAACCACTAGATAGATAAGTATATAAAGATCAAAACCAATTTCCCAAAGACTCTTTTTTTTTGATTTTTTCAACACTTTAAAAATAAATAAAAGATAAATCTTTTGGCTCAAAAACTTCTTTTAAACTTGGTTGAAAACACTTGAAAGATGAGAAGAAAAGCTCTCTAAAAATCTTAGTGATCAAGAGATCATAAACGCTCTCTTTGTAACTCTATTACAAAAATCCTATAGAGTAAAACGTAAACTTGAAGCTCAAGGATGTAAGTGAGGTGAAAATCAGAAAGAGAGATTTTAAAAATAGAAAAACTTAAATAAAACTTTGAAAATAAGAGCAAAAAAGCAAACTTGAAACTTTTCTCTTTGAAAGCAAAAACTAGATTTTCAATAGAATTTGTTGTTATAAAATATTCATTCCCAATGACCCTTTATATAGGTTTTAGAAAAATACTTTTAGAATAGTTTTAGCAGGTCTAAAGAGGAAGAAATTAACCTTAAAAATTCAACTTTTCTTATTTTAAAAGAAACATGTTTTAAAATAATTTTTAAAGGAGCTAGCCGTTACTGCCAATCTGACAGTCTGTGATCAATTTTGAGCATAAATTTTCAGGCCTAAAACATCAGAATCTAGAAATAAGTATATAGAAATAATTTGTAAATCTTTAAGGCTTCTTTCTAATGCAACTTAAATCAACTTAATATCATTTCGGAGTAAAACGTTATCAATAAAATACTGAAAGATGTCAAATCAAAAACTGTAAACTATTTTTAGAACAAGAATAGAGTTTAACCCAATATTTGACATCTTTTACATTTGAATCAGAAATGATTATTGAATAAGAAATGTAGCCCTAAAAGTTAAATTTGAAATACAAATTAAATCATGTTAATTCAGTATAAGAATAAAAAATTATGATAAGAAATCTAAAAGGGTATCGGGCAGATTAGCAGAACGGTCGGCCGCCCAGTCGACCGAGAAAACCCGATATGTGTGTACTTGAAATCCAAAACCGATTAAACTGAAAACCAAATATATTGAACTTGTGTGTGTGTGTGTGTGTGAACTTGAGAATATCTACACTAGTCTATCTTACATAAAATTTAAACACAAACTAAATAAATCGAAGTCTTCCTGTAGAACTCCTTCTCCAAGCCAACTCGATCCAAACACGATCCAAAGAGTCCATCCGAGTGCTAGATGCGATCTTGACACGTGAGCTCTTGAATCTACATGTGTTAACTCCAAAACTCTTTTGTTGAAGCTAAGCACCTACTAAGATCTTGATAGTAAATCTGAAACTATATAAACGCAAGATCATTGGTACTATAACTATACGAGTTAATCATCATCAAAACTGGAGTGATGAGCCTTTGGGCCAGCAAGTTTGTGGAGCCATTAGTAGTTAGTAGTCATGGGTTTTCTTTCTCTTTTTATTTTGTTTAGAAATATATCAAAAATCACAAAAAATTATCTTTTCTATGTTTCTCACTTCTTCGTGTTTCACCGTACTCTTCTCTTTCATTCTTTATTTTATTTTCTTTTCATTCTTTCGAGCATTGAAGAACATTTAACATACACGTGAACATACCGTATAAGCTTCTATCACCTACCGTCTGTTGGCCCAAAGGCCTTCCACTCTAGTTTTGATGATGATTAACTCATGTAGTTATGTGTACTAATAATCTTGTGTTATTTAGTTTCAGATCATTAATCAAGTTATTAGTTGGTGATTAGCTTCAACAAGATGATTTGGAAGCTTTCACATGTTGATTCAAGAGCCCGAGCGTCAAAGATCATATATAGCACATGCTCGGTGGATCAAAGAGTTTTGAATCGAGTCGGCTTGGAGATTGCGCTCTACAAGAAGACATCGGTACCTTAGTTTAGTTTTGTATTTAGATCCAATTTGTAAAGATTAGAATAGTATGATAAGCTCAAGTTCACAACACACACGTTTCATGTTTTGGTTTTCGGTTTTTGGTTTAACCGATCTTGGTTTGCATGAATAGATATTATATCAAAACAAGTTTACATGATTTAATGTATATTAGATTTGTTCTATATACATGCATGCTTCAACTACTTAGACAAACTTACTTTGATATACCTATTTCATGTGTTTTAGGTTTTGTGTTTTAACAAAACTTATTTTGGAATTAAAGAGAAAAACTATGATATATATATGTTTCATGTATTTTGGATTTCTATCCATATGCATCATGCTTCAAAGTGTTTAAATATCATGTTTTTGTATTTGGAAGAGTTTTGGACAAAACGTATTTTCTATTCAAAATCCAAGTTTTAGAAAATACAGTTTTTGATTTTTGGTAAAAATGATAAGACACAAAAATAGTTCATATTGATTGATATTTGAGCTAAACTTTTTACCACATGTTTATATATCAATGCAAAATGATAAAACTATTTTTGGGGATTTTTAAGTAGTTTACAGAATTTATTGGATATTTAATTCCTTAGTTTTTCTGACCCAGTTTTCTGTTCCAGGCTTCAATCAGTCGACTAGTCTTCTGACCAAGTCGACTTGGCATGAAGTCGGTCGACCGGGTCGGTCGACCGACGTGCACAAATCTGTGCACGTTTGGCAGACAGGGACGGTCGACCGTCCGGGTCGACCGGGTCTGAGAGCAGAGCTCTCTGTTTGTTTGGGTCGACCGGGGCGGTCGACCGGTAGCTGCCAACGGGAAGAATTTGACCGTTGGACGGTCGACCGGACCGGTCGACCGGCAGTGTATTTCTGGCATTTTCTGCTGCCAACGGCTATATTTTTCTGGGGTCTATAATACCCCATTTGTGAGAGTTTTTCTCTAAGAATTTTTGTGCGAATTTTTCCCTACTCTCTGGTGTTTTCACAGCAATCAAAAGAAGTTTTTGGACTTGAATTGAACAATCTATTTGGTGTTTTTGCTAGGGTTTGGAAAATCAAAGAAAAGGTTTTTGGGAAAAGATTTTGATTGAACTTCTCTATATTAGTTTCAGTTTTTTCCTAGGATTTTTCTTTGTGATTTTGATTTCCATTCCATTGGTTTTCTCCACACTTGAGCTAAAATCTACTATCTCATTCTATAGGATCTTTGTGTGGGAGAAGAAATTGTTTGTGGTTGTTTCTTAGACCACCAAGTTGTAAACCCAATCTTTACTTGGCTTTGTGCCTTTGGGTTGTATCCCTCAAGTTGTGAGATGATCCTTGTGTTTGCTTTGTGCTAATCCCTCAAGTTGTGAGGTGATTGTTTTGGTTGGATTGGAGCTTGCCTCAAGGAGGAGGTTGTGGTTGTAAAGAGAGGAGTTGGGTACTCCTTGTGAGAGTTCTTTGTGGACTTTCTAGTGGATTAGAAATCCTTCGTGTGTCGAAGGCGGGGATGTAGAGCTGGGTGCTCGAACCTCGAAACATATCTTGTTGTTTGCGCTTGATCCATTGACTCTCTCTCTATCTCTCTCTTTACTTTGTGCCTTGCAACTATTCATATTGTGCATTCATAGTTGCTTGGCTTGGTTGTGTGTGCATCATTTGTTGATTGCACTTGAGTGTATTGCAATTAAGTTTTTAAATTCCGCATTTATTCATAGATTAGCCATATCACCTATTCACCCCCCCAGGTGATTTTTCAATTGGTATCAGAGCCTACGCTCCTGATATTTAGGTTTAACCACGTAGGAGTGAGATCTTGGTTTGCTAATCTTCATTTGCATTTTCATTTGCACTCATCGAGTTTGCACTCATGGATAGCCCTCCTATGTTTGACCATTTTAGACTTGATACTTGGAAGGCCAATATGAGTAGGCATTTAAAATCACTAGGTCATCTAGTTTATCAAGCCTCTACTCAAGAATCATTCCCTAATAGTAGCAAGCATAAAAAGGCTAATGTATTAGCACTTAGAGCACTTAGAGCATCTCTTAATGAACATCTTTTACCGGTTTTTGATCGTTATGACTCGGCTTTTGCAGTTTGGAGCATATTGACTTCTCCCGAGCTTCCAAGGATTATCAACAAGATGAGGAGTTCTATGAGAGAAAAGTCCGAAGAGCATTGCTTCATGGTCCAAGGGAATAACTCCCTTGAGGTACAATCGGATTCTCAATTAGATGATAGCTCTAGTTCCTATTGCTATGGATGTTTAAAAGTTCAATCTTTAAATTTGGAACTTGCTCAAAAGCTTGAAAATTTCTTGAAAAAACACAATCTTTTGAAAGAGGACAACCTTGTTTTGAAAAATGAATTAAAGGATTTGTGTTCTAATTTTGAATTGATTTTGCAAGAAAAGGAAGAGATTGCAAGTGAATGTGACTCACTTAAATCTCAACTAGACCTTGCCCTTAATGAGATTGAAGGTTTGAAAAGCAAAAATGATTGTGATGATGTTGTGAAGCACAGTGAGATTTTATCTTCAAAATTGGATTTTACTTTTAAAGATAACCTCATTTTGAAAAATAAAATTGATTCAATTACAAAAGAGTTGGATTTGGTTTTAAAGAAAAATGAATCTTTGAAAATTGATATTGATTCTCATGTGTGCCATGTGAGGCAACTATCGCTAAGAAGTTAGCATGGTTAGTAGAGCAATTGGTAGTTAGTAGCCATGAGCTTTATTTTACTTTGTTTTAAAAATCAATTCCAAAATCTTTTATCATTTTTTCTATCGTTGTTTTTACCATCCTCTTTATTCACCCTTGTTTTCATTTTCTTTACTACAAACTTCATCTTCTTTTCTATTTTGTTTCCCAAACCACTTCTCCCTTATTTTCACATCGCTTTCATCACTCTCCACACTTAGCACTTCTGGATTTTCTTTTCTTTTTATTTTCTTTTTCATTCTTTAAACAAAGAAGACTTGTTAACAGCCGACGTGAATAAAAACCGTTAATGTTTCTATCGCCTCCTGTCCCTATGGATTCGACCCGTTGAGCCAATGCTATAATGGAAGTATCGAGAGAACATTAGCACATATACATTTTCATTGATTTCATAAAATACACATTTTCGAGTGCTCGTTTCGACCTGATCAAATTTTTGGCGCCGTTGCCGGGGATGGGAATGGTTTTGATTTCACGTGTTTGTTAATATTTTTCTTCTCTGTCTTGGTGTGCAGGACATTCTTTATAGGAACTTAACATTGCAGAACAAAAACTAGATTTGCATCTCCCTGCTCTAAAAAGAAGGGACCAAGCTTCTAAAGAAAAGCCGCGCAAACGCGACATTGGCCGCTCCAACGCAGCTATTTTGTGATCATTGTGTATCTTGTTGTACTGAGATGTGTTCATTGTAATAGCTAGTGGATCTGTACTATTACTTTCCTACTTTGATTGCCTAAACACCGCAATAAATTAAAGAACTAAAATACGGTATTTTAGATGCTTTTAAAACGGTTTAGACATTTGCATTTATGCACGTGTCAATTCAATTCTAATATACTGTATTTTGTTCTGTTGTTGTGATCTAGACTGAGGTGTACATATGGCATTGCATATAGCATAGGACAAACACATGGGTGATTTACTCGCTTTGTGTTATATTCTTGTCTATATTGCACACTGCACGAATTGAAATTAAGGGCAAAACCCATACAAGATAAGGTGAGATTTCATCACCCTTCCTTAACCCAAAAATCACCTCCCCACTCACACAACCTAATAAAAATTGATAGACGTTGGCCCCTAGGGACATCTCGGACTCATTAAGAGATTAACCGAGGGTGGAACTTGTTTTGAATCTTACTTTTTTAAAATCAGTGTCTAAGGTTGGGGATTACGAGGTTACGCCTCGAAGATGCCGTGGTTTGGCGTAATTAAGGCCCGTTGCTTACGCACGGATACCTCCCACCGTATTTTGCCCATACCTGGCCGATTATCTTGTGGTCGGATTCAAGCAACAACCTCCCTCGGGTAATTGACCAGTTAGGAGTCATCTAGGTCTAGGTCAACCTTAATATAGGCTTGGTTTTGATTTTTTCTTTTCATTTTGTTTGTTGTTTGCTTTTTCTTTTTTGTTTGTGATTGTTAACAATAACAATTCTTTTAATCCGAATATGAATCCATATTTCACACCGACCCCATTTGTTTCGGATAATTCCAACCCGATTTTTCACAATATGAACCAACGAAATACACCGGGTTGGACTTATCTGAATCAATACAACTCATACCCTCAATCTTTAACCATAATTTCTAAGATAATTTCAACTCTTCACAGAGTCAATGGGGATTCACCCCCCCGAGTCCAATTTTCCACCACCTTGTCCACAATTTTCACAATTTTCACAATCTTCATTTCCCAATTTTGCTTCCTATACTCCTTTTCTAGAATCACCAATTGAAGAAAAATCTGAGTTAGAAAAGAGTCTAGATGCCAATCTACAAGAGGCCGAGCGACAACTTCAGAAAATGATGGCCTCTCCAATTCCACAATATTTTCAAGAGTCTTCCTCAGTTCCACCTCTTCATAATGAAAAACCATCTACCCTGAAAATGAGTAAGGAACTCTTGTGTGAGTCCAAACTTCAATCTCAAAACATGTTGGACTCACAATCTTCACTTTCTTTCCAAAACCAAGAATCTTATACTCCCTTTCTGGATCATTCACTTGAAGAAAAATCAAGTCTAGAAAAGAGTATAGAAATCTTGCAGGAGTCTGCTTTACAATTTCAAAAATCTTCTTCTCACTCTATTGATAGGTTGGAAACACAATTAAGTAAATTGGTCAACATTTATAAGAATGAAGAAACACTCTCTTCTCCACCTTTGACCAATTCAAATATTTTTAACTCTATCAATTTGACCCATGACTCTTGTTGTTTTGGAAACTAAGATTCCTACACTCCTTTTCTAGAGCAACCACTTGAAGATACATCACATCTAGAAAAGAGTATAGAAATCTTGCAAGAGTCCGCACTATAATTTCAAAAATCTTCTGCCTAGTCTATCAATAGATTGGAAACACAATTGAGTCAATTGGTTAGCATTTATAGGAATGAGGAAACTCTATCTTATCAACCTTTGACCAATTCAACTATCCCTAACTCTATTAATCTGACCCAGGATTCTTGTCATTTTGGACACCAAGATTCAATTTCAGCACACCCATCTGAACTTGTCCAAACTTCAAATGTTAAAAATCTCATTGACATTTTGGCAAGTTATCCTTTTCTTAAAATTGAACTTGAGCATGAATATGATACTGAACTTCAACTTCGTAATTCAATTTTACTTCCTGATTCAATATTGACTGAGGTGTTTTTACCTGAATTCAGGCCTTTTTCCGAGTCAATATTGGATCCAGTGCCAGTCCATTGTGAAATTGAATCACCAATCTTTTATGATCATCATATTGAACTTGACCAATTTCATACTTTTGAAAGTCCGATTGATAAATTGGCAAGTTCTCATTTTTATAGAATTGAACTCAATGAGGAATGTGACTTCGATTCTCAAATTTGAGATCCAGTTCAAATTTCTAAATCAATATTGACTCCTGTTTTGTTACCCAATTTAAGCAACATTTTAGAGTCAGTTTTGATTCCCATATCTGTCATTCTTGAACTTGAATCACCAACCTTAGGAAGTCACATTCCATCATAGGGAACTGAATGTGGACTTGAGTTTCAACTTCTTGATTTGGACTCACTTCCTGAACCAATCTCGAGTCCTGAACCTTTACTTGACTTAAGTCTTTTTCCTGAGTCGGTATTAGTTCCTGTACTTCCTGCGTTCAAATCAATCATTCCATTTTGGGACAAAGGTGTTGATAAATTTGACTCTGAAATTATTTTGAAAATTTAGAAATTAGATGGGGTTAAATTCTTAATAAAAATCATAAATATATACATCATTCTAGTAGGTTGTATTATAGAGGTCTCTGGTGGGTTCCTCTAGACTCCACGCAAATTGGATTGGGCCGCATTTCGTAGACCAATCAGACCGCCACTGGAACCACCACCTTAAGGTAATTTTTTCCTTCCCTCTCTATTTGTTTCATGCATACATACATCACGATGCATTGAGGACAATGCATGAGATAAGTGTGGGGGAGAGTTTACTAACATAGAGCTTTTAGATTTTCTTTATTTTTCACTTCTTCTTAAAATTCTTCTTTTGTATAGGAATTTTTTCCCTTTCTTTAAAAAACTTTTTGAAACAAGAGATAAAGTTTTGATCTATTTTAAAGAAAATTAAGATGATCTTAGAAATTAAAGAAGCCTTACATTATGACATCTTAAACCTAGTCAAAATAATGGATCTTGTTTAAAATTATAAGTTAAGTATAAAAGATTGGGGAGATAATTTTATCTTGAATTTTTTGCCTTAGATAATTTGCACTTCACACTTACACATTTTTGGGATGGAAACAAAGACCTAAATTGCCATAAACCAAAAATAAATAAAAAGAAAAAATATATATATGGTATAAATGAATCACTTATTAAGCTGGATAATTACGCCTCAAGAAGCATGATTATTCACGCCTAACGGTGATCAAAAGAAATAAATAATCCCCCTTAGTTTTGTGGCCTTGTTTACTCGAGTCCTTAAACTCGAGGGATATTTTCTCATCTGGTGCCCTAAAACCATCTGGTCTGGGAGTCATCGGTTAAAGGCTCACTACCCGGGTAAACTAGAAAGCCAAAGAAAACTAAGGGAAGAAAAAAGAAGAAAAAGAAATATATATATATATAAATAAATGGCTTGATGGTTAGAGTTGAAATCCCAGAAATCTTCACTATCACAAAGTGCATATTATCTAAGTTTTATGAAGGATAAAATATTCAATCCAATTTTGAATTCTTACCTTAGTTGAAGACAAGATCTTGCATATAGACTAAGTTTAAGGAAAAACTAATTTTTGGTGGACTTATGACCTTAGATCGCTTATATTTTTGTACAAATATTTCGTAAACTTGTCTCTCTTTCAAAATGTATTTTCAAAATACTAACATTTGTCTTCTTTCTTTATGGATTTTGTAGGTGCAATCCGCTAAAAATCCTAAGGAGAAAAACTCCTTCTCTAGGGGTAACCTAGAGGTTTAACGGCTTGTTGCACGCGCTCAGTGCAATCGCGTCACCTACGAAAGTGGTGTAATAACATGTGTAGTATAATTTTTCTTTTCTTGTTTTGCTCGGGACGATCAAAAGATAAGTGTGGGGGTGAGATTAGTCTATAATTCTGCATTATTATATCACATTTTTCTACCGATTTATGAATAAAATATCGGTCCAAACTGTGTTTTGGTCTCTCTTGCAGATAATCAAGACAAGGAGGGTAAAAGGGTAATAAGAGCTTAATTAAACCCATTTTAGGGTAATTAAATCCGCAATCTTAGAGGCCAAGCAAGGATCTTCTAGAAGATACGTTGAACCTAGACTCTTGCGCACGTCAGACGAATATACGGATTAAAATACCCGAAATAGAGTATACCAGGAAGGTCC
Source organism: Agave tequilana (assembly GCA_038442645.1). Taxonomy (NCBI): domain Eukaryota; kingdom Viridiplantae; phylum Streptophyta; class Magnoliopsida; order Asparagales; family Asparagaceae; genus Agave; species Agave tequilana. Next base: position 125,358 of record JAVJIF010005203.1, read on the forward strand.
TAGAAGTGACACGAAGCCACACACCAAAACTAGGGACTTATGTCCTTGGTATTGCCGCGGATCCGTGGCAATTGCCGCGTTTTCGCGGCAATTGGGTGGAGCCACACGTCGAACTTTGACGCGTGGCCCCGTCTCGTCTTCTAGAACCCGTTTTCGCCTATAAATAGCCCTGCAGTTGGCCAAAGCTCAAGCAGTTTTTGATTTTAGATTAGGGTTTCTATCTATAGTGTAGTGTAGGGTAGGTGTTCTTCATTTATTGTATTTAATATTTTCTTTTCTTGTTAGATCTTGTAGTAGGGCTGAGAGATTCAGAGAGAGATTGATATAATAGATGGTGGCAATCTATGTAAAGGTCCTCATTTTTCTCCAATGTAATCTTCTCCATCTTCTACATGATGCTTAGCTAATTTCTTCTTCTCATGACAATCTAACTACTAACCACTATCCATCTAATCACTTACTTGATAATCCACATGAATCTAATAGCCTCTACAAGGCCTTGCTCTTGCAAGAGCCATTGATGGCTCATGATGATGGATTCTAACATTCTAACATTTCTAACACCTAACCTATTAACTTGCTAACTTGCAATGTCTTCTTTATTTCATGCTCACCTCTAACTAGTTTTGATGATTTAATAATAGCTTACAACTTGTTATGTGGTATGGATGTGTTGTTTGAATGTAGAAGAACAATCTTATGGGCCATGCTCTGTATCGTCTCTTGAAGCCAAGGATTAGTGATGGACGAGGATCCATGTGAGGCAACTTCACTAAAAGGTTAGCATGGTTAGTGGAGCAATTGGCAGTTAGTAGCCATGAGTTTTATTTTACTTTGTTTTAAAAACAAATTCTAAAATCTTTTATCATTTTTTCTATCGTTGTTTTTACCATCCTCTTTGTTCACCCTTGTTTTCATTTTCTTTACTACAAACTTCGTCTTCTTTTCTATTTTGTTTTCCAAACCACTTCTCCCTTATTTTCACATCACTCTCCTCACCTAGCACTTCTGAATTTTCTTTTCTTTTTATTTTCTTTTTCATTCTTTAAACAAAGAAGACTTGTTAACAACCGACATGGATAAAAACTGTTAATGCTTCTATTGCTTCCCGTCCCTATGGATTCGACCCGTTGAGCCAATGCTATAACGGAAGTATCGAGGGAACATGAGCACATATACATTTTCATTGATTTCATAAAATACACGTTTTCGAGTGCTCGTTCCGACCTGATCAAGGACCTTCCAGATATATTCAGATTCTGGTATTTTTTCTCGGATATTCGTCTGACGTGCGCAAGGGTTTAGGTTCAATGCATCTTCTAGAAGCTCCCTCACTTGGCCACTAAGAAATCCGAATTTAACTATCCAAAAATGGGTTTAATTAAGCTATTATTACTCCTTTGCCCTTAGACTCTTGATTTATCTGCAAGAGAGACCAAAACACGATTTCTACCGACATTTTATTCATAAATTAGTAGGAAAATGCGATATAATAATGTAGAATTGTAGACTAATCACACCCTCACACTTATCTTTTGCTCGTCCCGAGCAAAACAAAAAAGAAAAACTATACTACAAATGTTATTACACCATTTTTGTAGGTGACGCGATTGCACTGAGCGTGTGCAACAAGCCGTTAAACCTCTAAGTTACCCTAGAGGAAAGTGTTGTCTCTTGAGGGTTTTCAATGGATTTCACCAATAAAATCCATAAAGAAAAAAAAGATAAATGTTAGTATTTTGAAAACACATTTTGAAAGAGAGACAAGTTTACGAAATATTTTTACAAAAATATAAGCGATATAAGGTCATAAGTCCACCAAAAATTATTCCTCCTTAAACTTAGTCTACATGCAAGATCTTGTCTTCAATTAAGGTAAGAATTAAAAATTAGATTGAATATTTTATCCTTCATAAAACCTAGATAATCTGCACTTTGTGATAGTTAAAATTTTTGGGATTTCAACTCCAACCATCAAGTCATTTATATATATATATATATATATATATATATATATATATATATATATATATATATATATATATATATATATATATTCTTTTTTTTTCTTCCCTTAGTTTTCTTAGGTTTTCTAGTTCACCCGGGTAGTGAGCCTTTAACCGATGACTCCCAGACCGGACGGTTCTTAGGGCACCAGATGAGAAAACATCCCTCGGGTTTAAGGACTCAAGTAAACAAGGCCACAAAACTAAGAGGGATTATTTGTTTCTTATGATCACCGTTAGGCGTGAATAATCATGCTTCTTGAGACATAGTTATCCAGCTTAATAAGTGATTCTTTTATTTATTTATACCATATATATATTTTTCTTTTTATTTATTTTTGCTTTATGGCATTTTAGGTCTTTGTTTCTATCCCAAAAATGTGTAAGTGTGAAGTGCATACTATCTAAGGCAAAAAATTCAAGATAAAATTATCTCTCCAATTTATCTTACTTAGCCTATAATATTAAACAAGATCCATTATTTCGACTAGGTTTAAGATGTCATAATTAAGGTTTTCTTAATTTCTAAGATCATCTTAATTTTCTTTACAAATAGATCAAAACTTGGTCTTTTATTTCAAAAAGTTTGTAAAAGAAAGGGAAAAATCTTATACAAAAGGGAAGAAAAATTATCCTAAAGAAGTGGAAAAGAAAGAAAATCTAAAAACTCTACTTTAAAGGAAAAATTCTATACAAAAGAGAAAATTTCTAAATGTATCCTAAAAGAAGTGAAAAGAGAGAAAATATAAAAACTCTACATTAGTAAACCCTCTTCCACACTTATCTCATGCATTATTCTCAATGCATCGTGATGTATGTATGCATGAAACAAATAGAGAGGGAAGGAAAAATTTACCTCAAGGTGATGGTTCCGGTGGTGGTCTGATTGGTCCACAAAATGCGGCCCAATCCAATTTGCCTGGAGTTCGGAGGAACCCACTAGAAACCTCTAAAATACAACCCATTATTATGATGTATATGTTGGCCCGAGGTTACAATCACCCAGTTTTAGAGTTTTGATTATCACAAAACATATATAGTTATTTGTACTAATCAAGTTTAAGTGTTTAAGATTATTTAAGGGTTATTAGGATTCAAGATGTTTCTTCCCTCAAGGATGGTGGTGTTGACTCAGGATGACTCAAATACGGGATCAAGAATTCAAGCAAACTCAACGATGCAAATGGAAAATCCCGATTGAAGATCTTGTAGTCTCCTAGACCCTTGTAAGAGTTTTAGTATGTTAAAGAGCAAGGATATGATATATGTGCTCAAGAAGTTACACACACAAAAATACACATTTTAAAATACAAGCTTTTGATGATATTGGTTTTGTTGCATGTTTGGTTGATATACATGTTTCATAATTTTTAAATTTTTATATCAAGTTTAGGACATGTATTTTATCTCATATACTATGCTACTTAATCCTCAAACCAATAAAAAATATTTTAAAAATCTGTTTATATCCTATTTCAGGCCTTCACGGTCGACCGGTCGTAACTGTTTCAGGCCAACTTGGTCGACTGGCCAGTCGACCGGAACCTTTTGGCCGTGGATGTGCACGCTGTGCACGTCTGTCGGTCGACTGGGGTGGTCGACCGTCAACCCTTGAGGTCGATCGACCGGTCGACCGACTGCAAGCCACTCACTCTCCGTTTGTGCCGGTCGACCGGCAGTTCAAAACCGTCTTTTTAAAATGCCGGGCGGTCCACTGGGCGGTCGACTGGAGCCAACGGCTACTTTACCAAGTGGCCTGCCGGTCGACCAGTCGGTCGATCGGCAGCTGTCCAGACTGACACCAACGGCTATATTCTGGTGTGTTTTATTTTTTATGGATTCCAACGGCTATTTCTTGTTTCCAAGTGGCTAAACTCACCCCTAATTACCTAGTAACACTTATGAATAGTATTTATCCTTTGCCTATAATAGGGGTCATGGTCTTTAGTTTTTACAAGAAAAATATCCAAGTTTCAAGTTTTCAAGAAAAGAAGTGTTTTTATTTTCAAAGTTCTTTCTATTGTAAAATTTTTCAGTTAGTTTTCAAGTCTTCTAAACTCTTACTACTGAAAATTTTCTCTCACTTTATTTCTTGAGCCAAAAATCATCTCCACTCTATAAGAAATTGTAAGAGAGCGTTTGTGGTCTTTTTAGATCACCAAGTGACTTGTATTCCTTTGAGTTGTGGTTTCTCTTGTGTGAGGATAGTATTATTGGAGTTGGGTACTCCGGTCTTGTGTAGACAAATTGTAATCCCTTGGGTGTAAGGTTCTTGTGTGAAAGTTCTCTTTGTAGATTTAGTGAAAATCCTTCATAGTGGTGAAGACGGGAACGTAGAGCAGTGGCTCGAACCTCGAAATAAATCTCTTGTGTTTGCGATTGATTTCTTTTTTGTTGTTTTACATTCTTGTACTTGTGCTAATACTTGCCTTGTTTTCATTATTGCATTCATTTCATCTTCTTGCATTTTTCGGTCTATACTCATATCAACAAGAAAGCAATTAAGCACCTCAACCCATAATTTTGAGGAATCAAAGAGGAGAAGTTCTAGAGCCCTTCACGGAGAATTCGGCTTCAATTTCTTATTTTGAATGACTGCTTGCCTCATACATCTTAACTTGTTTTTAAAAGTGCATTAGATTAGCATAACACCTATTCACCCCCTTCTAGGTGTTTTTCAATTGTTATCAGAGCTTTGGTCTCTAGGTTCTTGGCTTAACATCCTTAGAGAGATCCTTAATTGATCATCATTTTCATATTTCATCCTCATACACTTTAGTAAAGATGGCCGAAGATATTAAGACTCCACCCAAGTTTGATGGCCTTAACTTTCCCATATGGAAGGTTAAGATGACCGTGTTTTTGCAATCCTTAGGAAGCCGGGTTGCAAAGGCGGTGACTAAACCTTTTAGCGCACTCCTTGATGATGAGGACACTTGGTCCGATATTGTCACGAAAGAGTTTGATGCAAATGCTAGGGTATACTATGCCTTACTTCAAGCTCTTAATGATGATGACATTGCTAGAGTCATACATTGCAAATCCACAATGAGATTTAGACTCACCTTTTAGTCACTCATGAGGAAACATCACAAGTTAAGAGGGCTAAAATGACCTCTTACGTTCCCAATATGAAAACTTTATCATATAAGAAAATGAATCTATTGATGATATGGTTACTAAATTTACAAAAATTACTAACGGGCTTGCTTCTTTAGGTGACGACATTGATAACGATCAAAAGGTGAGGAAGATTATACGTGCACTCCCTCCATCTTGGGAAGTCAAAGCTACAACCTTGAAGAAGCTCAATGACAAGGAGAAAATGGAGCTCATTGGTCTTATTGAGAACCTCAAGACTCATGAGATAGAGAGAAAAGCTAGAGAAGAAATTGCTCCTCTAAAGAAGAAAGCAATCGCTTTCAAAAGCTCTTCCACCTACTCCGATGAAGATGATGAAGAAGAGGATGATGAAGATTTCTCTCTTCTTATAAAGAATGTTCAGAGAATGTACAACAAAGCAAAATTTCAAAATAGAAGAAGATGGCAAGGAAAAGAAGAAAAGAAGATCATTTGTTTCAATTGTCGGAAGCCGGGGCATATTGTTGCGGAGTATCCAGAAAATAAGAGCAAACCCTCCTCCTCCAAGAAGCCATACAAGAAAAAGGCTTTAAAGGCTACTTAGGATTCGGAGAGTGAATCTGAAGAAGAAGTTGACACGGCCCACATTTGTTTCATGGCTAATGAAAGCACAAATAAGGTAATCCCCGAATCATCTATTGAAGATTGTGAATTATCCATGGATGAATTAGGAGAAGCTTTTGAAGAATTATCTCATAATTATGATTTTCTTAAAAGAAATATTTAAAAATGAAAAAGGAAAATAAAACTCTTAACCACAAACTTTTCTTGCTCACAAAAGAAAAGGATGAATTGTTTTTAACTCTCACTTCCACTCAAAAAGATTTTGATGCTTATAAGATTTCTTATAAAGCTAAATTTTCTTTGATAGATAAATATGAGATTTCCATGCTAAAAATAAAATTAACTCTTTGGGAGAAGCTTTAAAGAAATGTGAATTTCATAAATCTAAATTGAAGGCTACGTTTCCTAAGAAACATATCCCAAAGAAATAATCTCATGCTACACATACCCATGCTCACAAGTCACAACATGTGCACTCTCATCATGCCAAACATGTGCACAAACCAAACATTCACACTCCTCACCACTCATCATGCATTCATGTATGATAAAATTTATGCATGCACTTATTGTGACCGAAAGGGTCACTTAGCTAAATTTTATTTTGATAGAATAAATGCCTCAAATAATCATGTTTGGGTTCGTAATGCTAACATTAAAGGAACCAAGAAAATTTGGGTACCAAAGTCAAAAATTGTGTTACATGATGTAGGTACACTCCAAAGCTCAAAGACGTAGGGAGCGGTGGTATCTTGATAGTGATTTCTCATGGCACATGACATGGGATATCAACAACTTTGCAACCCTATCGAGATACCATGAAGGTGGCACCGTAACCTTTAGAGATGACTCCAAAGGAAAGATTGTTGGTATAGGTAACATTAAACTTGGTTCATCTCCTATGATTGAAAATGTTACTTTAGTTGATGGCCTTAAGCATAATCTCTTGAGTGTTAGTCAACTTTGTGATAAAGGTTTTAATGTAATTTTTGATAACTTAGCTTGTAATGTTTTTGATAGACAAACTAATGCATGTATACTTTCCGGTTTTCGTGAAAATAATGTATACATGATTGATATGTCTAATATGCAATGTAATGCCACTTGTTTGAATGCCTTCAATGATGACTCTTGGTTGTGGCATAGGAGACTAAGCCATATAACTTTTGACCATCTATCTAGAATAAACAACAAGGAAGCGGTGAAAGGTATTCCTTACTTGAAATTTGAAATGACTGCATTTGCGATGCGTGCCACTTGGGAAACAAACCAAGTCCTCTTTCAAATCCATCAAGGATATCATGACATCACGACCTTTAGAGTTAATTCATATGAATTTGTTTGGTCCTACTAAAACCAAAAGTCTAAGTGGAAATCGTTTTGCTTTTTTTTGGTTGATGATTTTTCTCGTTTTACTTGGGTTTTCATTTTAGAACACAAAAATCAAGCCTTTTCACATTTTCAAACATTTAGGAAAGAGTTGAAAAGGAAAATAATTCTTCAATTTTACGAATAAGGAGTGATAGAGGTGGTGAATTCAATAGCCAATCCTTTATCACTTACTGTAAAAAAATGGAATTAAACATGAATTATCTTGTCCTAAAACTCCACAACAAAATAGAGTAGTTGAGAGGAAAGATTGAACACTTCAAGAAATGATTAGGACTATGACAAATGAATACGGTCTCCCTCAATACGTATGGGCCGAGGTCGTAAACACATCTTGTTACATATAAAATAGGGTTTTCTTTTGCAAAAACACTTCTAAAACTTCTTTCGAAATCTACTATTCAAGAAAATTAAATGTTTCTTATTTCAAAGTTTTTGATTGTAAATGTTTTATTTTAAATACTAAAGATAATTTAGGTAAGTTTGTTGCAAAATCTTATGAAGATATTTTTGTTGGTTACTCTTGAAAAACACCTCGGGGGGGGTGAATAGGTGTTAATGCTAATCTAATGATCTTTTTAAACAAATATGAATAATGATGCAACCGGTCACTCAAAATAAGAAATTGAAGCCGAATTCCCCGTGAAGGGCTCTAGAACTTCTCCTCTTTGATTCGTCTAGATTATGAGTTGAGGCGCGTAATTGGTTCCTTGTTGAGATGAGTATAGACCGAAAAATGCAAGTAAATGAAATGGGTGCAATGATATGCAAACAAGAGATATCACAAGATAGAAGTGTAAAGCAATAAAAAGCAATAAGGAAACCAATCGCAAACACAAGGAATTTGTTTCGAGGTTCGAGCCACCGCTGTACGTCCTCGCCTCCACTACCGTGAAGGATTTCCACTAAATCCACAAAGAAAATTACAAGAGGTCTACGCAAGACCGGAGTACCGAACTCCCACAAATCCAACCTCTACACTAGAGGGATCTCAACACAAAGAACAACAAGTAACAAGGTGATCAAAAAGACCACAAACTTCTCTCTTACAACTCCTTATAGAATGGAATGATTTTTGGCTCAAGAAATGAAGTGAGAAAAATTCAGTTGTAAAGAGTAAGAAAAAGCTTGAAAACCACTGAAAACTTTAACCAAGAATGCACTTAGGAAGAGAGAGCTTTGAAAACTTTTCTTTCTTTTGGAAACTTGAAAATAATAGGAATTTTTCTTGATTTTAACAAGTGACCAATGCCATCTATTTATAGGGATTTGCCATGAGCAAATCATCATTTAAACTAAGTTTATAGGTCAGGAATTAGCCACCAAAAATTCAGAAATAGCTGACACAAACATCACAATCAAATCCAAGAAATAAAACTCTAGAAACTAGCCGTTGGGGCTGCTGGCGGCTGTCGGTCGACCGGCCCAGTCGACCGGCAGTCTAACTTGGCAACTAGCCGTTAGATCGGTCGACCGGTCGGTCGACCGGAGGCTAAACAAAAACAATTCTTTGTTCTGTCTATTGACTGGCCCGGTCGACCAACAAAACCCGAGAGCAAGGGTCAGTCAGTCGGTCGACCGGTCCGGTCGACCGGCAGACGTGCACAAACGTGCACGCCAAAGCCACAAGGCCCGATCGACCGGTGCGGTCGACCGATCAGGCCTGAAATAGATGCGGTCGACCGCCCAGTCGACCGTAAGGCCTAAAACAGTATTTTTTATAGGAAAAATTTTGAACTTAGGAGAATTTTTAAAATAATTTTAAATGGCTATATGATTAAGTACCATGCTATAAGGGTTGGTATACATGATATAAACAAGATGTAAAAATATAGAATAATTAGAAACATGTATATTAATCAAGACATGCATCTAATCCAACTAACCAAAACAAAAACCATATTTTGAAAAATGAAAGTGTGTGTGTGTTTTCTTGAGCCAACTTATCATAACCTCAATCTTTAACAAACTAATTCTTACAAAGGTTCTAGATGACTACATGATCTTCAAATTAGGGCTTCTCCATATTGAATGATATAGCTTGAATCCTTGAACCCGAATTGAGTCATCTTGAGTCAAAAGTACCTTCCTTTAGGGAAGAACACATCATGAATCCTTAAAACCCTGAAACACACTTAAACACTAAAATATGATTAGTACAAATAACTATATATGTTTTGTAATCAACAAAACTCAAAACCGGGTGATTGTAACCTTGGGCCAACAATCTCCCCCTTTTTGATGATGACAAAACATATGAGTTATTTAACAAAAAAATGAGAAAAATGGGAAAAGAGCTTGGAAGCTCCCCCTTAAAACATGCTATATATATGAATGACTATATACATGAATAAATAGTAAAATCAAGAACTTGGCATAAAAAGGACATAAGAGTTTAACTCAAAACACAAAAACTCAAAACTCATAACTTTAATAAGCGAACTCTTTAAACTCAAAAACTCATAACTTAAAACTTAAAACTCAAAACTCATAATTCATAACTTAAAACTTAAAACTCAAAACTCAAAACTCAAAATAATAAACTAACTTTTTCTCCCCTTTTTGTCATACATCAAAAAGGGTAAACATTGTTAAAAAACTTCATGAGTCCATAACACAAACATTCAATTCTCTATAAATAAAAGAAAATCTAGTATAGTCTAGTGGTTTTGTAAAAATATCGACAAGTTGAAAATCGGTAGAAACATAATCAATATCAATATCACCTTTCTCATAATGATCTCTAAGAAAGTGATACCGAATGTCAATGTGCTTAGTCTTACTATGTTGATTTGCATTTTTAGTCATATGAATAGTACTAGTATTATCACAAAATATTTTAATATGGTCAAAATGTAAATCATAATCAAGGAGAGTATGTTTCATCCAAAGGACTTGTGCACAACAAGGCCCCGCCGCAACATACTCCGCCTCGGCGGTTGAGAGGGCTACCGAATTTTGTTTCTTGGAAGACCATGAAACAAGACAATTACCGAGAAATTGACATATTCCACTTGTACTCTTCCTATCCACTCTACAACCCGCATAGTCGGCATCCGAAAAACTCGTCATGGAAAATTGTCTGGTCTTCGGATACCACAAACCCATTTCAATTGTGCCCTTAAGGTATCTAATAATGCGTTTTACCGCAATCAAATGGGACTCTTTAGGACATGATTGAAATCGAGCACAAAGACATACACAAAACATAATGTCCGGCCTACTAGCCGTTAAATATAACAAGCTACCAATCATGCTACGATAAAGTTTTATGTCTACATTTGTACCTTATTCATCCTTGTAAAGCTTTGTGGTGGTAGCCATGAGAGTTTTGCTTGTCTTAGCCCCTTCAAGCCCAAATCTTTTTATAAGTTCCTTTGTGTACTTGGCTTGATTTATGAAAATCCCATCCTTCCTTTGCTTGATTTGGAGAGCAAGGAAGTAGTTAAGCTCGCCCATCATAGACATCTCAAATTCCTCCATGCATGATTCAAAAGCTTTGCAAAGATTTTCATTAGTAGAACCAAATATGATATCATCAATATATATTTGAACTATAAGTATATCATTATCAACATGTTTGGTGAACAAAGTAGTATTTATTTTTTCCTCTATTAAAACCATTAGAAATAAGAAATGAAGAAAGTCTTTCATACCAAACCCTAGGGCTTGTTTTAAACCATAAAGAGCTTTGTCTAGTTTGAAAATAAAATCCGGATGTGTAGGATCAACAAACCCGGGGGGTTGTTCAACATACACCTCCTCTTCAATAAATCCATTTAAGAAAGCACTTTTTACATCCATTTGAAAAAGTTTAAAATCTTTATATGAAGCAAATGCAAGTGTCATCCGTATGGCTTTAAGCCGTGCTACGGGTGCAAAAGTTTCCTCAAAATCGATACCTTTGACTTGAGTGTAACCTTGGGCCACTAACCTAGCTTTATTCCTAACAACATTTACCGACTCATCCAACTTGTTCTTAAAGATCCACTTATTACTAATAGTTGGTCTATCGTGAGGCCTAGGAACAAGATGCCAAACTTGGTTGCGCTCGAATTGATTGAGCTCCTCTTGCATGGCTAGCAACCAATATGAGTCGCCCTCGGCTTCGAGGATGTTCTTTGGTTCAAAGTGAGAAATAAATGCATAGTGCCCACAAAGATCATGAAGTTTAGAACGAGTAGTTACCCCTTTTGATACTTCACCTATAATAAGATCTTTGGGATGATGTGGATTAAATCTCCAATCTTTTGAAAGTGGTTGAGTAGTTTCCACTTCAACTTCTTGAACTTCATTTTCTTCATCATCCTTTGGCATGCCTTCAAGAGTAGGTGAGTCCTTCAAAGAAATTTTCTCCATGTCTTCATTTAGGGAATCTATTTCTACAACATTCTTAACAAACACATTAGATTCCTCAAACTTTACATGTATAGACTCTTCAATAGTCAAGGATGACTTATTGAAAACTCTATAACCTTTACTAGTGTTAGAGTAACCAACAAAAATTGCTTCATAAGACTTAGCATCAAATTTACCTAAATTATCTTTAGTATTCAAAACAAAATATTTACAACCAAAAACTTTAAAGTATGAAACATTTGGCTTTCTAGAAAAATAAATCTCAAAAGATGTTTTAAAAGTGTTTTTGCATAAGAAAACCCTATTTGATATGTAGCAAGATGTGTTAATGACCTCAGCCCATAGATAATGAGGGAGACCGTACTCATTTATCATTGTCCTAGCCATCTCTTGTAATGTACGATTTTTCTCTCAACGACTCCATTTTGTTGTGGAGTTCTAGGACAAGATAGTTCATGCTTGATTCCATGTTCTTCACAAAAAGTGGTAAAGGGTTGGTTATTGAATTCACCACTTCTATCACTTCTTATTCTTAAAATAGAAGAATCTTTTTTCTTTTCAACTCTTTTCTTAAAGGCTTGAAAATATGAAAAGGCTTGATTTTTGTGTTCTAAAAAGAAAACCCAAGTAAAACGCGAGAAATCATCAACTAACACGAAAGCAAAACGATTCCCACTTAGACTTTTGGTTTGAGTAGGACCAAACAACTCCATATGGATCAACTCCAAAGGTCGTGATGTCATGATATCCTTGATTGACTTGAAAGAGGACTTGGTTTGTTTCCCAATTTGGCACGCATCGCAAATGCGGTCCTTTTAAACTTCAAGTAAGGAATACCTTTCACCATTTCTTTGTTGTTTAATCTAGATAGATGGTCAAAAGAAATGTGGCCTAATCTCCTATGCCACAACCAAGAGTCATCATCGAGGGCTTTCAAACAAGTAGCATTGCATAGCATATTAGACATGTCAATCATGTATACATTGTTTTCACGAAATCCAGAAAATATACATGCATTGGATTATCTATCAATAACACTACATGTTAGGTCATCAAAAATAACATTAAAACCTTTATCACAAAGTTGACTAACACTCAAGAGATTATGCTTGAGGCCATCAACTAAAATAACATTTTCTATTAAAGGAGATGTACCAAGTTTAACATTACCAATACTAATGATCTTTCCTTTGGCGTCATCTCCGAAGGTGACGGTACCACCTTCATGGTATCTTAATAGGGTTACGAAGTTGTTGATATTCCAAGTCATGTGCCTTGAGCAACCACTATCAAGTACCATAACCCCTTACGTCGTTGGGCTTTGGAATGCACCTACATCATTTAACAAATTTGTTGACTTTGGTACCCAAATTTTCTTGGGTCCTTGAATGTTAGTATTCCGAACCCAAACATGATTATGCGATGCATTAATCCTATCATAGCAAAATTTAACCAAATGACCTTTACGGCCACAATATGTGCATGAAAAGACTTTATCATACATGAATGCATGATGTGTGTGTGAAGTGTGGGCATGTTTAGAGTGCTTGGCATGATATAAAGGTTGTGATTTATGAACATGAGTATGAATAGCATGTGAAAGTTTCTTTGGGACATGTTTCTTAGAAAATATATCATCTAGTCTAATTTTATCAAATTCACATTTCTTCAAAACTACTCCTAATGAATCAATTTTCTCTTTTAGCATGAAGATCTCATTTTCATCAATTTGTAAAAATTTACCTTTGCAAGAAATTTTATAGTTATTAAAATCCTTTTGAGTAGAGGATAGAGTAGAAAATAATTCATCTTTTTCTTTTGTAAGAATGAAAACTTTGTGGTTGAGTGATTCATTTTCCTTTTTCATTTTCAAGTATTTCTTTTTGAGAAAATCATAGTTATGAGATAGTTCTTCAAAAGCTTCTCCTAGTTCATTGATTGAGAATTTAAGAATTTGTAAATAAGAAGGAGTTGTAAAATTCTTAGTCTCAATGTTATCCGCTGTAGCAAGAACTCAAGCGGGTCGTGATCCTCAGGGAAGGATGCGATGCAAGCTTTTCGACCGATTCCTCTGTATCTTCAAATATGAGAAAAGAGATTAAATTGAGATAGATATATGATATGAAAGATGTGGTTTTACTGATCTTCTACCACAACCCTATTACAAGTTAAGGAGATTGATCATCATATTGAGGAGTATGTAATTCACCATAGGTTATTAAGAATAATCCAAGCAAGAAAAGACGATATAAGATTCTAACTTACATTATTAAAAACTAAACAATGTTTCATCCTAACATCTAAGTACAGCTTAAGAAAAGATTAATCTTAAAATTAGGCTGTCCTAGTTCTTAAGTATGAAGTAATGAGGAGTCTTTTAAATATGCAACCTAGATTAAGAAGTCTAGTTATCTGTTTAATCTTCAAGAAAAATAATCATTAAACCTAGGGTTTCAAGAAATGGTCATCAATCCGATCAATGCTTAACTGCTCTAGGGTTGCTTTAAGAATTTCAGCAAACCACTAGAGGAAATTAGTTCATCATTTTTTTATCTTTTTAATTTATTTATTTATTTTATGTTGTTTAATTAGAGAGATTGCAAAAAAGTAAAGAAAAAGAAAACCAAAGAAAGATCACAGAGAATAAAAACAAATAGAAAGACAATAAATGAAATGAGAAAGTAGGTAACCTTTATTTGATAACAGCCTCCAAATACAAGCTCCTTCTTCCACAATGTGCTTGAAACAAAAATTACAACTTGCTGAAATTTAAAGAAAAATGGCTAAAAGAAAACCCTAATCGTCTCTGGATGCCCTCTCTGCTGCGCCTGCAGGGATATTTATAGGTGCAGAAGGTGATAGAGTCCCGGATAAGATCGTACACGAAAGCAGTTGGGCAGCCTCATCAGAAATGCCGCGGAAACGCGGCTTGGGCCGCGTTTCCGCGGCTCTATGTCATCTGTTGGCCACGCGCTTTGGCGCGTGGCTTCTCCTGGTCCGTCCATCTGGTCGTTTCTTTCTGGAAGATGAATCCTGGCTCTTCAGTTTGGATTTTCGAGATAACTTAGAAATTAAGTTATTCTAATCCAAATCCCTTCAAAAATAAATCTCATCCCTGCACATGTATTTATCCTCATCCACCAGGTATTTAGGATTGGATAGAATTCTATCCTTTCCCTCTTTGTAGTATTTGCAATATTTACATCTTGTATTTGCACTTTGACTTCTTGTAATTGCATTTTTGCTCCTGGGCTTGGACTTGGGCTTGGATATGGGCTTTTGGGCTTCATTAAGCTTTAATTCTTTATTTAATTCAGAACTCAAGGTCTGCACACATTAAATAACAAAATATTAATAAATGTGCATCATTATATGAATAAATATGAAAATGTGATGGTAAATATGATGATAAAAATGCACTTTTCACTACCAATCACACCCCCACACTTATCTTTTTGCTCGTCCTCGAGTAAAAATCAAAGAGAAAAAGAAAAGAAAAATTAATCTAACCTAACTCACTTTCGTAGGAATCACGGTTGCACTTAGCATGTGCAACAAGCCGTTAAACCTCTAGGTTACCCTAGAGGACGAGTGTTGTCTCGTGAGGGTTTTCAGCGGATTACACCCACAAAATCCATAAAAAGGAAACTATTTGAAATACTTTTGAAAAGACTAAGTAATCTATAAGTTTTTAGGATCCTCATTTTTATTCATTCTTAGACTTAGTCTTTATAAAGTAAATTGTTTTCATTTTAAGTAAGGGTCAAATTGGATTTGTGTATAGTCTTTTTCGTTACCAAAAATCATATGCATCCTTATGGATTTTTACTAGGAATTCCTTAACTTGGACTCTCATGCCTCTTTATTATTATTATTATTTTTTATAACTCATCTTATTTTCTTTCGTGTAAGTATCAAGGCTTCTTGAGGCCCTCATACCTAACTAATTGACTATTAGATGTGTTAATATAATATTTTTTTTCTTTTTTTTTTAAATGTATAACTCATCTAATTTTCTTTCGTGTAAGCATGAAGGCTTCTTGAGGCTCTCATACCTAACAAATTGACTATTAGATGTGTTAGTACATATATAAGTAATTTTTCCTTAATTTCCTTAGGCTTTCTAATCCACCCATGTAACGAACTTAAAGTCGATGACTCCCAAACCGGTTGGCTTTAGGGCACCAGGTGAGAAAACACCCCGCGGACTCAAATTCGAGTGAACTAGGCCCCAAAACTAAGGACTTTATTTTATTTACTCACCTTTAGGCATGAATACTTATGCTTCTTGAGGCACATGTATCCAGCTTAATTAGTGATTTTTTTTTATGAGGCACAAGGTCTTTGTCTTAGAATCCTAGATATGCATTAGGTATGCACATTTATTAAGGTAAAAATTAAGACTAACTACTTATTCAATTTCTCCTCCTATACTTAAAAATTCAACAATTTATTTATTTTGACCAAGTTTTTAGAAATCCTAATCATAATTTTCCTAATCCTTAAACTAACTTAGATTTCTTTCAAAAGATAAGTCAAAATATTGTCCTTTTTATAAGTTTTTTTTTTATTAGCAGATTTTGTTAATTTCTACCTACGTTAGTATGTTAGTAAAGCCCACCCCCACACTTATCTCATGCATTGTCCTCGATATATGAATGAATGCATATATGCATGAAAAAGAACAAGGGAAGGTGGAAGTTACCTTAAGGTGGTGGTTCCGGTGGTGGTCTAATTGGTCCACGAAATGCGGCCCAAACAAGATAACGTGGTAGTTCACGGGACCTACCTTTATTTACCTTTTTTTTATTTACATATTTACAGTCCCCAGAATGAATAGGATCATGGAAGTCCTCTCGTGAAACTTACTCCCTTTACATGACCAGTCCTGAAAAATCATCACAGAGTCATGGTCTATACCTATGGCCAACAAAAGAATGTGACTTGATAGAATGGTTGACTTGGACTCAAGAATGATCGGTTCAGGAACTAATACCGACTCAGGAAAGAAACTAAAATCAAGTAAGGGTTCAGGAGTCGGGCTAGGTTCAAGAATGGGGTCCAAGTCAAGAAATTGAAACTCAAGTCCACAATCATTTTCCCACAATTGAATGTGACTCAATGTTGGTGATTCAAGTTCAGGAATGATAGGTGTGGGAATCAAAACTGACTCTAAAATATTACCTAAGTCGGGTAACAAAACAGGAGTCAATAATGATTCGGAAATTTGAACTTGATCATAGATTTGGGAATCTAGGTCACATATCTCATTAGTTTCAATCTCATAAAAATTAGAACTTGCCAATCTGTCAAGGGACTTTCAAAAGTATGAAATTGGTCAAGTTCACTATGATGATCTTCAAAAATGGGTGATTCAATTTCATGATCTATGGGCACAGGAATAAATGTTGGCTCAGAAAGTTGGTCCAAATTGGGTAAGGATACTGGAGTCAACATAGATTCGAAGATGGAAACTGAATCGCAAAGTTGGGGATCGGGTTCACATTCACAATCTAATTCAATCTCATTGAAATTAAAACTAGCCAATTTGTCCAAGGATTGAGATTGGTCCAGTTCATATTGATGTGATGAAATTGAATTTTGATCAAGGTCTTATAGATAGGATGATTCTTGGTTCCTATCAACTTGGTTGGTAAGTTCAAGAATGTTGGAAAGTCTAGAAATTTGATCATTCATTATATCTTGCAACCGATCCACTTTTTCTTCTAACCCATCGAATAGATCAATGGTGGACTGAAACCTTGGTGATGTGGGAAGAGACGTATATGAAGATAATGGTTGAACAGGTGGTTGACCATATGGCTCAGGGGTATTGAATCCCCATTGACTCTGTGAAGAGTAGTGATGATTATTCCAATCTTGTTCATAGTATTGGGGCTGGGGCATGTAATGATTCGGATAAGACCAATCTGGCACACTAGATTGGTTAGAGTTATGATATGCCAGGTTGGTAATATCCGAAAAAGAGGTTGGTGTATAATATGGATCCTCATTAAAATTGAAAAAATTATTGTTATAGGCCATATCACACAAAACAAACAAAAGAAAAAGAAAACAACCAAATAAACAAACAAAAAAAGAAAAATTTCTAACCTAAGTTAGGGTAGACCTATGACCTAGACGACTCCTAACTGGTTAGACTGTCCACGGGAGGTAGGGTGCAGACTTTGACCACAAGTTAATCAGCCAGGTCAGGGCAAGAGTGGTGGGAGGTTTTCCGTCAAAGACGTACCTTAATTAAATAACCACCAATCTTCGGGCTTTCGGCCCTCAATCCCCTTCCTAGACACTGATTTGGCAGGAGTCAACTTCCAGCACTGTTCCCCCTTAGGATAATCTCCTAATTGAGTCCGAGATGTCCCTAGGGCCAACGTCTACTAATTTTAAGTTAGGCTTGGGTTAGTGAGTGCTTGGGATATGATTTTTGGGCTAAGGAAGGGTGATGAAATCCCCACCTTATCTTGTTAATGGGTTATGCCCTTAAGATGATTTTGTGCAAGTGTACAAAATATGTAAATAAGATTCACTCAAAGCATGAAAATCAACCAAGAGATGAGTCCTATTCTACATGCAATGCGAACGTACCTTGCTCCAGCACTCTTCAACAGTAAAAATAAAGGAATTGAAAAGACACGTGCCTAATATGCAAACGTCTAACCAATTTTTATCTTTAACAACAAGTATTTTACTGTTGATTAATTAGCAGTAAGCAGGGTTATCACAGAACAAAGTTTAACAGAGCAGTAGACAGATATTGCAATTTGCAGCAACCTGCAAAAAGATGGATCAGTAGGGAACTACTCAGGCCGCGGTTTCGCGGCAATTGCCGCGTTTTCGCGGCTCTGAAGTAGGCTCTTGTGCTCTGCCTTCGAGGGCAGAGGCACAGAGTTGCCATATGTCCACTTCTGCTGTCAGTTTCCCTGTTCTCTAAACCTGCAAACAGAAAGAATAAAAGAATTAGTTAAAAAAAAATTTATTTTTAGAGAAAAACTTACCGTCCCTCCCCGGCAACGGCACCAAAATTTGATTGAGAATTTAAGAATTTGTAAATAAGGAGTTGTAGAATTCTTAGTCTCAATGCTATCCGCTGTAGCAAGGGCTCAAGCGGGTCGTGATCCTCAGGGAAGGATGCGATGCAAGCTTTTCGACCGATTCCTCTGTACCTTCAAAATATGAGAAAAGAGATTAGATTTGAGATAGATATATGATATGAAAGATGTGGTTTTACTGATCTTCTACCACAACCCTATTACAAGTTAAGGAGATTAATCATCATATTGAGGAGTATGTAATTCACCCTAGGTTATTAAGAATAATCCAAGCAAGAAAAGACGATACAAGATTCTAACTAAGTTACATTATTAAAAACTAAACAATGTTTCATCCTAACATCTAAGTACAGCTTAAGAAAAGATTAATCTTAAAATTAGGCTGTCCTAGTTCTTAAGTATGAACTAATGAGGAGTCTTTTAAATATGCAACCTAGATTAAGAAGTCTAGTTATCTGTTTAATCTTCAAGAAAAATAATCATTAAACATAGGGTTTCAAGAAATGGTCATCAATCCGATCAATGCTTAACTGCTCTAGGGTTGCTTTAAGAATTTCAGCAAACCACTAGAGGAAATTAGTTCATCATTTTTTATCTTTTTAATTTATTTATTTTTTTTTATGTTGTTTAATGAGAGAGATTGCAAAAAAGTAAAGAAAAAGAAAACCAGAGAAAGATCACAGAGAATGAAAACAAATAGAAAGACAATAAATGAAATGAGAAAGTAGGTAACCTTTATTTGATAACAGCCTCCAAATACAAGCTCCTTCTTCCACAATGTGCTTGAAACAAAAATTACAACTTGCTGAAATTTAAAGAAAAATGGCTAAAAGAAAACCCTAATCGTCTCTGGATTCCCTCTCTGCTGCGCCTGCAGGGATATTTATAGGTGCAGAAGGTGATAGAGTCACGGATAAGATCGTACACGAAAGCAGTTGGGCAGCCTCATCAGAAATGCCGCGGAAACGCGGCTTGGGCCGCGTTTCCGCGGCTCTATGTCATCTGTTGGCCACGCGCTTTGGCGCGTGGCTTCTCCTGGTCCGTCCATCTGGTCGTTTCTTTCTGGAAGATGAATCCTGGCTCTTCAGTTTGGATTTTCGAGATAACTTAGAAATTAAGTTATTCTAATCCAAATCCCTTCAAAAAATAAATCTCATCCCTGCACATGTATTTATCCTCATCCACCAGGTATTTAGGATTGGATAGAATTCTATCCTTTCCATCTTTGTAGTATTTGCAATATTTACATCTTGTATTTGCACTTTGACTTTTTGTAATTGCATTTTTTTGCTCCTGGGCCTGGACTTGGGCTTGGATATGGTCTTTTGGACTTCATTAAACTTTAATTCTTTATTTAATTCAGAACTCAAGGCCTGCACACATTAAATAACAAAATATTAATAAATGTGCATCATTATATGAATAAATATGAAAATGTGATGGTAAATATGATGATAAAAATGCACTTTTCACTACCAATCATTCATCTATAAAAAGTTCACAATCAATAGATATATCGAGAGTTACCTTGCTTGTGCTTTTATTTGCCATGAAGCACATGTTGGCGGTGTCGACTTCCTCATCGGATTCACTCTCCGAATCCCAAGTAGCCTTTAAAGCTTTCTTTTTGTAAGGCTTCTTGGAGGTGGAGGGTTTGCTTTTGTTTTCCAGACATTCCGCAACAATGTGACCCGGCTTCCGACAATTGAAGCAAATGATTTTCTTCTCTTCTTTATCTTCCCATCTCCTTCTATTTTGGAACTTTGCCTTGTTGTACATTCTCCGAACATTCTTTACAAGAAGAGAAAGATCTTCATCATCCTCTTCTTCATCATCGTCGTCGGAGTAGGTTGAAGGCAATAGCTTTCTTCTTGGGAGGAGCCATCTCTTCTCTTGCTTTTCTTTCCATCTCATGGGTCTTGAGATTCCCAATAAGACCGATAAGCTCCATTTCTTCCTTGTCATTGAGCTCCTTCAAAGTTGTGGATTTGACTTCCCAAGATGGAGGGAGTGCCACGGATGATCTTCCTCACCTTTTGGTCGTTGTCAATGCCGTCACCTAAAGAAGAAAGTCCATTAGTAATCTTTGTAAACTTAGTACAATATAATCTATGGTTTCATTCTCTTGCATAGAAAAATTTTTATATTGGGAACGAAGAAGGTCAATTTTTGCCCTCTTTACTTGTGAAGTCCCCTCATGAGTGACAAGTAAGTGAGTCCAAATCTCATGTGCGAATTTGCAATGAATGACTCTAAAAATATCATCGTCATTAAGAGTTTGAAGTAAGGCATAGTGTGCCTTAGCATTAGTGTCAAACTCTTTCGTGGCAATATCGGACCAAGTGTCCTCATCACCAAGAGGTGCACTAAAAGGTTTGGTCACCGCCTTTGCAACCTGGCTCCCTAAGGATTGCAAAAACACGGTCATCTTAACCTTCCATATGGGAAAGTTAAGGCCATCAAACTTGGGTGGGGTCTTAATTCCTTCAGCCATTTTTACTAAGTTTATAAGGATGAAAAATGAATAGAGTGATTAGCAATATAGGATCTCTCTAAGGTTGTTAAGCCAAGAGCCTAGAGACCAAAGCTCTGATACATATTGAAAAACACCTAGAGGGGGGGTGAATAGGTGTTAATGCTAATCTAATGATCTTTTTAAACAAATATGAATGAATGATGCAACCGGTCACTCAAAACAAGAAATTGAAGCCAAATTTCCCGTAAAGAGCTCTAGAACTTCTCCTCTTTGATTCCTCTAGATTATGAGGTGAGGCCCGTAATTGCTTTCTTGTTGAAATGAGTAAAGACCAAAAAATGCAAGTAAATAAAATGGGTGCAATGAAGTGCAAACAAGAGATATCACAAGATAGAAGTGTAAAGCAATAAAAAGCAATAAGGAAACCAATCGTAAACACGAGGAATTTGTTTTGAGGTTCGAGCCACCGCTCTACATCCCCGCCTCCACCACCGTGAAGGATTTTCACTAAATCCACAAAGGAAATTACAAGAGGTCTACACAAGACCGGAGTACCGAACTCCCACCAATCCAACCTCTACACAAGAGGGACTCAACACAAAGAACAACAAGTAACAAGGTGATCAAAAGACCACAAACTTCTCTCTTACAACTCCTTATAGAATGGAATGATTATTGGCTCAAGAAGTGAAGTGAGAAAAATTCAGTTGTAAAGAGTAAGAAAAAGCTTGAAAAGCACTGAAAACTTTAACCAAGAATGCACTTAGGAAGAGAGAGCTTTGAAAACTTTTCTTTCTTTTGGAAACTTGAAAATAATAGGAATTTTTCTTTATTTTAACAAGTGACCAATGCCATCTATTTATAGGGATTTGCCATGAGAAAATCATCATTTAAATAAGTTTATAGGTCAGGAATTAGCCACCAAAAATTCAGAAATAGCTGACACAAACATCACAATCAAATCCAAGAAATAAAACTCTAGAAACTAGTCGTTGGGGCTGCTGGCGGCTGCCGGTCGACCGGCCCAGTCGACCGGCAGTCTAACTTGGCAACTAGCCGTTAGATCGGTCGACCGGTCGGTCGACCGGAGGCTAAACAAAAACAATTCTTTGTTCTGTCTATTGACTGGCTCGGTCGACCAACAAAACCCGAGAGCAAGGGTCAGTCAGTCGGTCGACCGGTCCGGTCGACCGGCAGACGTGCACAAACGTGCACGCCAAAGCCACAAGGCCCGATCGACCGGTGCGGTCGACCGATCAGGCCTGAAATAGATGCGGTCGACCGCCCGGTCGACCGTAGGGCCTGAAACAGTATTTTTTATAGGAAAAATTCTGAACTTAGGAGAATTTTTAAAATAATTTTAAATGGCTATATGATTAAGTAGCATGCTATAAGGGTTGGTATATATGATATAAACAAGATGTAAAAATATAAAATAATTAAAAACATGTATATTAACCAAGACATGCATCTAATCCAACTAACCAAAACAAAAACCGTATTTTGAAAAATGAAAGTGTGTGTGTGTTTTCTTGAGCCAACTTATCATAACCTCATTCTTTAACAAACTAATTCTTACAAAGGTTCTAGATGACTACATGGTCTTCAAATTAGGGCTTCTCCATATGGAATGATGTATAGCTTGAATCCTTGAACCCGAATTGGGTCATCTTGAGTCAAAAGTACCTTCCTTTAGGGAAGAACACATCATGAATCCTTAGAACCCTGAACACACTTAAATACTAAAATATGATTAGTACAAATAACTATATATGTTTTGTAATCATCAAAACTCAAAAACCGGGTGATTGTAACCTTGAGCCAACAACTCTAACACTAGAAAAGCCTATAGAGTCTTCTATAAATCTACAATGACTATGAAAGAATCTACATGTAAAGTTTAAGAAATCTAATATTTTTGTTGAGAATGTTATAGAAATAGATTCCTAAGGTGAAGACATGGAGAGGATTACCTTGAAGGATTCACCTATAAAAGAAGACGAGCCAAAGATTGATGTGCAAAGTGAAGTTCAAGAAGTTGAAGTGGAGCCACCACTGCCACTTTCAAAGGATTGGAGATTCTTCCACATCATCCCAAGGATCTAATTATAGGTGATGTATCAAAAGGGTAACTTCTCGTTCTAAACTCCATGATCTTTGTGGTCATTATGCTTTTATTTCTCATTTTGAACCAAAGAATATCCTCGAAGTTGAGGGCGACTCATATTGGTTGCTTGCCATGCAAGAGGATCTCAATCAATTTGAGCGCAATCAAGTTTGGCATCTTGTCCCTAGACCCCATGATAGACCAACAATTGGTACTAAATGGATTTTTAGGAACAAGTTTGATGAGTCGGGCAATGTTGTTAGGAATAAAGCTAGATTAGTGGCTCAAGATTACACCCAAATCGAACGTATGAATTTTGAGGAAACCTTTGCACCCGTAGCACGGCTTGAAGCTACACGGATAACACTTGCTTTTGCTTCCTATAAAGATTTCAAACTTTTTTAAATGAATGTCAAAAGTGCATTTTTAAATGGGTTTATTGAAGAGGAGGTGTATGTTGAACAACCCCCGGGTTTGTTGATCCTGTAAGTTCACCTAGAGGGGGGTGAATAGGTGATGGCTAATCTAATGGTCACTTAATGCCGAATGATGCAAATAATGCGGAAGCTAAAAACAATTATGACCTAATTAAAACTTTTACACTATACACTATGTATAACACAAGAGTGTTGCCGAATTCCCCGTGAAGGGCTCTGGACAAACTCCTCTAGATTCCCCTTGAATGGGTTGACGTGCCGCGTTAGCTCTCTTGGTTGAATACAAGTGTTAGTCAACAATCCCACGCAAGTATATAACAATATGAGCACAAGGAATATATCATGCATATAAAGGTAAAGACAAGATAAGTAATGCAAGATATAACAAGAGACAAAGAGAGAGAGAGAGAATAGCAATCGCAAACACAAGGGTATGTTTCGAGGTTCGAGCACACTTGCTCTACATCCCCGCCTTCGACACACGAAGGATTTCCACTATGCAAGATCCCAATGGATCTCTCCTCGGTGCCGCAACACCTACAAGCCCTCGGACTCCCTAGTCCCTTACACACCGCAAGCCCACCGGCTCGCCGAGGCCGCACCTCGATCAACAAGAGTTCGCACCCGAACCCGAAACAACCACGAGCACACTTGCCCGTCTCCTCAAAGAACAAAGAAAAGATCTTTGGTGATCACAACACTTTGATCACCTAACAAAAGCTCTCACAACACAATCCTATGAATAGATTAGACAATGGATAGCTCAAGTGATTGTGAGAAAGCAAGGAAAGAATCTTTGGTGAAAAACTCAAGAAATCTCTTTTAACACTCTTTATAAAACTTCCCTTTAGATAGGAAATATTTGCTCACTATTTTGTGGAGAAAACTCTTCTGAAAGTGTGGGAAAAGCTGGCTCTAAAGGTCTCCAAAATCTTGGCTTCAAACAATGACAAAAATCCCAATTTATAGGCTGCCAGAAAACTAGCCGTTGGAGTCTGTCAGAGCTGCCGGTCGACCGGCCGGTCGACCGCCAACGGTCAAAAATCCGACCGTTGGAGCCTCCGGTCGACCGCCCGGTCGACCCAGAAATCCAGAGAGCAGAACTCTCTGCAGCGGTCGACCGTCCGGTCGACCGGACCACTGTGCTGCCAGACATGCACAAGTCTGTGCACGTCGGTCGACCGTGGGTCGACTGGCCCTTGGTTCGGTCGACCGCCCGGTCGACCGAACTGGCCTGTCAGCCATTTCCAGGTCTGGAAAACTGGTTTAAAAATTTATTTTAAAATCTTTTAACACTTATAAAAATTCCATAAACTTGTTTTAACATTCTATATTGAAAACCAAACTTGTGATAAAAATTTTCAAGACATATATCAACATATTCATATCATTTCAGCGTCTTGCAAATTTTATCAAAAATCAAAACATGTATTTTCAAACTTGGTTTTCATAACTTCACAAAATATAAAACAAGATATTTGATTTCATTTTAAAGCATAGTGTGTATGGATATGATCCACTACACAATCATAATGTAATATCTATGTTTTTGACATTAAGCTCTAAACTTGGTTATGGTTGAAAGATATACATGATAGAAATACCAAAAACCAAAGTATATATATTTTGTCACAAAGAAAATCTTTTACTAAATAAAATTCTTTTCTAAACATAAAAATCTTTTATGAAAGCAATTCTATCAAGAGTGTGTGTGCATGGTATACTTGAGCAATCCACCACTATTCTATCCTTTACATTTTACTCTAAAACAACAATAAAATCTTATACCTAGACACAAGCCTTGATCTTGAAGTCTTCCCTTGAAGTCTTCTCATCTTCTTGACTTGGTCCAAGCTTGATCCAAAAGCTCCTTGGATCACACCGTGCTAGCTCTAAATCTTGGCCTTTTATCCTTTGTTGAGCTATGCACCTACTAAGATCTTGATAATGAATCTGTCACTAATTAAACACAAGATCATTAGTAAATATAACTACATGAGTTGATCATCATCAAAACTAGGGTGAAAGGCCTTTGGGCCAACAATCTCCCCTTTTTGATGATGGCAAAACTCATGGAGTTATATATGCATGGACTAAAGTAAAGCTTCAAAGAAGCTCCCCCTTAACTCATGCATAGACATAAATAATAAGATAAGCAAGGAAAGCACATAACATGTATGCAAATGTAGGAGATGCAATCATAGCAAAAATCAAATCTTAAATCAATCTTTTCTCCTATTTGCAAATCAAAAAATATATGCATAACTAACAAGGAAGACAAATGCTTCTCCCCCTTAAGCAATGAAAACATGCATATAACTCAAATACTTCTCCCCTTTTTGTCACTCATCAACAAAGGGTTCAAAGTAAAATCAAATAAAACAAATTTTTCTCCCCCTTTTTTGTCAAAAGCAAAAGATCAAGAAGGGGTAATACAAAGCAATCAATAAAAATTTATATGCGATATACATCCATGAAGAGGAAGACGCTAAGTTAGCTTCCCTACACATATGCATTACATGAAGAAGGGATGACAAGCCCTAACTCACATAACACATATTATGTAATGCATAAGAGGAGATGTGAAGCTCCCCTACACACGTATATCATATAAAGAAGAGTTGTCAAGCTCCTCAATTTATAATATACTCAACATGAATCCTTATGTAAGAGAGATGTTAAGCTCTCCTTGCATATAGGAAATACAAATAAAAATTTGAATTTTTCTTTAAAATTTCGAACTTTCTTAATAAACACATTTTGAGATATCAAGTAAACATAATTTTTTTATTTTGATATCAATTTTGAAAACATATTGCATAAACTTTAAGAATAGTTGAAGGTTAAATTAAGCTTAGCTTATAATAACTTTTGTGCTTTAAATATGTAAGACAATTTTAACTAAGCACAAATAACACATATATATATGAAAAGAGAATACCAATAGAGATTGATATAGTTTAAATTTGAAAGCATTCATACATACAATCAAAATATGAGTATATAGAAATCATATTGATACCAATTGAAAATATCCAATGATACCAATTTAAGAGTAAGCTTATTATATACTCTAACAAATGAAGAGATTGCACTAGTTAATATGAAAAAGTTTTTAAAACTAGTACGAAATCCTTCAAGCAAGGAATAAGGCAAAAATGTCAGTTAATCTCAATATTCCTTTAAATCATGAAGACATGAAAATCATCACACATTTTTTTTTAAAAAAATTATATTTCAAGATATATGTATGTTTTGACAACACAATAAGTATACATACATATCTCTTAAACACAATTGAGTCCATATAAATAGATTTGCATTAAAAGCAAATGACTCAAGAAGTATACATGTATATCTTAAAGTTTGGCAAAATATGCATATACATGAAATGAAAACACATGATCATAAATCAAATCCAAAAGTGGGAATACAAGTTTAAAATGTATGTATCATCAAACCAAGCAATACAAGCACATTTCATGGGTTCAAATAAGCGTTCAAGCACAAATACAAATAGGATTATTTGTGGCCCACAAAATGTTCAAGTATAACTCCTAGTGTTGATAAAACTAACATTTATAAACTAATACTCAATACATGAAGCAACAAATAAATTTTGAGAAAAAATAGAATCATGTGTAAATCTCAAAAACTATTTGAAGAATAGATAACTAGTATAAATTGATTTTGGAATAACTAGTTAAAGATCCTTCAAATAACATCAAATCATATGTTTTTCATAAAACGTAACTAGATACACAAAAATTTAAGCACTCATGGTCTATAAAGCTCAAAATATTTTTAACAAAAGTGTGAGCGTTAAACGATCATGTAAATAGCATTTTTATGAAAATAGTCAATGAAGCTCAAAAAGATCATAAGTCACATTTTTAACAAAAAACACGAAAAATCATTTTTCATCAAAACACTAATCTTCATGGTATATGTATGATTAATCCAATCCTAACAATACACATACATATCCCAAATCTAAAAGAGTCTATCAAAGGTATTTGCATGAAGGCAAGAGACTCACGGGTATACATGTATATTTATTAGATTTGAATTAAGAATATATATACATGAAGTAAAGCATAAAAAATAAGGCAAAAACATGGATAAAAGAGAATCATCAAAACTAGTCTATACATATGCATATAGTGGATACAAAGAGCATGAAGTTCAATTATATATGAGTCAATTGTAGTTCACTATTCATATATGTATAAATGTAAGTTTGACACATTCTACATCTAAGCATGTAAATACCACATGAGGCACAAAAATATGAACATGCTATGAATATGATAAATGAACTAGCATGTACATAAAAAGTAGGAGTTTAGAGATTGTTACCATACCAAAGCTCCTAATATGGTGGTTGTCCCACCAAAGCTCCTTGATAGTGATGCATCCCCAAAAGTATGTCCATCATGTCCAAGTGCATCCACTACCAAGGCACCAATCCTCTCACGTCTTGTGAGAGCCCTCACCTACATCAAAAGCAAAAGGTGGGGTTTTTGTACCCATATTTTCTTGGGTCCTTTGGGGTTAGTCTTGTTGTAAGGCACCCAAAAATTCTTATTTTTAGCAAAATTAAAATGACCTAATCTATCATAACAATATTTTGCTAAATGGCCTTTGCGGCCACAATGTGTACATATGTACACCTTAGTATGCTTATGTGTAGGAGTGTGATCATGTTGTGCAACATAAGCAAATGCATGGTTATGATGTGCATGAATGTGTGGAGTTTGCTTCTTTGAAAACATTGACTCCAACTTAGAATGATTAAAAACCCAAGAGTTCAAGGTTGAACTCAAACCATCCATTTTATTTTTCAAATCTTTAATCTCATTAGTGGTGGCATGAAAAGCATGATGAGATAAAGAATCATTTTTCCTTTTCTTATTACAAACATCTTTTTCTTTTTCACAAATTTTTCTTTTCAAAGACTTATTTTCTTGAAAAATAATTTCTTTTTGTTTTTCCACCAAAGCAATATCATTTTTCAAAGAAGTGTTCCCTTCACATAAATCATTCAATTTTGCAAGCAAGGAAACATTCTCATTATTCAAAATATCCTTTTCTTTTTCTAAACATGCAATTTTAGTTTTAAAAGAATCGATCTCTTTTAGCATGCAATCAAATCCTTTTTAATTTTCTTATTATCTTTTTCTAAGCATGCAATGTTAGATTAAATGAATCTTGTTCTATATGCATGCAAGCAATGTTCTTTTTCAAATTTTTATTTTCCTTTTCAATCATGTCATATTTTTCAAGCAATAGATGACAAAAGTAGATAGCTCATCATATGACATGTCCTCATCATCGGATTCGGTGTTTACCTCAAGGTGGTTATCCCCTTGGACCATGTAGCACTTGTTGGAGATGTCGCTTCCAACTCCGAATCACTCTCCGCATAGTATTGATCATTTCGCCAAGGGAGGTGAGGGTGTTCCATACTACAAAAGCCGAATCAATATTAGCAACTCTAGATAAATAAACATCATCTAGGGTAGACTTTAAAGCATTAAGGACTTTTGCATTAGCCTCAAAATTCTTACCATCTAAAGAATATGCATTATTAGTAGTGGCAAGATATACATGAAACCTAAGGCTTTGAGGTACAAAGACATCTTAACCTTCCAAATTTGGATGTTAAGAATGTCAAAGGTGGGTGGTGACATGAAGTCCATGGTGTGTGTACAAATATTGTGATTAGCCTAAAATGAGGATCTTTAACTCTAGGTTGTTAGACCAAATCAGAGTACCAGCTCTGATACCAATTGTAAGTTCACCTAGAGGGGGGGTGAATAGGTGATGGCTAATCTAATGGTCACTTAATGCCGAATGATGCAAATAATGCGGAAGCTAAAAACAATTATGACCTAATTAAAACTTTTACACTATACACTATGTATAACACAAGAGTGTTGCCGAATTCCCCGTGAAGGGCTCTGGACAAACTCCTCTAGATTCCCCTTGAATGGGTTGAGGTGCCGCGTTGGCTCTCTGGTTGAATACAAGTGTTAGTCAACAATCCCACGCAAGTATATAACAATATGAGCACAAGGAATATATCATGCATATAAAGGTAAAGACAAGATAAGTAATGCAAGATATAACAAGAGACAAAGAGAGAGAGAGAGAGAGAGAATAGCAATCGCAAACACAAGGGTATGTTTCGAGGTTCGAGCACACTTGCTCTACATCCCCGCCTTCGACACACGAAGTATTTCCACTATGCAAGATCCCAATGGATCTCTCCTCGGTGCCGCAACACCTACAAGCCCTCGGACTCCCTAGTCCCTTACACACCGCAAGCCCACCGGCTCGCCGAGGCCGCACCTCGATCAACAAGAGTTCGCACCCGAACCCGAAACAACCACGAGCACACTTGCCCGTCTCCTCAAAGAACAAAGAAAAGATCTTTGGTGATCACAACACTTTGATCACCTAACAAAAGCTCTCACAACACAATCCTATGAATAGATTAGACAATGGATAGCTCAAGTGATTGTGAGAAAGCAAGGAAAGAATCTTTGGTGAAAAACTCAAGAAATCTCTTTTAACACTCTTTATAAAAACTTCCCTTTAGATAGGAAATATTTGCTCACTATTTTGTGGAGAATACTCTTCTGAAAGTGTGGGAAAAACTGGCTCTAAAGGTCTCCAAAATCTTGGCTTCAAACAATGACAAAAATCCCAATTTATAGGCTGCCAGAAAACTAGCCGTTGGAGTCTGTCAGAGCTGCCGGTCGACCGGCCGGTCGACCGCCAACGGTCAAAAATCCGACCGTTGGAGCCTCCGGTCGACCGCCCGGTCGACCCAGAAATCCAGAGAGCAGAACTCTCTGCAGCGGTCGACCGTCCGGTCGACCGGACCACTGTGCTGCCAGACATGCACAAGTCTGTGCACGTCGGTCGACCGTGGGTCGACCGGCCCTTGGTTCGGTCGACCGCCCGGTCGACCGAACTGGCCTGTCAGCCAATTCCAGGTCTGAAAAACTGGTTTAAAAATTTATTTTAAAATCTTTTAACACTTATAAAAATTCCATAAACTTGTTTTAACATTCTATATTGAAAACCAAACTTGTGATAAAAATTTTCAAGACATATATCAACATATTCATATCATTTCAGCGTCTTGCAAATTTTATCAAAAATCAAAACATGTATTTTTCAAACTTGGTTTTCATAACTTCACAAAATATAAAAACAAGATATTTGATTTCATTTTAAAGCATAGTGTGTATGGATATGATCCACTACACAATCATAATGTAATATCTATGTTTTTGACATTAAGCTCTAAACTTGGTTATGGTTGAAAAGATATACATGATAGAAATACCAAAAACCAAAGTATATATATTTTGTCACAAAGAAAATCTTTTACTAAATAAAATTCTTTTCTAAACATAAAAATCTTTTATGAAAGCAATTCTATCAAGAGTGTGTGTGCATGGTATACTTGAGCAATCCACCACTATTCTATCCTTTACATTTTACTCTAAAACAACAATAAAATCTTATACTTAGACACAAGCCTTGAACTTGAAGTCTTCCCTTGAAGTCTTCTCATCTTCTTGACTTGGTCCAAGCTTGATCCAAAAGCTCCTTGGATCACACCGTGCTAGCTCCAAATCTTGGCCTTTTATCCTTTGTTGAGCTATGCACCTACTAAGATCTTGATAATGAATCTGTCACTAATTAAACACAAGATCATTAGTAAATATAACTACATGAGTTGATCATCATCAAAACTAGGGTGAAAGGCCTTTGGGCCAACAGATCCTACACATCCGGATTTTTTTTTCAAACTAGACAAAGCTTTATATGGTTTAAAACAATCTCCTAGAGCTTGGTATGAAAGACTTTCATCATTTCTTATTTCTAATGGTTTTGCTAAAGGTACAATAGATATCACTTTGTTTACTAAACATGTTGAAAATGATATTCTTATTGTTCAAATATTTGTTGATGATATTATATTTGGATCTACTAATGAAAAACTTTGCAAAGATTTTGAATCATACATGAAGGAGGAATTTGAGATGTCTATGATGGGCGAACTTAACTTCCTTGGACTCCAAATCAAGTAAAGGAGTGATGAAATTTTATAAATCAAGCCAAGTACATGAAGGAACTCATCAAGAAATTTGGGCCTGAAGGAGCTAAGACAAGCAAAACTCTCATGGCTACCACAACTAAACTTGACAAGGATGAACAAGGTATAAATATGGACATTAAATTCTATCGTAGTATGATTGGTAATTTATTATATTTAACGGCTAGTAGGCGGATATTATGTTTAGTATTTGTCTTTGTGCTAGATTTCAATCGTGTCCTAAAGAGTCCCATTTGATTGCGGTAAAATGTATTATTAGATATCTTAAGAGCACCATGGGTTTGTGGTATCCAAAGACCGGACAATTTTTCATGACGAGTTTTTCGGATGCCGACTAAGCGGGTTGTAGAGTGGATAGGAAGAGTACTAGTGGAACCTGTCAGTTTCTAAGAAATTGTCTTATTTCATGGTCTTCCAAGAAGCAAAATTCTTTAGCCCTCTCAACCTCCGAGGCAGAGTATGTTGCGGCCGGGGCTTGTTATTCACAAGTCCTTTGGATGAAACATACTCTCCTTGATTATGATTTGCATTATGACCATATTAAAATATTTTGTGATAATACTAGTACTATTCATAGACTAAAAATGCAAATCAACATAGTAAGACTAAGCACATTGACATTCGGTATCACTTTCTTAGAGATCATTATGAGAATGGTGATATTGAAATTGATTAGTTTCCACCGATTTTCAACTTGCGGATATTTTTACTAAACCACTAGATTATTATAGATTTTCCTTTATATGTGGTGAATTAAATGTTTGTATTATCGATTCATGAAAATTTGCAAATACTCTTCAAACATGTTTTATTGACTTGACCCTTTTTGATGCATGACAAAAAGGGGAGAAATACTTTTGAGTTATTATTTTTTTCATGCATACTTTTCAATTCATTTTTATTATAATTTTTGTTTCTTATTCTTAATAGATAGCATGATTTTAGGGGGAGCTTTTTCAAGCTCCTTCCACATTTGTTTCTAAATAACTCATATATTTTGTCATCATCAAAAAGTGGGAGATTGTTGGCCCAAGGTTACAATCTCCCGGTTTTAGAGTTTTGATGATCATAAAATATATATAGTTATTTGTACTAATCAAGTTTAAGTGTTTAAGATTATTTCAGGGTTATTAGGATTTAAGATGTTTCTTTCCTAAAGAAAGGTGGTGTTTACGGGATCAAGAATTCAAGCAAACTCAACGATGCAAATGGAAAAGCCCGATTGAAGATCTTGTAGTCTCCTAGACCCTTGTAAGAGTTTTAGTATGTTAAAGAGTAAGGATATGATATATGTGCTCAAAAAGTTACACACACAAAAATACACTTTTCAAAATACAAGCTTTTGGTGATATTGATTTTGTTACATGTTTGATTGATATCATGTTTTATAATTTTTCAAATTTTTATATCAAGTTTAGAACATGTATTTTATCTCCTATACTATGCTACTTAATCCTTAAACCAATGAAAAATATTTTAAAAACATGTTCATATTCAAAAATATGTTTATATCCTATTTCAGGCCTTCACGGTCGACCGGTCGGTCGACCGTAACTGTTTCAGGCCAACTCGGTCGACCGGCCGATCGACCGAGCCCTTTTAGCCATGGACGTGCACGCTGTGCACGTCTGTCGGTCGACCGGGGCGGTCGACCGTCAACCCCTGCGGTCGACCGACCGGTCGACCGACTACAAGTCACTCACTCTCAATTTGTGCCGGTCGATCAGCCTGGTCGACCGACAGTTCAAAACCCTCTTTCTAAAATGCTGGACGGTTGACCGGAGCCAACGCTACTTTGCCAAGTGGCCTGCCGGTCGACCGGCAGCTGTCCAGACTGACACCAACGGCTCTATTCTGGTCTGTTTTTTTTTATAGATTCCAACGGCTATTTCTTATTTTCAAGTGGCTAAACTCACCCCTAATGACCTGGTAACACTTATGAATAGTATTTATCCTTTGCCTATAAATAGGAGTCATGGTTCTTTGGTTTTTGATAAGAAAAATATTCAAGTTTCAAGTTTTCAAGAGAAGAAGTGTTTCATTGCTTTTGATTTTCAAAGTTCTTTCTATTGCAAAATTTTTCAGTTGGTTTTCAAGTCTTCTAAACTCTTACTACTGAAATTTTTCTCTCACTTTACTTCTTGAGCCAAAAACATCTCCACTCTATAAGAAGTTGTAAGAGAATGTTTGTAGTCTTTTTAAATCACCAAGTAACTTATATTCCTTTGAGCTGTGATTCCTCTTGTGTGAGGATAGTATTGCTGGAGTTGGGTACTCCGGTCTTGTGTAGACAAATTATAATCCTTGGTGTAAGGTTCCTATGTGAAAGTTCCCTTTATAAATTTAGTGAAAATCCTTCTAGTGATGAAGGCGGGGATGTAGAGCAGTAGCTCAAACTCGAAACAAATCTCTTGTATTTGTGATTGATTTTTTTTTTGTTGTTTTACATTCTTGTACTTATGCTAATAATTGCCTTGTTTTCATTATTACATTCATTTCATCTTCTTACTTTTTTGGTCCATACTCATATCAACAAGGAAGCAATAAAGCACCTCAACTTATAATCTAGAGGAATCAAAGAGGAGAAGTTCTAGAGTCCTTTAAGGGAATTCGGCTTCAATTTCTTGTTTTGAGTGACCGCTTGCATCATACATCTTAACTTATTTTTAAAAGTGCATTAGATTAGCATAACACCTATTCACCCCCCCCCCCTCTAGGTGTTTTTCAGTATATATGAATGATTTTATTAAGAATTTTACCCCATCTGATTTTCAATTTTAAAAATAATTTCAGAGTCAATTCTATCAACACCCTTGTCCCAAAATGGAGTGTGAAAAGATGGAATATTTGATTTGGACTCAGAAAGTATAGGAACTAACACTGACTCAGGAATTTGACTTAAGTCAAGTAAAGGTTTAAGAGTCAAAATTGATTTAGAAAACTGGTCCAAATCAAGAAGTTGAAATTCAAATCCACATTCATTCCCACACAATGGAATGTGACTCTCTGAGATTGGTGATTCAAGTTCAAGAATGACACGTATGGGAACCAAAACTGACTCTAAAATGTTGCTCAAGTTGGGTAACAAAATAGGAGTCAATATTGATTTAAGAATTTGAACTGGATCACAAATTTCAGGATCAAGGTCACATCCTTTATGGAGTTCAATTTCATAAAAATGAGAACCTGCCAATTTGTCAATGGGATATTAAAAAGTATGAAATTGGTCAAGTTCAATTTATTGATCATAAAAGATTGGTGATTCAATTTCACAATGGATTGGCACAGGATCCAATACTGACCCAGGAAAAGGCCTGAAAACAGGTAAAAGCACCTCAGTCATTATTGAATCAGGAAGTGAAACTGAATTACCAAGTTGAAGTTCAGGATCATACTCATGCTCAAATTCAATTTCAGGAAAAGGATAACTGGCCAAAATGTCAATGAGATTTTCAAAATTTGAAGTTTGGTCAAGTTCAAATGGATGTGCTGAAATTGAATCTTGATTTCCAAACAACATGATTTTTTGGCTCTAACAGAATGGTTAGTGAAATCATGAATGGTCAAAGGATGAGAATGGAGAGTTTTGACCATTATAAATATGTCATGATTATAAGCGATTTGAGCCTGAGTCATGGCTTCAAGCATCTTTTCATAGTCGATTGGTTCATCGTTTTGTTGTGATTGGGCTTGAAAAGATGAAGATTTGTTTTGAAAATTTTGGTAAAATCGTGAGTCCATCAGATTTTGTGATTGTTGTTCGGACTCACGCTTACTCATTTCCAAGATTGATGGTTTTCTATTTTGAACTTGTGTGACTGAGTATGAATTTTAGTTTTGAAAAAAGTGTGAGTCGAACTTGTTTTGTTGGAACTCATGCAAGGCATCTATACTCTTTTCTAGGTCAGACTTTTCTTCAATTTGTGGTTCTAGAAAAGGAGTATAATAAGCAAAATTGGAGAATAGATATTGTGAAAATTATGAAAATTGTGGACAAGGTGGTTGAAAATTTAACTCAAGAGAGTTAAATCCCCATTGACTCTGTGAAGATTTAAAATTAGTTTGAAAATTATAGTCATAAGATTGTGAGTATGGGTTGTATTGATTCGAATAAGTCCAACCCGGTGTATTTGGTTGGTTTATATTGTAAAAAGCCGGGTTGGAATTATCCGAATCAAACGGGATTGGTGTGAAATATGGATTCATATTAGGATTGAAAGAATTGTTATTGTTGAATTCCATTTCACAAACAATCACAAACAAAAAAGAAAAAGCAAATAACAAACAAAAAGAAATAAAATCAAAACCAAGCCTATAATAGCGTTGACCTGGACCTAGACGACTCCTAACTGGTCGATTACCCGAGGGATGTTGTTGTATGAATCCGACCACAAGCTAATCAGCCAGGTAGGGGTAAAATACGATGGGAGATATCCGTGCGTAAGCAATGGGCCTTAACTACGCCAAACCATAGTATCTTCGAGGCGTAACCTCTTAATCCCCAACCTTAGATACCGATTTTACAAGAGTAAGATTCAAAACAAATTCCACCCTTGGTCAATCTCTTAATGAGTCCGAGATGTCCCTAGGGGCCAACGTCTATCAATTTTTATTAGGGCTTGGGTTGTGTGAGTGGGAGGTGATTTTTGGGCTAAGAAGGGTGATAAAATCTCCACCTTATCTTGTATGGGTTTTGCCCTTAATTTTCGTGCAAGTATGCAATATAGACAAGAATATAACACAAAGCGAATAATTCACCCACGTGTTTGTCCTATGCTATATGCAATGTCATATGTACGCCTCAGTCCAGGTCACAACAACAGAACAAAATACCGTATATTGGAATTGAAATTTGACACGTGCCTAAATGCAAATGTCTAAACCGTTTTAAAAGCGTCCAAAATACCGTATTTTAGTTCTTTAATTTAATACAGTGTGTAGGCAATCAAAGCAGAAAATAAATAGCAGAAATTACAGATATATGCAATTTAGAAGCAGCCTGCAAAATATAAGGCCAAGTTCTCAAAACAGTGTCGCGTGTCTGCGGCTTTTAATTTGTTTCCATGGCAGAATTTTTAGCAACAGCACCCTGCTTTCTTGAGCTAAGATATGCAAGCAAGCTTAACTTTCCGCAATATTCAGTTTCTGCAATTATTATCCTGCACACCAAAACAGAGAAGAAAATGTTAACAAAATGTAAAATCAAAATCATTCCCATCCCCGGCAGCGGCGCAAAAAATTTGATCGGAGCCGAACAAGCACTTGGAAAAATGTGTTTTATGAAATCAGTGTAAATGGATGTGTGTGCTAATGTTCCCTCCATACTTTCGTTATAGCATTGGCTCAACGGGTCGAATCCACAAGGACGGGAGGCAATAGAAGCATTAACAGTTTTTATTCACGTGTTATGTTAACAAGTTCTTCTTTATAAAAGAATGAGAAAAAGAGAAAAGAAAAGAAAATTCAGAAGTGATGGTGAAGAAGGCGATGAAAGCGGTGTGAAAATAAAAGAGAAGTGGTTTGAAAAATAAAATAGAAAAGAAGATGAAGCTAGTGGTAAAGAAAATGAAAACAAAGGTGAACTAAGAGAATGGTAAAAACAACGATAGAAAAATGATAAAAGATTTTGAAATTGGTTTTTAAAATAAAGTAAAAGAAAACTCATGGCTACAACTACTAATTAATCCACTAACCATGCTAACCTCTTAGTGATAGTTGTCTCACTTGGATCCTTGGCCATCACTAATCCTTGGCTTCAAGAGACGATACAAAGTATGGTACATAAGATTATTCTTTTATATTCAAATAACACATCCATACCACACAACAAGTTACAAGTTACTATTAGATCATCAAAACCGGTTAGAGGTGTGCATGAAATAAAGTTAGCATTTGTAAGTTAGCAAGTTAGTGGGTTAGATGTTAGAAGTGTTGGAATGTTAGAATCCATAATCATGAGCCATCAATAACTCTTGCAAGAGCATGACCTTGTAGAGGCTATTAAATTCATGTGGATTATCAAGGAAGGGGTTAGATGGTTAATGGTTAGTAGTTAGATTGCCATGAGAAGAAAGTTAGCTAAGCATCATGTAGAAGATGGAGAAGATTACAATGGAGAAGAAATGAGACCCCTTTACATAAATTGTCACCATCTATTACATCAATCCCTCTCATATTCTCTCTCTGAATCTCTCAGCCCTAATACATGATCTAAAAACGAAATAAAAATACAAAAGAAAAGAAAAGAAGAACACCTACGCTACACTATACTAAAAGAAAGAAAACCTAGCCTATTTTCAATCTGCTTCTGTTTCAGGCCTCTATAGGGATTTTTATAGGTAAAAGAGGTTTCTAGAAGACGAGATGAGCCCACGCGTCAAAATCAACGCGTGGGCCCACCACATTGCCTCGGAAACGCAGCATTTGCCGCATTTCCGCATCAAAATAGGGACTTAGGTCCCTGGTTTTGGCGAGGAACTTCTCCTGGCTTCGAGGACCTTCCTGGTATATTCGGATTCTAGTATTTTTGCCTGAATATTCGTTTGACATGCGTAAGGATCTAGGTTCAATGTATCTTCTAGAAGCTCCCTTGCTTGGCCTCCAAGAAATATAGATTTAATTATCCGAAAATGGGTTTAATTAAGCTCTTATTGCTCCTTTACCCTTAGACTCTTGATTTATTTGCAAGAGAGACCAAAACACGGTTTATACCGATATTTTATTCATAAATAAGTAGGAAATGCGATATAATAATGCAGAATTGTAGACTAATCACTCTACGTCCCCGCCTTCACACAGAAGGATTTTCACTATGTCCACATAGGACCCTCTACAAAGGGACCTCTATCGAGTAATTACAACTCAACACAGGGAGTATATAACTCCTCTCTCTAACACAATCACCTCTACACAAGATGTGGGCACTAAGCCAAGCACAAATTAAAGAAAAATATACTTGGTGATCACAAAGATCACAACAATCTCTCTTGGTGATCTTGAAAGATCCCAAACAATTTTTTTCACAAAACAAGATCCTATAGATAGGTATAGAATTAATAGCTCAAGTGTGAGAAAACAAAGTGTATTAAAAAGAAATAACAAAGAAAAACTCTTGAAAAAACTTCTTGATAGATAAGGAAATGAAGAACAAAACTAGAAGTCCCAAATATTGGTTTTCTTTGATTTTCCAAAACTTTGAAACAAATAAAGATAAGAGAATTTTTGGCACAAAAAGTTGTTTTGAAAACTTGCTGAAAATACTTGAGAAGATGGGAAAAATTATTGTTAAAAATCTTAAAAAAATAAGCCAAGGGAACCATATTTATAGGATTCCCACAATATAGCCGTTTGGGGTCCAAACAGGTCCAGAATGACCTGTCGGTCGACCGCCCGGTTGATCGGCCAACGGTCAGATCTCTGATCGTTGGGGCTTCCAGTCGACCGCCCGATCGACTGCCCCAAGGAAATTTTCCTGTCGGTCGACCTTCCGGTCGACCGAGGCCAGAACCAGAGAGCAAACTCTCTGGTCGGTCGACTGGTCGGTTGATCGGGGCCAGATCCAGAGAGCAAGCTCTCTTGATCGGTCAACCGGCCCTAGGCCAAGGCATTGTGCACGTATTTGTGCACATCGATCGACTGCCCAGTCGACCGAGATCTGGTCCGGGTAACCGGTCGGTCGACCGCCAATGGTCTTAGGCTGGGATTTTGGATTTAAAAACTTGGTCCTTTTAATACCTATAAAATCTCATAAAATTCACAAAAATAAGTTCATGTAAGCGCTTGAAATACAAATATTTTTGATTAAGGATCAACCCATATTACAATTGATTTGAACTATTTTGAGGCATAAGAAATTAAGCTTGAAGTTAAAAACAGTATTTTCAAAACTTGTTTTATTTTTATCTTCAAGAGTTTTTGAGAATACTTCAAAATGAAAAACTATTTCTCAAAAACTTGTATAAATATAAAAATAAGATATTGAAACAAATTTGAAGCATACTGTGTATGAATGGAATCCAATACACATATAAAAAGAAATATATATTTTTTTGACATTAAATACAAAACTAAGTTTTATTAAAAACAAAACTTGAAACACATGAATTAGAATCATTAAAATAAGTTTTTAGACAATATGAATCATAAATGTATATGGATGAAATCCAACATACATAAAATCATATAACTTCTTTTTATTCTATCTATTCATGAAACTAAAGATATGTTCTTGAAATTCCAAAACGGTTAAACTGAAACCAGAAACTATTTATTTTCTCTGTGTGTGTATACTTGAGCATATCAACACTAGTCTATCTTTACATAAGATATAAGAATGAAACTAATTAAACAAATCGAGATCTTCTTGTCGATCTTCATCTTCAAGATGACTCGATCCAAACTCGATCTAAGTGAGGTTGATGCAATCGTTACGATGTGAACTCTTAAATCAATATTTGTTCGCTTCAACACTTTGACTATAAATCTCTTGTTGAAGTCAAATCGCTACTAAGATCTTGATCAATATCTGAAACTTATTAAATACAAGATCATTAGCAAACTAACCTTCATAAGTTAGTCATCATCAAAGCTAAGATCAAGGGCCTCTGGGCCAACAATATATACCGTATACCTCTCGTCACCATATCCTGAGTTCATATAACTTGAATTGTCTCCTAAACTAAGAAAGCAACATAAAACTAATAGAAAACTGATAAAATGATAATATCAAATATGAGCAAAACCAGTTGTACAAGCTCAGTTTACGGCTTCATAAGACTGTACATCGAAGGAATAATCCAAATAAGGAAACCCTAATCTATGTACCTTATCACATGTCATCGTAATCTGAGTGTATACAACCCGATTTGTAAAACACAATGAATTATTAATTAGCATCTTATTATTATTACTTGCCTAAATCATATATCTAAGTATGTGTCCTGGTGTACATCACAACACACATACATCTATATACGAGCAAGAAGAGCTGTTATTGGAAACCGATGATGAAACTAATGGTTATATTTACAATGGGTCCCGTGCCTGCCCGGGACCACGATCGAGGGGTGTTCCAGTTGCTAAGCCAAACGCACCGCAAAGCAAAGAGTAAAGGGTCATATTAACATTCCCTGGGAAAAGGTGTACACAGTATAAGGTGGGGTGCGAGTGCACCCCTCGGACTCCTGGAGGCCGTCAAGTAGAGCCGAAAGATTTTAGTTTCACACTAACCTATATCATTGTAAACGTAACCACGATTGAGGTCCATTAGTTTCCCCTTACCCGATATAAATTG
The DNA here is from genome assembly GCA_038442645.1 of Agave tequilana. Lineage (NCBI taxonomy): Eukaryota > Viridiplantae > Streptophyta > Magnoliopsida > Asparagales > Asparagaceae > Agave > Agave tequilana. Next base: position 166,336 of record JAVJIF010005203.1, read on the forward strand.
TCCTTTTTATAGTTTATTAAGTAATTATCAATGTACGGGAATGAGCAGGAGCATGTCAGGAGTATCAGAGTACAGATAGTAATGATATATATATATATATATATATATATATATATATATATATATATATATATATATATATATATATATATATATATATATATATATATATATATTATATATATCAGGATATGTCAAGATGTCAGGTCATCATTTTCGTATTTTGTTAATCATAAGTCATGTATCTCATGTCAGATGTCAGGTATTAAGCATGTCAAGTGTCCAGTGTTAAGTAGTGACATACCAAGTTGTCACACGACAAGAGATAATACAGTGGTTCAATAGTCGAATGACATGATTCGGGAAAACGGTACAGAAATTGGTACGAACACCAAAAAATATTCAGTCTTTAGAAAATAGTATAAGTAAATATTTCAAACTCTTCACAACCATCAATAAAAGAGTTAATCGAATTATCGTGTAGGCAAGCGAGTAAGCAAGCAAGCAAACATCCATGCAAAGCAAAGCAGTGTTGGTGACAAGATCAGCGAACAGAGTTTAATCACCAAAGCGCCTGGTGGAACTCAAGAACAACTCGGCTTAAGATATGAGTCTAAAATCAGTAGAGTTCCGCCAAGGCGTATTAGTGGTAAAACGCTGAGCGTAAGCTGCCTTTCTAGGCATATCTAGAAAGTCCAGAGGACTTTAATAAACCTCGAAGTGGTTAAACTCAAAGGTTGTAGTATAGAACTGCAGAGTGGTTAAGCCCAGAGGCTGTGCATGTACCTGCAGGAGATGTTAGTACCAAATAACACACATGCATATATGACTAGCAGGCAAGAGAAACGACAAGCGAGTAAACAAGCAAGCGATCATCCAAGCAAAGCTAACATGCTGGAGTGAAGCTAATGTACAACACTAAATGCTATCACGCTCAGTGTGGTTATCGCTCACAGCACAACTAAACACACGTGTCGCAGCATGCGTATGAACGCCATACTATCGCTCACGATACAGTCGCGCTCACGGGATAACTACACTCGAATGAAGTTAGCGGTAAAGTGTTGACGCTAGGTCCGCCTACCAAGAATAGCATATAGAAAGTCCAGAGGACTTTAAAACCTCAGAGAGGTTAAACCTAAAGGTTATAGTTTAAAACTGCAGAGATAAGCCCAGAGGCTGTCTAGGTACTTGCATAAAGTGTTAGTGCCAAACACAGAAATAGATGTGTATCACTTACACTATTACAAACATTCCCTATACAAAATATATTATACCATCATTACAATACAAATCCCAGGAATCACCACTACAAATACAAAATCACTGATAAAACGATCATACAATTACATGAAATTCTCAAATACAATTTATCACCCGTCGAAGCGGGAAAACCCAGAATGAAGAGAAAACACTCCCCTAATATTTTAGAAAATGTCGTGAGATCCTCGAAGTCTAGAATTCCAACACGAACGCACTTATGCGTTCAAATATGAAATATATAATAAATATATAGAGAGAGAGAACGCAGTGAGAGAGAGAGAGCGTGAGAGAGAAAGAGAGAGATGTAGAGAGATAGAGCGAGATAGAGCGAGAGATAGAATGATAGAGGGAGAGGGAATCAGACACAAGAGAGAAAGAATGGAGAGGAAAAGAAAGAGAAGAAAAGAAAGAAGGAAGAGAAAAGAGAAAGGAAGAGGAAAAAAGTAGAAGAAGAAGTAGAAGAAGAAGAAAGAGGATGTAGGAGGGGAGGCTGGGCCAGTTGGCCGGCCCTGGCGACGCCGGCAATGGTGTACGCCCAAGGAAGAGGCTGTCGACGAGAGGGGTGCAACCTTAGTTGAAGATGAGCTTTATGGAGGTTGGCGAACGGTGTTTCGGAAAGCGATGAGAGGTTAGGATGGAAGAGTATAGTGGAGGAGAAAGTTTGCCGTGGTGGTGGTCACGGTAGTATTGGTGGTGGTGGATATGATGGAGAAGATGATGGTGGTAAATTGAAGAAGAAGATGGAAAGGTGTTGTTGTTGTTGTTGAAGTAGATGGAGAGAGTTGGAGCTTGGAAGGTAGTGGTGGTTGCCAAAGTGGGCCGCACCACCAGTGGGCACTCCGGAGAGAGGAGGTGGTTGGCTAGTGATGGGTTGAAGGAGGAAGAAGAAGAAGAGGTGGTTTTGAGAAGAAAAAATAAGAAGAGACAGAGAAAGAGAAAGGGATATTTGTGTGTGTATATATATTAGGGGGAAGATTAACATGAGACCCACATTTTCAAATAATAAGACACGCGTTGGGGTGGAGACTCGCGTCTGGATTTGGCCAGACTTGCGTCTAAGAGAGGGAGCTGAGGTCTACATTTTGCAGAGGAGAGAGAAAAAGTAGGTCAGAGATATTTATTGTGTGGTAGAGAACATTTTGAGAAAAAATTGAAAAAAAGAAAGGAAAAAGGAAAAGAAGGAGGGAATTACGAGTGGAGGAGAAAAATTGAAAAATAGAAAAAAAATAAAAAATATCTGGATAAAATTCTGAGATCTAGGAAAACACCTAAAACTCTGAAAAAGTTCAAAAAATGAAGTAACTCAGAACGATCTCCAAAAATTCTCAAAATTATAAATATTATATTAAGACACATGATGAAATTATATTTTAGAAGTTCAATTCTGTTTTTAAATAAAAAATATTGGAGTCTACTGGCGACACTAATACGGTCGAATTTCGATAAATTTTAAAAAATCCCCAAAATGTGTTTACATAGAAAATATGATTTTAAGGAATAATTTGAAAGCAGTTTCTAAAAATACAACTTTATTTGTAAATTAAAAAATCTGTGAATCAATCGGCGGCACAAGTCGATACCGGTTTTGAAGATTTTGCAGTTAAATTCAGAAAAATTTTAGAAAATTATGAAAATTTAAAATATTAGAAAATAATATTTAAAATTGAAATCGGTCAAATCTAACTATCAGAAAGGTCAAATCGATCAGTACGCTGGGATCAAGTCCCTGGTTTAGATTCGGATTGATTCTGAATTCAGGAATGTGGATCCAAATACCAATGATAATATAAATGATCACAAAACAAAAATAAATATGAGAAAAAATTGAAAGAATACTATCAGAAAATCAAAATACATATCTAAGTATATTCAGGGAACAGGGTGTTACAGAAACGCTTCTATCACATCTCTGCCTGAGGTTCGATCAATATAACCCTCGCTATACAGTTAAATAGCGAAGAGTTCAGAACCATCCTACATCAGATAATACTTTTCATATTCTCTGTATTCTTTTTGGCAATCAAATTTTGGCGCCATTGTCGGGGAGGGAACAATATACGTTGTTTTCTAATAATTATTCTTCTTTATTTGTGTGTACAGGGACAATTACAGAAGATTCAACAGCTGCAAAGGATTGAAAGAACTTAATAGACACTGCCCTAGAAAGTAGAACACCATACTCTTTAGAAAAGTCATGAAAACGCGGCAATCCCAGTGAGTTAGGGTTTCTGCTTTCTTCTGTAGTCATTGAATTTGAGTTCTGTATTCCTTACAATTGTTAGATTATACTGTAACTTATCTAACACTGTTTCTAACAATAATAATAACTTGTGATTGAAATTTAAAAACAGAATAGACTTGCATCTAGGCATTCATCTATTTTTATTTTAAATTTTCAATATTGTCAAAGAGTGCTGGAGATCTAGGTAAGTCTTCATAGCATCAAGATTAGAAAACACTTGTGGTAATTAAATAGTTTTGGGTGATACTATTCTATTTTCTTGCACACTTGCACTAAATTGGCTTAAAGGCAAACCCATAACAAGATAAGATGAGGAAGTCATTACCCTTCTTGGCCCACAAACAACACTTATCTGCACTCATAATCAAAACCTAATCTAAAATTTAAATAGAAGTTGGCCTTAAGGACTTCTTGGACACACTAGAATATTGACCTAAGGAGGAAGTTGTTTAATTTGACTCTTGTCATATAGGTGACTAGGTAGGGGATTGAGAGGCAAAACCTCGGTGGTTTGGCATAATTAGGCCCGTTGATTAGGCACGGATACCTCCCATGATCTTGCCACCTACCTGACCGATTAACTCATCGTCCGATTCAATAATATACCTCCCGCAGATAATCTAAAGTTAGGAGTCGTTTAGGTCTAAGTCTACCCTAGAATAGGCTTGGTTGATTTTGACTTTTACTTTTTTGTGTGATTTTTTGTGCTATTGATTGTGTATGTCCGCTTAGTCAAGAGACCCAGCTACATCTTGATTAACTAGAAAAATTTCACCACCTAAACCTGATCCTAAAATGGCAGAAATAATATCCTTTCAAGATAGGTTCTATCCTATTAGGATATCTCTTCCATCTTGCATTTAGCTTCCCGAGGCTGACGGTGATAAATTTGAGTTTAAACTACAATTCATCAACACTCTCCCGGAATACCATGGTCTAGAGTCCGAAGATGCATTCTTTTCATAAGAGAATTTGAAGAGGTATGTATTATAATGAAGATTCCGCAATTAGGAGATGATGTAGTCAAGCTATGTTTTGTTCCTTTTGCTCTTAAGTACCTAGCCAAGAAATGGGTATACAGTTTAGCGAAAACTCTATCACATCATAGGATGATTTTACAAAGGTCTTCTTAAAAAGTTCTACCCTATCCATAAGACCGCTCTTACTAGAAAAATTATAATGCAGTACAAGCAAGAACCCAATGAGCAAATTTGAAATATTTCAAACATTTCAAAGACCTTCTTGTCCAACGACCTCATCATGGCGTAGTGAAGTGGCGGCTATACCATATTCTCTATGATAGTCTAGATTATCATAACAGGACTCTCCTAAAAATCATGAGTCAAAGGAGATCTTGAAGATGAACACGAAAAGTGAAAAATATATTAAGACCTAGTGAAAAAAAATCCTCTATTGGGAACCTACCCCCGAAGAGTCTAGGACTGTGAACCCTATCTCTTCAAAAAGAGGTCTCCATTCGATAGAGGCATCCATAGCATATGAGGCTAAATTGTTGGTATTACTCGAAGATTAGAATCCTTAGAAACTAAGAACCCAATTTTGATAAATCAACTCAGCCCAACACAGCCCCCAACTGTGAGTTGTACTTACTGTCAAGTTATAAACCATGTATTCGAAGAGTGTCCTATTTTTCTTGCTCATGAAATGTTGCTCGAACTCATGAATGCAGCCTTCACAAGGCCCATCAAAAATCCATATTCGCAAACCTACAATTTTGGATGGAGAAATCATTCGAATTTCTCGTAGGCCCAAAACACCAATGATCAATCTAGGCCCGACTTCTTCAATAATTTTCAACCATCTCAATATCAACAAAATTTTCTCAACTAAGTTCCACCACTTTCTTTCAAAATCAATTATCCAATATGGAAAGAAAGATGGATAATTTAGCAAAACCCAAGAAACACTGATTCAAGCCATGCATAGGTTAGAGAAAAATCAAGTAAGTCTGCAAGCTAATCTAATTAGTAAAAGACCAAAAGGAACTCTTCTTAGTCAACCATTGCCGAACCCTAGAAACTTTAGGCAAGTCAATGAGGCTCAAGATCTAAATCAGTGTAATAGGATTCATACATTTCGGTCGGAAAGACAAGTTGATAATCAAGTGTCAACATTATTCCTAACACAAGAACCCACTCCCTATAGCTCCACTCCACCCAACTCCGTAGATAAGTCAACCGAACAGGTGCATAAGCCTACAACCCAATTTTCAAATAGGCTTAGGAATAACAATAATGTACAAATGGAGAAAATACATGAGATCTTTAATCAAGTAAAGATTAGTCTGCCCCTTCTTGACGTAATCCACCAAGTCCCTAGCTATACCAAACTTCTTAAGGACATGTGCACCAAGAAAAGAAAGACCAATGTGCCAAAGAAAATTTCTAGCCACTAATATTAGTGAGCTATTATCCAACCAGATCCCCGTCAAGTACAAGGATCTTGTTGTCCTATCATCTCTTGCACAATAGGTCAAACGAAATTAGTCGAGCACTTTTTGATTTGGGAGCGAGTATCAACTTATTCCTTTTCTCAGGATACCAACAACTTGGGTTGGGCAAACTTAGCCTGATTCAAGTTACGATCCAGCTAGCTGACCGGTCTGTCAAAGTTCCAAAACAAAATGTAACCGATGTCCTCATCCAGGTTGAGAAATTCATCTACCCAGTAGATTTTATTGTCCTTGATACCAACCAGTGTCAAATCCTAGGTCTCAACCCCGTCATCCTAGGGCATCCGTTCCTTGTTGCCATAAACGCAATCATCAATTGTAGGAACGAATCCATGGGACTAACCTTCAGGGATATGACTAAGGAAGTCAATGTCTTCAACCTATGAAGCCAACCCTATGATATGAACGATCAATCTTTTAAGATGAACCTTATTGAGAATTTAACGAGTGAGCACAGTGAGGAGATAAAACTAGAAGCTGAGCGTGATAATGAATTGGGATCTGACGATTTAAGCCTTGGTGAGATTGTCGATTCTATAGTCAAGTGGGCATCGAGCCCAAGTCATTTTTCTAGAGATAACAAACTTGACTCCTCCATCTATTGAATCATCCCCTTCCTTAGAACTCAAAACCTTGCCCAAACATCTCAAGTACGCCTACTGATCGATGGGGAAACTAGCACTCAAAATGTGTATTTATGAAATCAAATGAAAAGCTCGAATGTGCTTAGTATACCCTCGATACTTCCGTTATAGCATTGGCTTAACGGGTCGTATCCACAGGAAGGGAGGCGATAGAAGCATTAACAGTCTCTAGTCACGTCAGATGTTAACATTCTTCTATGTTGAAAGAATGAAAAAGAATGAGAAAATGAAAATAAGCATATGGTAGGTGAGGAGAGCGATGAAAACGGCGATGTAAAAACTAAAAGAGAAGTGAAGAAGATGGAACAAGGTAAACTAAGAAGGCGATGAAAACACCGATAGAAAAATGAGAAAAGAATTTGGAAAACGATTTCTAAAACAAAGGTAAAAGAAAACTCATGGCTACTAACTACTAAGTACTCCACTAACCATGCTAACCTCTTCGAGATAGTTGCCTCACATTTTGATCCTTGGCCATCACAATCCTTGCCTTCAAAGAGACGGTACAAAGCATGGCTCACCGATGGTTCATAACAATCACAACATTGCAACAAGAACAAGCTAGTACAAGCATCAACTCACCAACAATTAAAAGAATGCATGAAATAAAAGAGCATGAAGTAAAAGAGAGTTAGCTTGGTTAGCAAGTTAGCAAGTTAGCTAGCATGAATAAAAGAGCATGAAATAAAGAGAGTTAGCTTGGTTAGCAAGTTAGCAAGTTAGCAAGTTAGATGTTAGAACCCATCATCTTTGGCCATCAATGGCTCTTGCAAGAACAAGGCCTTGTAGAGGCAACCCGATTCATGTGGATTATCAAGTAAGTGGTTAGATAGGTTAGTGGTTAGTAGTTAGATTGCCATGAGAAGAAAAACTAGCAACAAAACATCATGTAGAAGATGAAGGAGATTACAATGGAAGAGAAAGGAGGTACCTTTACATAGAGTGTCACTCTCTATTACATCAATCCCTCACTATCTCTCTCTCTATGAATCACTCAGCCCTACTACAATGATCTAAGAAAAAGAAAAGAAAATACAAGAAAATGAAGAACTCTCACCTACACTACACTAAATCTGCACCTACTCCTAAAAACGAAGACTGCTCGCGCTCTGGGCAATTGCAGGGGTATTTATAGGCAGAAGAAGGCTCCAGAAGACGAGACGGGGCCACGCGTCGAAAATAGACGCGTGGCTCCACAGGATTGCCGCAAATTCTCAAGATTTGCCGTGGATTTGTGGCCATTCCAGGGAGCTGGGTCTCTGGATTTCGTCCACGCGTTCGTCTGGCTTCTAGCTGCTTCCAGATATATCCAATTTCGGGTAATTTCGACCGCAGATTCGTCTGATGTGCGCAAGAGGTTAGGTTCAATGAATCTTCTAGATAATCCCTTACTTGGCCTCCAAGTAATGCGGATTTAATTACCCTTAATTGGGTCTAATTAAGCTCTTATTACACCTTTGCCCTTGAACTTTGGTTGTACCTGCAATAAAGACCAAAACACGTATTGGACCGACTATTTATTCATAAACTGGTGGGAAAATGCGACATAAAAATGCAGAATTGTAGACTAATCACACCCCCACACTTATTCTTTTGCTCGTCCCGAGGAAAACAAGAAAAGAAAAACTATACTACAAATTTTATTACACCACTTTCGCAGGTGACGCGATTGCACTGAGCGTGTGCAACAAGCCGTTAAACCTCTAGGTTACCCTAGAGGAGGAGTGTTGTCTCCTGAGGGTTTTCAGCGGATTACACCCACAAAATCCATAAAGAAAGAAGACAAATGTTAGTATTTTGAAAACGCATTTTGAAAGAGAGACAAGTTTACGAACTATTTTTGCAAAAATATAAGTGATCTTAGGTCATAAGTCCACCTATAATCATTCTCCCTTAAACTTAGTCTCTATGCAAGATCTTGTCTTCAATTAAGGTAAGAATTCAAAATTGAATTGAATATTTTATCTTTCATAAAACCTAGATAGTATGCACACCGTGACAGTGAAGATTTCTGGATTTCAACTCTAACCATAAAGCCATTTATTTATATATATTTATATTTCCTTTTTTTTTATTCTTCCCTTAGTTTAGGCTTTCTAGTTCACCCTTGTAACGAGCCTATAACCGATGACTCCCAAACCAGATGGTCTTAGGGCACCAGATGAGAAAACATCCCTCGGGTTTAAGGTCTCGAGTGAAAAAGGCCACGAAACTAAAGGGGATTATTTTTTTTTACCACCGTTAGGCGTGAATAATCATGTTTCTTGAGGCATAGTTATCCAGCTTAATAAGTGATGCTTTATTCACATATATATTTTTTTTTCTTTTTTTTTATTATTTATATGGCATTTTTGGTCTTTGTCTCCATCCCAAGAAATGTGTAAGTGTAAAGTGCATATTATCTAAGGCAAAAATTCAAGATAAAAATATCTCACCAATTTTTCTTACTTAGCCTATAATTTCAAACAAGATCTATTATTTCAACTAGGTTTAAGATGTCATAATTAAGGCTTTCTTAATTCCTAAGATACATCTTAATTTTCTTAAAAATAGATCTAAACTTTGTCTCTTATTTCAAAAAGTCTTTTTTTTATATTCTTTTATTTCTAAAAGAAGTGTAAAAGAAAGAAAATCTAAAAACTCTATGTTATTATTTTTTTTATTTCTAAAAGAAGTGTAAAAGAAAGAAAATCTAAAAACTCTATGTTAGTAAACCCTCCCCCACACTTATCTCATGCATTGTCCTCAATGCATCGTGATATATGTATGCATGAAACAAAATAGAGAGGGAAGGAAAAAATTACCTCAAGGTGGTGGTTCCGGTGGCGGTCTAATTGGTCCACGAAATGCGGCCCAATCATTATTGCGTGGAGTCCGAAGGAACCCACCAGAAACCTCCATGATACAACCCACTAAAAAGATGTATGCATTTATAATTTTTATTAGGAATTTTACCCCATCTAATTTCCAAATTTTCAAAATAATTTCGGAGTCAAATTTATCAACACCCTTGTCCCAGAATGGAGTATGAAAAGATGGAATGATTGATTTGGACTCAGGAAGCACAGGAACTAATATCAACTCAGAAAAAAGACTTAAATCAAGTAAAGGTTCAGGAGTTGAAATCGGTTCAGGAAGTGGGTCCAAATCAAGAAAATGAAGCTCAAGTCCACCATTATTTCCCCATGATGGAATGTGACTTTCTATGAGTTGTGATTCAAGTTCATGAATGACAGGTATGGGAATCAAAACTGACTCTAAAATGTTGCTCAAATTGGGTAACATAACAGGAGTCAATAGTGATTCAGGAATTTGAACAAGATCACAAATTGGAGGATCAAAGTCACATTCCTCATTCAGTTCAATTCCACAAAAATGGGAACTTGCTAATTTATCAATGGGTCTTTCAAAAGTATGAAATTGGTCAAGTTCAATATGATCATCATGAGAAATTGGTGATTCAATTTCACAATGAATAGGCACTGAATCCAATACAGACTCGGGAAAAGGATTGAAATCAGGTGAAAACACCGGAGTCATAATTGAATCAGGAAGTAGAATTGAATCACTAATTTGAGTTTCATGATCATATTCATGCTCAAGTTCAATTTCAGGAAAAGGATAACTTGCCAAAATGTCAATAGGATTTGAAGTGTGGACAAGTTCAGGTGGATGTGCTGAAATTGAATCTTGATTTCCAAAACAACATGACTCTTTGGCTCGAACAGAATGGTTGGTGACATTAGAAATAGGATGAGAATGAAGAGTTTGGATCATCAAATCTATGTCACGGTTACGATCATTTTGAGCCTGAGTCATGATTTCAAGCATCTTTTTCTGGCTGATTGGTTCATTATTTTGTTGAAGAGATGCAGTGTTGTTTTGGAATTGGTGGTGAAATTGTGAGTCCATCAGATTTTGTGATTGTTGTTTGGACTCACGCATACTCATTTCCAAAATTGATGGTCTTTCTATTTTGGACTGGTGGAAATGAGTATGAATCTTGAAAATGTTGTGGAATTGGAGAGGCCCTCATTTTCTGAATTTGTTGCTCGGCCTCTTGTAGATTTGCTTCTATACTCCTTTTAAATCATATTTTTCTTCAATTGGTGGTTCAAAAAAAGGAGTATAAGAAGCTAAATCGGGGAATGAATATTGTAGATAAGTTGAATATGATGGACAAGGTGGACATGGGGGACAAGGAGGTTGAAAATTTAACTCGGGGGACTTGAATCCCCAATTACTCTGTGACGAGTTGAAATTATTTTGGAAATTATAGTTATTAGAATGTGGGTATGGGTTGTATTGATTCGGATAAGGCCAACCCGGTGTATGTGGTTGGTGCATATTGTAAAACGCCGGGTTGGAATTATCCGAATAAAATGGAGTTGTGTGAAATATGGATTCATGTTTGGATTGAAAGAATTGTTATTGTTGAATGCCATTTCACACAAAAAATCACAAAAAAGAAAGAATCAAACAACAAACAAAAAGAAAACAAAAAATCAAAACCAAGCCAAGAGTAGGGTTGACCTAGACCTAGATGAAATGTCCCTAGGGGCCAACGTCTATTCAAATTTTATTAGGGCTTGGGTAGTGTGAGTGGGGAGATGATTTTTGGGCTAAGGAAGGGGTATGAAATCCCACCTTATCTTGTTTAGAGTTTGCCCTTAAATTCAATTTGTGCAAGTGTGCAATATAGACAAGAAGATAACACAAAGCGATAAATCACCCACGTGTTTGTCCTATGCTATATGCAATGCCATATGTACATCTCCATCCAAATCACAACAATAGAACAAAATACAGTATATTGGAATTGAATTGACACGTGCCTAAATGCAAATGTCTAAACCGTTTTTAAAAGCATCCAAATACCGTATTTTAGTTTCTTTTATTTTTTTTTTTGTGTGTAGGCAATCAAAGCAAGAAAGATAGCAGCAGAAATCAACTAGCTATTACAAGATACACATCCCAGAACAAATAATATACAGAATTATTGCACAATGGCTGCGGTGGCGCGGTAAAAGTCGCGGTTTTGCGGCTTTCCTTCCAAATCTGGGGCCCTGCTTTCTAGAGCAGGGAGAGGCAAAACTAGTTTATGTACTGTAATGTTAAGCACCTGAAAATATTGCCCTGCACACCAAAACAGAGAAGACAAATGTTAACAAAAACGTGACATCAAACCATTCCCTTCCCCGGCAACGGCGCAAAAATTTGATCGATGGGGAAACTAGCACTCAAAATGTGTATTTATGAAATCAAATGAAAAGCTCGAATGTGCTTAGTATACCCTCGATACTTCCGTTATAGCATTGGCTTAACGGGTCGTATCCACAGGGAAGGGAGGCGATAGAAGCATTAACAGTCTCTAGTCACGTCAGATGTTAACAATTCTTCTATGTTGAAAGAATGAAAAAGAATGAGAAAATGAAAATAAGCATATGGTAGGTGAGGAGAGCGATGAAAACGGCGATGTAAAAACCAAAAGAGAAGTAAAGAAGATGGAACAAGGTAAACTAAGAAGGCGATGAAAACACCGATAGAAAAATGAGAAAAGAATTTGGAAAACGATTTCTAAAACAAAGGTAAAAGAAAACTCATGGCTACTAACTACTAAGTACTCCACTAACCATGCTAACCTCTTCGAGATAGTTGCCTCACATTTTGATCCTTGGCCATCACAATCCTTGCCTTCAAAGAGACGGTACAAAGCATGGCTCACCGATGGTTCATAACAATCACAACATTGCAACAAGAACAAGCTAGTACAAGCATCAACTCACCAACAATTAAAAGAATGCATGAAATAAAAGAGCATGAAGTAAAAGAGAGTTAGCTTGGTTAGCAAGTTAGCAAGTTAGCTAGCATGAAATAAAAGAGCATGAAGTAAAAGAGAGTTAGCTTGGTTAGCAAGTTAGCAAGTTAGCTAGCATGAAATAAAAGAGCATGAAATAAAGAGAGTTAGCTTGGTTAGCAAGTTAGCAAGTTAGATGTTAGAACCCATCATCTTTGGCCATCAATGGCTCTTGCAAGAACAAGGCCTTGTAGAGGCAACCCGATTCATGTGGATTATCAAGTAAGTGGTTAGATAGGTTAGTGGTTAGTAGTTAGATTGCCATGAGAAGAAAAACTAGCAACAAAACATCATGTAGAAGATGAAGGAGATTACAATGGAAGAGAAAGGAGGTACCTTTACATAGAGTGTCACTCTCTATTACATCAATCCCTCACTATCTCTCTCTATGAATCACTCAGCCCTACTACAATGATCTAAGAAAAAGAAAAGAAAATACAAGAAAATGAAGAACTCTCACCTACACTACACTAAATCTGCACCTACTCCTAAAAACGAAGACTGCTCGCGCTCTGGGCAATTGCAGGGGTATTTATAGGCAGAAGAAGGCTCCAGAAGACGAGACGGGGCCACGCGTCGAAAATAGACGCGTGGCTCCACAGGATTGCCGCAAATTCTCAAGATTTGCCGTGGATTTGCGGCCATTCCAGGGAGCTGGGTCTCTGGATTTCGTCCACGCGTTCGTCTGGCTTCTAGCTGCTTCCAGATATATCCAATTTCGGGTAATTTCGACCGCAGATTCGTCTGATGTGCGCAAGAGGCTAGGTTCAATGAATCTTCTAGATAATCCCTTGCTTGGCCTCCAAGTAATGCGGATTTAATTACCCTTAATTGGGTCTAATTAAGCTCTTATTACACCTTTGCCCTTGAACTTTGGTTGTACCTGCAATAAAGACCAAAACACGTATTAGACCGACTATTTATTCATAAACTGGTGGGAAAATGCGACATAAAAATGCAGAATTGTAGACTAATCACCTACCTAGGCGAACAAGAGACTTTTCTAGTCATTGTTGCATCCGACTTGATTGATGGCAAGAGAGAACCTTATGACAATCCTTAAGAACCATATGAAAGCCATTCGTTGGACATTGACTGACATAAAGGAATTAAGTCCAGCTCTAGTTCAACACCGCCATCCACCTAAATAAAAAAGCGAAACCAAAGAGGGACCACAGCGTAGGTTAAACCCTATCATGGAAGAAGTCATTCGAGCTGAAATAGTGAAACTTCTAGATAATAGGATAATTTATCCCATTTCTAATAGTCAATAGGTCTACCCAGAGCATGCAGTTCCTAAGAAATCTGGCTTTGCCATGTTAGAGAATGAAAACCAAGAGTTGTACAAACGCGGCTCCCTACAAGATTCGAGTTTACATTGACTACTGAAAGTTAAATGCTGCCACTAGTAAAGACCACTTCCCTCTCCCATTTGTCGATCAAATACTTAAACGACTAGCTAGCCACGAGTATTACTATTTCATGGACGGTTACTCGGGGTACAACTAAATCCCCATAGCTCCAGAGGACCTAGAGAAAACAATATTTGCATGTCCATTTGGGAATTTCGCTTATTGCCAAATGCCCTTAGGTCTTTGCAATGCCCCAGCGATATTCTAACATTGTATATTAAGCCTATTCTTCGACATAGTCGAAGATTGTTAGAGATCTTTATAGATGATTTCTCTATTTATAGAGATTCATTCGATTAATATCTTCACAATCTAGAACTTGTCCTCAAATGATGCACCTAGAAGAACTTGACATGGAATTGGAAAAAGTGCCACTTCATGGTACAACATGGGATTGTCCTAGGTCATGAGATTTCCAAGAAAGGGATCAAAGTGGACAAAGCAAAGATAGATGTCGTAGCCAAGTTTCCCAAACCCAAATGTGTGAAAAATATTCGATCTTTCTTAGGGCATGCTGAATTCTATCGTAAGTTCATTAAGGAATTTAGAAAGATTGCTAGACCCTTAACTAACCTTTTAGCTAAGAACATACCCTTCATCTTTAATAATAGATATCTTACCACTTGGGAGAAGCTCAAGATGAAACTTATCGATGCACCCATAATTTCTCCTCCGGAATGGTCCAAACCATTTGAGATTATGTGTGATGCTTTCAATTTTGCCATAAGCACTGTCATAGGACAACGCATTGACAACAAGCAGCATGTGATTTACTATTAAAGTAGAACTCTTAATGATGCCAATTAAACTATACTACAACTGAGAAGGAATTCTTGGCAGTGGTGTTCGCATTGAAAAATTTCATCTATATCTACTTGGGAAGAAAACCACCATATTTACTGACCATTCTGCACTCTGATTTCTCATGCACAAGAAGGATGCCAGGCCTGACTCGTTCGTTGGATCCTCCTTTTTCAAGAATTCGATATTGAAATTTGAGATAAGAAGGGTGTGAAAAATATCATTGTCGATCACCTCTAGCGTATTCTAAATGCTCCGTCCAACTAATTGCCAATTAATGATGACTTTTTCGATGAACAACTCTTAGCTTTCTTTAGGGAACCATGGTTTGCCAACATAGTAAATTACTTAGTCACAAACCAAACCCCATATCATTGATCAAAACAAGATATATACTGATTCTTGTCTCAAGGTCGATATTTCTTTTGACAGTAACCATCTCTTTTCAAATACTATTATGATCAAATTATTAGAAGATGTATCCCCGATAAAAAATTAGGAGTGACCTTTCATTTTGTCACGAGCTTGCATGCGATGGACACTTTGGTCCCCACAAGACTGCAAAAAAAGTGCTACAAAGTGGGTTCTAATGGTCCACATTGTTTAAAGATGCCTTTGATTTCTGTAAGACATGCTCTAGATACCAAATGGTGGGTAGGATTTTGAAACGCAATATGATGCCCCTAAACCCAATTCTAAAAATAGAACTTTTTGTTATATGAGGCATTGGCTTTATGGGTCCCTTTCCTAGTTCATTTGGGCACCAAAATATTTTGGTGGCTGTGGATTATGTATCTAAATGGGTAGAATACATTCCTAGCAAGACAAATGACAACAAAGTTGTTGTCAAGTTCTTGAAAGAAAACATCTTCTCACACTTCGGAACTCCACTTGCCATAATTAGTGATAATGGCTCACATTTTTGCATTAGAACTTTTGAATCTCTTATGCGAAAATATGTCATAACCCATAAGTTATCGACATCATACCATCCTCAAATTATTAGGCAAGTAGAAGTCTCAAATAGACAAATCAAACTTATCTTGAACAAAACTGTGAGTCAAAACCGAAAAATGGTCCACCAAATTGGTAGATGCCTTATGCGCTTATTGGACCGCTTTCAAAACGATTATAGGGATGTCTCCATATAGGTTAATCTTTAAAAGGCTTGCCACCTTCCTTTTGAGTTAGAGCACGGAGCTTTATAGGCTATTAAGTAACTAAATTTTGACTTAGATAAGGTCATTGAGTTTCGAAAATTGCAAATTTCTGAACTTGAGAGTTGAGAAATGAGGCTTACGAAAATATGAAGATTACGAAGAATAGGGTTAAGGCTTTATATGATAAATTCATCATGAAAAAAAGTTTTGTCCCAAGACAAAAAGTTTTACTCTACGATTCTTGACTTCATCTTTTTCAGGAAAGTTGAAATCACGGTGGACAAGACTATTTGTAGGACTGGTTTCCACATGGAGCAGTAGAAATATGTGAGATGAAGGACGGAAATGAATTCAAAGTGAATGGACAACATTTAAAACTATTTTTGGAATCAGCTTCTGAGGAAGAACAGTCATTGGACTACTTGTATCGGTAACATAACATCACTTTTTTTACTCGATTCCATGCATACATGCATTTATTCATAAATAGAGGACAATGCATGAGATAGGTGTAAGGGAGAGTCTAACATGTAACATACTTAACATGATTAAAAAACAATTTACTAACATACTAACAAAGATAGTTTTACTAATAAAAAAACTTTTTAAAAAAGAAAACAATATTTTGATTTATTTTGTAAGTAATTAAGTTAATTTTAAGGAATAGAAAAATTATAATTGGGATTTATTAATGTCAAAATAAGATTCTTTGTTTAATTTTTAGGTTTAGGAAGAAAATTGAAAAAAATTTAGTCTTGATTTTTATCTTGATGAAATATGCATACTTTATACACTTACACACTTAGGATTCAAAGCAAAGACTCTTGTACCTTAAATATATATATATATATATATATATATATATATATATATATATATATATATATATATATATATATATATATATGAAAAAAATTAATTATTGATTAGCTAAGTGCCTAAGAAAGCCATAGTATTTACGCGAAAGGTAATTAGGTAAGTTTGAAAAAAAAGAAAAGAAAAATATATAAATAATATATGTGTTAACACATCTAATAATCAGTTAGTTAGGTATTAAGGCTTTAAAATCCTTGATACTTACACAAAGAAAATTAGATGAGTAATACATATTAAAAAAAAAGAAGTGCTTAAAGGGCAACGAAGTGGTAATACTTTGAACTTCTTTCAATATATATAATATATATATATATATATATATATATATATATATATATATATATATATATATATATATATATATATATATATATAGGCATAAGAGTTGAAATTGAAGAATCCGAGTCAAAATTCACGATCACAAAAGTGCATATCACTTTAGGTAAAATAATAGACTATGTGAGAAATTCAGTTTTAATTTTAACCTAGATTGATAATAAATACTTGCATTGAGACTAAATATAGGAATGAATATTTAGGTGATTCTAAGACTTATAGATTAACTTAATCTTAATTAAGTGATTCTAAAACTTATAGATTAACTTGATTTTTGCAAAAATCTTTCAAATATTTTTCTCTTTCAAAATGCATTTTGAAAATACTAACACTTTTTTTTCTTTCTTTATTGATTTTGTGAGTGTAATCATTGAAAACCCTCACAAGACAAAACTCATCCTTTAGGGGTAACCTAGAGTTTTAACGGCTTGTTGCACGTGCTAAGTGCAATCATGATTCCTACGAATGTGAGTTAATTTAGATTAGATGTTTCACTCGAGGACGATAAAAAGATAGGTGTAGGGTGTGATTGTTCATCAATTGTGCATATATTTAGTTATATTGTAATATTTATTTTTTATTAAACATTACTATATAATAATATTTTTGCTTAATATTGTACAGGCCTCCATAAATTCAAAGAAGAAAAGATAAGGTGGATAAAGAAGCCCAAAAGTTTAAGAGAAGCCTAAGAGCCCATCAAGTCCAAGTAAATTTAGAGATAATCCTACTCTAATTCAAAGATAAAAAAGATAATCAATTTAAATTAAGTTTCTTAAGCTCCAAGTGAAAGATAAAAGAGGAGAATACAAATTATAATTTTTAAATTTGAATTTATAGATAATTTAATTCCTAAATTATCTAGTAAACAAGATTATTTTAAGTTCCGGAGTTTAAAACGAAAATTCTGAGGATATATCTCCAAATGGACGGATGAGATGAAGCTAGAGCCCAAAATGCAGGCCCAGATTCCCCTGTTTTCCGCGGAAACGTGACTTTTCCATGACTTTCTGGGGGCGATTTGCGTGGTGGTTGGGTATGTGTGTTCGACTAGGACTCTACCATCTATTTTTCTTATAAATAGAAAGGTAGAACCAGGGGAGGCATCTCAGAATCTCTAAGTTTAGGCTTCCCTTACTTTTCTATTTCTTTCCGAATTTAGTTTGTATTATCTAAGTTTTAGAAGCAAGAGAAAATTTATAAGAAGAAGACTCTATTGTAATTTGAGGTGACAGATCAATACAAGGTGCTTTTGTTCTTTTCATATCTCCTTTTTTATTTACTTGCTTTTATTCTTTCTTTGCTTCTTTTATTTATGCAATCTTGTTCACATAAAATGCTTAATTTAGATTACACCATGAGTAACTAAATCTCTTTTCATGACTTGCTAATATCACCACCATGAGTTTATAGTATTAAATAGAGAACCTAATTAATTCTATGCATGCTTAAACCTTAGGTTTATCTAAAGGCACATAATGACAGTAATTAGATCAACTATTTGCTAGTACTTTTTAACTGTATTCCTTAATTTATGCTTGACAATTATCTTGATATTTTAATGTTAAAGTTTTAGTACTATTTCAATTAGAATCTTATTATTTGTCTTATGTGTTTTACTTGAATCATAGGGTAGATTATCATGTTTAGGGTTTAGAGCGATGGTAATATCTAGTTGATATTATTTGTTTATGATGATAGATTATTAGCAGGTTGTGATCCTTCTCTACATTGATATCAAAACCAAACTCTTTTTCAACCTAATATTTTTCTTTAGTTCTGCAAACTAATTAAGAAAATATAAGAAATAACAATACCGAAACGCTTCTATCGCATCTGTCCTTGAGGTTCGACCCGTATAGCCCTGGCTACACAGTTAAATTGCGAAGAGTTCAGATCCATCCTACATCAGATAATACTTTTCATATTCTCTATATTCTTTTTGGCAATCACATACTGCGAAGCTGCGTATAACGTCTGGTTATCACACGCAGCGAAGTTACGCTCGAACGAGTCTAACTGTAAAGCGTGGTGCGTTAAGCTCACCTCCAGCGGAGCTATGAAAACCCAAGGGGTTAAACCCGAAGATTGAAGAGAGCCCAGAGGCTAAATGTAGCCCTAAAGGTGAACGTGTACCTACACAAACGTTAGTACCAAACAACACACATATAATAATAACAAACTATAGTGCGACCTACCAGTTTTGAGTGGGCGAACCATACCGCCAAGCTGCCTGAAACTCAGAGGGTATAAAGCCAAGACCTATTAGGTAGCCCGCAGAGCAGTTTCTCGTGGTGACTCTACCACGAAACCCAGAAGGTACAAGGCCAAGACCTATTGAGATTTGCCCAACGGCTATTTCCCGGTTACCTGCAACCTACACAAGTGTTAGTACCGACGCATGCATGTATATATAACATACAAGGAAACCGCAATACAGTTAAGCCTGAAGGTTATACAAGCATAAACACAGACACAAGCATTCGTCTACAGTGCTACTACATATGCAGTCACAGACACTCACCCACATACATATATAGGTGTTACACAACCTAATATACAACACATGCATCAACACATATACAACCCCACACCCAATACATATACAATACACTTAAATGTGATATATCGCCCAAATACCGAAAAGGAGTACTCGCAATATATAAAATTGGTACTCGCAATATCCAAGAATACTCGCCTAAATGAAAACAGATGCTTGCCTAAGACAGGACACGGCGCGAACACTGAGGAACTCCGAGAGAATAGCGCGCTCGTGCCCAAAGAGAGAGAAGAGAAGAGAGAGATGAGAGAGATAGTGGGAAAATCAGATCTAGAATCAAATCAAGTGAAGGAAGAGAAAAGAAGAGAGGGGGAGGAGGAGGAGAGAGTGGGGAAGGATGCATGGCGGGGATGGCGGTGGCCTGGCCTGGCCAGAGATGGTCGACGACCAGATATGAGGGGAGAGGGGAGGAGTTAAGGGGAGGAGAAGAAAAGAAAGAAGGAACAAGAAGAAAAGGAAAAAAGAAGAAAAAAGAAGAAGAAGGAGAATGGGGAGGGGAAGGAGAGAGTAAGAACTGGCCGGATATGGGGCCCAGCGGCTGTGGCCTGAACGTCACGGGGTGGTGGTTGGGGCCCCCAGTGGTGGAGGTGGGGTATGTTATGGTGTTTATAATGAAGTAGGAATGGTGGTGATGGTTGTAGGGTGGAGATGGAGGTTGAGATATGGAGTTGGGATGGTGGAGGGTTGGCCAGTGGAGGAGTTGGTGGTGCTTGGGGGTGGTGGTCGAGATGTGGTGGTAATGGTGATGATGGAGTGGTGGTGGTGATGATGGAGTGGCGGTGAAAGAGATGGAGATGGAAAGGAAATGGGGAGGTGGTAGAGGAGAGGGGCCGAGCTCTGGCCGTTGCTGGCCGATGGCACGGAGGCGCGTCGATGGGGTACGATTGTTGTGGGAAAAGAAGAAGAGGGGAGGAGATTGGGTAAGAGAGGGAAGAGATTGAGTGATAGAGAGAAGAAGAAAAGAAGAAGAAGAAGAGAGAGAGAGAGAGAGAGAGAGAGAGAGAGAGAGAGAGAGAGAGGTGATGGAACTGGGACTAGTTGAGATGGGACGGTGATGTGAGTGGGTGCAGCTCGACCACATGGGGAACCAGGGAAAAGGAAGAAAGAAAAGGAAAGAAAGAAAAAGAAATAATAAAATAATAAGAGTATTATATTCGGTCAATTTTGACTAATTAAGAAAAATCCACAAAATTTCCTTAAATAGAAAATATAACCTAAAATAATGTGAAATTGGATTTAAAAAATCCTAATTTGTAAATTAAAAATCCTTGAATCGATCGGTGATACCGGACGACACCGATTCGGTCGAATTTTAACTAATTTAGAAAAATCTCCAAAAAAATGCTAAAATCAAAAATATGATCCTGAAGAATAATGTAAAAAAAATTTCAGATATTACTTCTGTTTATAAATTAAAAATCTGAGAATCGATCGGCGATACCAATTTAGGAGATTCTGTAAAATAATTCAGAAAATTTTCCGAAAATCATGAAAAATCTATAATATTGAAAAATAATATCTGAAACTGATCCAGTGACTACTAGAAAAGTCAATCAAGTAATACACTGGATCGGGTCTCAGGTTCGAACTCGGGTTGACCCTGTATCCAAAAATCCGGATCTGATACCAAATAATATTATAAATAATCACAAAATAAAAACAAATATGGGGAAAATTGTAAATATGATCAAAAATTGAGATATGTACTCGAGTACGTATTTCAAGAATAGGGTGTTACAATCTACCCATCTCACAAAATAATTCATTCTCACAATTTCGATAAGGAAGGAAACGAACATGAAAGGGACGAGGATCAACGATGATATTATGATAAAGTGGGAAGGATAAGAAGATTACCAACATGGATGCAAAAAGTCGAGTGTAGTAGTCACGGTGACATCTTTAGGAATCATATTCCAGATATTGAGCACCACTTCCTGTTCTCACTTCATCCGATATCCAGGCTTCCTCTTCAATCAACTATATGTCTTGCCTCCTGCCATCTGCTCTAGCCCTTGGTCTTCTCTGTGCCTAGTTGAAGGAATATCATGGGGGAGGAATGAGATTCTCCTGTCAACAGATCCTGGATTATCTCTTTCTAGTGGCACTGGAGTGCTGACCAAACCGGTGTGGCATTCCCCATCCTTCTGAACGAACAATTTCTTATCAATGACCTTCGGACCCACATGCTAAGCATACTCTGTTTGCCAATTTGCAGTCGCGTTTATACTGTCCGAGCTTCTGACAATACCCATATATCATCTGCTAATAGAGAGGTTGAAGTGGTCGCTTGGCTAGTGGGGAATTCAGCGACTTGACTGAGTCTTCACCTTCCATCAATTGAGAGGGTCCCTTCACCGACTTCTTCATTTTTCTCTTTACGCTTCTGCTCCAATCCATGTTCTACCACATGAGTGATGGTGAGAACCTAAAAAATACATCTTGAGCTACTAGGGTACATGAAACATCTGGATCTTCATCTTCAGGCCTGCTAGAATCTACTTGATTGGTTCTCCTCGTCAGCCACCATGTACTGTGTGAATCGGCTAAGTCTCAGAAACTTTGCAGCGTACTCATCTACAGTTTGTTTCTTCTTTTATAGTCTGATAAATTATTCTTCCATCTCTTTCTGTGCCATCTTAGAGAATAACCTCTCATAGAAACTCTTCGAGAACTGGTCACAAGTGATGGGCTTCTCCAGTCTCGCTTCCTCTGCCAACAACCGGTTTATTCCATATCTTTAATTGTATCTAAACCACTGCCACCTAGTTCTCATCTGGGATTCGGGATACCTTCATAAGATTTATTGTATCCATTAACCATTGTTCTGCATTAATAGCTTCTCGGTACCATAAAATACATCCGGTTGCAACCTCCTGAACTCAGAGACATTCCCTGGCCTCTGTTCATGCAGTGCTGACAATAAACCCCGGTGTAAGATGTCCGTCTGCTTCTATTGGTTTTCATCATATTCTGCAGAAATGCCATCAGATCTTTATTACTTCCACAAGAACCACCCTGAGAAGAGCAGAACCGTCATGATTTCCACGTTTCTCCATATTTGAGTTGGTATAAAAATAACAGGAAACTGAAGTGAAAAGATGGAAGGATTTTAGGATTCAAAGGAAAGAGGATCAGGAAGGACAGATAACTTTGTACATGCGGTTGGAATGTATAACCAAGAATCATGCGCTCCAGTTGTAAATTAATTTCACATTAATATTGCGGACTGGTTGTACTGAAGATGTGAGAGTCTAGACTCTGATACCACCCTGTAATGCTCTGATCCCACGGTACGGAGACGTTACTACGATGTACATATGCATGGTGAAGATACCCTCACATATGTACGCTAAACATCAGTACAAGCAAGAAACAGAGGTGCAAAAGTGTAATGGCAAATACATTCCAATAATACAATACAAGTATGCCATCATCACAGATCTTGATACAATATTACAAGAATATTACATTACCAAGAGGCTCAAAAGTATGATGTACAAAGATGTATAAGTATGAATAGTATAAAAGGTGCTCACGAGTTACAACAGGGGATCTCCAGAACCGAGCAGGAGGGACTGGAAGACAAGGACTATGAATGATCTACATCGAACCACCATACTGTCACTACAAAACTCTGATCAACAATGGGAAGTCCACAAGCTCCAAACTCTGAGATCTGGACATGCAGGTCCATGGGTTGTCAGAAAGTACACAAAAAAGAACGTAAAATGAAGCCCTGTGGTATGCACATGCAAACACACGCGTACAGGTTGAAGACATGTGACTCAGGCATGCAAATACAGGCAATGACCAGGAAATTAGCAGAAAAATCTGAAATCAGGCAAGTACACGTGCATTGACAGATCCAAATCAAAAGGGCGTGTATAGAAAATCATGTAGTGAGCATAGGCACATATTAGCATGAAATGAATCATCAAGAATTGTGTTAGATGCAAAAAATAGACAAAACTAGCTGTACAAACTCAGATTGTGGATTTATGAGATTGTTATGTCGAAAGAATAATCCAAATAAGTAAACTCTCATATATATACCATATACCTCATGTCCCATAGCCTGAGTTCACACATCTTGAGTTGTCTCCTAGACTAAGAAAATAATATAAAATCAATAAACTGATAAAACTGAATACGAGCTGATTGAGTTATAATCTGCACACAGAAAATAGTAGTTTAGATTTAAAAAATAGAATGTGCAAGTTCTCAATTCTACCACAATAGTAAGTGGCTATGCATGTCGTGATCCAAAAGAAGAGACTTGCAATGGAAGTGTATTGTAAGTCTCTTTTAAGTTTACTAAAAATGGTTAAATTTCTTCTTCTTTCTTCTTAGAAAGAAAAGGAAAATTAAGCTATGTTAATTTGGAGATAGTGGTAGATAGGATGGTAATTTTGGAAAATGGAAAACTAAGATAAAGAAAGAAGTAAAAAGAGTAAAGAGTTTGTGATTGAAATGTGAAACTAAACTAATGAATTGATAGTTTAATCTAAAAGAAAACTTACCTCCTTTGACCAAATGCTTACATTGAATCTTTGGTGACGATGTTACCTTGAAGTGGAGGCAATCAACACATAGCCTATAAGAGTTGATTCTCGTCTCTATACATTACATCATCAAGATGATACAAGTATGAAATGATATAGATTGAGATTAGAACCCATCACCATGAGTTATCGGTGGCACTCGTAAAGGCAAGGCTCTTTTGATGCTGTAAGACTCACCTGGTTGCAATTAGTACCAAAAGAGGAAAAGTAAAAGAAGGAGAAGAACACGAAAACAAAGAACATAAAAAACATAACTTTAAATTCAATGAAGTAACATAAAAGAAGAAAAGAGCAACTTACACCACTGTCACTCTCAGTACAAGCTTCACTCTCATTCTCCCATGAAACTTTTATCTCCTCTGAATTACATAAATGAAAAACTGAAAACGACATGAAAGAAAAAAAATCCTATACTAAACTAAAACAAAACTAGTCTAAGAATCTATCTCTACTTGATCGTCCTCATTTTGCCTTCGAAAATGCAATATTTATAGGCAAAATGGAGAGGGGAGAGGAGTGTACAAATAGACGGAGCAAATGCTCCCCTGTTGGTTGCAACCAAGCCCGGATCCGCAGCCTTGGCCATGGATCCGCGGCCAGGATGTGGCCAGGTGGCCATATCCTGGAAGCAGATTCCTCCGTTGCTTTGTTTCGTCCTTTTATCCAACTGATTTTTCGATTTGTTTCTAGATTTGATGATATCACTGTTGATCTTTAGCTAACTGAAATAGATTCAAAAAAAAAAATTAGAATTTAACTGGTTTTCATTTGATGTTATCTCTCTAATTTGCTCTGATTTTCAGCTGAACATTTGCCCTAATCTTAATTTTGATTTAGTCTGAATTTTAGTGCACTTTTAGGCTCATTTTTTTCTTCCATCTCCTTTAGTAAAGCCTGCATTAATTTAGATAAAAATACTATTAAAAAGTAGTGTTTAGTATACCATAAATATGGGAATGTGATGATAAATATGCAATATCAATAACCGATCACACCCCCACACCTATCTTTTGCTCGTGTTCCAGCAAAACAAATAAAAAGTAAATCAGAGCTAACCTAGCCTAATTCACTTTCGTAGGAATCACGCTGCACTTAGCATGTGCAACAAGCCATTAAAACTCTAGGTAACCCTAGAGGATGAGTTTTATCTCGTGTGGGTTTTCAGTAGATTACACCCACAAAATCCATAAAGAAAGAGAACAAAGTGTTAGTATTTTCGAAAAAAACACTTTGAAAAAGAGAAAAAATATTTGAAGTATTATTGTAAAAATTCAAATAATCTATACGTTATAGAAAAACCAAACTTTTCATTCCTAAACGTATTCTCTATTCAAAAACTTGTAATCAATCAAGATAAAGAGTCGAACTGTATTTCATATCTAGTCTATTACTTTACTCTAAGTCATATGCACCTTTGTGACTGACTCAGGATTCTTAACTCTAACTCTTATGCCTTATTTTGCATATCTTTGGTGGTATTATCCTCAGTTCTATTAGGCTTTCTAATCTACCCATGTAACGAGCTTTTAGTCCGTGGCTCCCAAACCTGATGGTCTTAGGGCACCAGGTGAGAAAACACCCAAGGACTTATGGACTCAAGCAAAAAAGGCCACAAAACTAAGAGTTTTTATTTATAAAATAGACCATTTTTAGGCATGAATACTTATGCTTTATAAGCCACAAATATCCTGCTTAATCAGAGGATTTTATATATATATATATATATATATTTCTTTTTTTCATTTCTTTTTATTTCTCTTTTTTTTTGTAGGGCATAAGAATCTTTGTTTTTGAACCCTAAGTGTGTAAGTGTATAAAGCATGCATATTTCATTAAGGTAAAATCAGACTAAATTACTTTTTCAAATTTTCTTCCTAACTTTAGAAATCAAACAAATAATCTTATTTTGACTAAATATAAGAAATCCTAATTATGATTCTTCTATTCCTTAAATTAACTTAATTTCTTACAAAAATGAGTCAAAATATTGTTTCTTTTTTCAAAAAAATTTTAAAAGTAAAGAAAATATTAAATTTTTAATAAATAAAAAGAAAATCTATGTTATGTTAGAACTCTCTCCCTACACCTATCCATGCATTATCCTCAATGTATGAATAAATGCATATATGCATGAAAAAAAGAAAGGGAAGGAAACATGTTACCTCAAGGTGGTAGTTCCAGTAGTGGTCAGATTGGGCCAATCGTTTCTGCCCAATCTAAATGAAGTGGATTATCTTGGAATATACCTTTGACAACTTCTTTTTTATTTATATTTTTATTATTCTCTTTATGATATGATCATGTAAGATCCGCAAATGAAACTTTTCCCGGTCACAATGAACAATTTTCTAATATTATCACTAATCATAATTGTCTTTACTTAGTCCAACAATAAAATGTGACTTTGTGGAATGGATGATTTGGGCTCTTGAATGATAAAAATGGGAACCAACACTGACTCGCATATATGAGTTAAATCAAGTTTAGGTTCAAGAGTCAGTTTTGGTTTAAAAGTTGAGTCCAAATCAAGAAATTGAGATTCACATTCTTTCCCATCAATGAAATATGATTATCAAAATAGGTAATTCAATTTCACAATTTGTAGGTACGGGAATCGATATTGTCTTAGAAATGTGGTCTAATTTGGGTAAAAATACCGAAGGCAACATAGACTCGAATCTTGGAATTGAATCACGAAATGAAAGTTTGAATTCACATTTTGTTCAAGTTCAATTTTATTGAAACAAAACTTGCTAATTTGTCAACGGTTTGGTATTGGTCAAGTTCAAAGTGATGTGATGAAATTGAAACTTGATTGAAGTCCAAGATGTCATGATTCTTGGTTCCAATCGATATGGTTAGGGCAATCGGAAATGGTCGAAAATGTATTAGTAGAGTTTTCTCATTCTTATTTTTCACTATATTGAATAAACGACTCATTTGTGCTTCTAACCTATTGATGATTGGGTAAAATCATTTCTGGGCTGAATCAGGTTTTTCATACTCATTCTAAGTCAGTAGGTTTTTCTTCTTGTTGTGAGACTTAGAAAATGGAGTAAGGATCTTGGATTTGGAAGTCTTGTGGTAATTGTGAGTCCATCATTTTCAGTTTTTGTTCATAGAACTCAACCATGACTTCTGTAATCTTAGTTACCTCAGATTTTTCTTCTATGGGTTGATCATGACTAGAAAAATTTGAAGCTAAATGTTGGAATGATGATTGATAATTTGACTCAGGGGAGTTATATCCCCATTGGACTCGGTAAAGCGTGGTGATAATTATTCCAATCTTATTCATAATACTGGGATTAGGGATAATATTGATTCAGATAAGACCAGTCTGACATACTTCGTTGGTTAAAGTTATGTAGTATCGGGTTGGTAATATCCGAGTCAAAAGAGGCTGATGTGAAGTATAGATCACTATATGTATTGGAATAATTGTAATTGTGATTTATATCACAAAGATGTCAAAAACAAAAAATAAACAAACAAAAAGAAAGAAAAATCTAGCTTAAGTTAGGATGACCTTAGACCTAGACGATTGCTAATTGGTTGACTGTCCACAGGGGTATATTACAGAATCTGACCACAAGTTAATCGGTCAGGTAGGGGAAAGACCAGTGGGAGGTATCCGTGCCTAAGCAACGGGCCTAATTATGTCAAACCACTGTTCTTCGAGGTTTCTCCACTCAATCCCCAACCTTTGACACCGATTTGACAAGAGTCAAATTCTGACAACTTCCCCTTAGGCCAGTCCCCTATTAAGTCCGAGATGTCCCTAGGGCTAATGTCTACTCAGTTTTAAGTTAGGTTAATGAGCGAGGAGATGGTTTGTGGGCTAAGCGAGGATAATGACTTCCCACCTTATCTTGTTTATAGGATAAGCCCTTAAATCATTTTAGTGCGTGTGTGCAAGTATATAGCAAAAATAATACCCAAGTAATATAACATACAAGTGTATTTCCTAAGCTAATGCAATGCAAATGTACCTTGGTTTCGGTACTCTTCAACAGTAATTTAAACATAACGAAATTAAATAAATGCCTAAAATGCAATGTCTAAACATTTTTTAGCATTAACAAACAACCATATTACTGTTGACTTAATTCAGTGTGCAGAGTAAGTTAAATAGGAAAACTAAATACTGCAGAATATTAAAATTTTCAATTCGCGCAACCTACAATCAAACAGAGTAAGTAGTTCACTCTGATTGTCGTGCAAACACAGCTTTGGCCGCGTTTCTGTGGCAATGCAGAAAGGAACTGTGCTCTGCTTTCCAGAGGAAAGGCACAGTGCTGCTATTTATTTCCCGCAGCTGCTAGAATACAGAAATTAGTACTTGCACACTAAAATAGAGAAGAAAGTTAACCAATAAAGTAAATAAAAAAGAGTTACTTACCATACCTCTCCAGCAATGGCACCAAATTTTGATTCAGCTATAATATGCACACAGAAAATAGTAGTTTATATTTAAAAATAGAATGTGAAAGTTCTCAATTCTACTGCGATAGCAAGTGGCTATGCAGGTCTGATCCACAAGTAGGGACTTGCGATATAAGTGTGTTGTAAGTCACTTTTAATTTCACTAAAAATGGTTAAAAATTCTTCTTCGTTTTTAGAAAGAAAAAGAAAATTAAGTTATGTTGGTAGATAGGAGAAGATGGTGATTTTGGAAAATAGAAAACTAGGATAAAGAAAAAATAAAAAGAGTAAAGAGTTGGCGATTGAAATGTGATTCTAAACTAATGAATTGAAAGTTTAATCTAAAAGAAACTTACCACTTTTGGCCAAAAATTTACCTTGAATCTTTGGCGACGGTGTCACCTTGAATTGGAGGCGATCAGCGCATAGCCCATAAGAGTTAATTCTCGTCTCTTTCATATTACATCATCAAGATGAGATAAGTATGAAATGATATAAACTGAAACAAAAACTCATCGTCATGAGCTATCGGTGGCACTCGTAAAGGCAAGGCTCTTTCAATACTATAAGACTTACTTAGATTGCAGAAAAAGCGAGACACACAAGATTTTTACATGAAAACTCAAATCGATAAAAATCTAGAGGAGGAGGAGAAGAATCCACTATAATACACTGGTTGTAGGATTTATGGAGATTGTATGCCAGAGTTTTAGTGCTAGGTTTTTCTCAAAAAAAGAAAAAAGAGAGCATCCCCTACCTCTCGCTAGAGGAGAAGGTCTATCTATACTTGATCTGATCTGCGTATATGGAGTCAGATGGTACGCGCGTGATTCCTGTAACCGCATGATAACACGTGTTAATTTGTTGTAATGGTCGTGATAATTGACGCTTGATTATTGGGATTGCGTGCAAAGTCTACTATACATAGCCTAAAAATCCTATTTTGCATTTTTGTTCAAATTTTTTGAATTTCTTCTTTTCAATTCTCTTTTCCCTTTTTTATTCCAAAATTTTTCATTTTATTTTATTTTTTAAAGATTTTAAACTTTATCATTTAAACACTATTCTATTTTTTTATTTTTAATATAATTGTTTTACTATTTCTTATTATTTCAATTCTTTACTTTTTAGATTTTTCCTTCTTTTTGGTTTTATATTCTCTTTCATAGTTTTATTTCATTATTTTATTTTATTCTTACATGCTTCTATTTTAAAGTCTTTATTTTCTTTTTTGAAATTATTTTATTTATTCTATTATTTTATAGTTTTATTGAATATTATTTTCTTCATATATAATTTTTTGAAATCTTTTGCCACAACCACTTGCTTTTCTTCATAATTAGGAAAAAAACCTGCGTCATAATTTGATTCGCTACAGCCTTATCTACATCAGTATAAACTTATTTCTTCTAACTACCACTTATTTATATATTTCTATTTTCTAATTTACCCCTCCCCATTCCCCCTGACGTTGCTCTCCCCTCAACCTTGACCTTAACGCAGAGTAATTCGCGGGTCGACCTACGCAGTCAGATCATCATGGGGGTAGAGAAGGAGGCGCGGAGCCTCCTTCTGGGGCTAGAGGCAGAGCCCCGAGAAAATTTTTTGGGATCGACCCTGTCACGCCCCACTTCCCAATACATGAAAACGGAGTCGCGACAAGAGTCAGCGACATATATACGCGAAGAGAATATCCCACGTATACACGCTAAGCCTAAAGTAACCTGAACAAGCTATAAAAAATCTATTATGATAAATTAATATCACTGAATAGCATATATAATGTTCACACTAGGTAACAGATGAATGAAGGAGTAAAATAAGCAATGAGTCCAATATATCAAGAATTAAAGAAATGACAGAATAAAACAAAGTAGGAATACCAGAAATCAATAGGAATACCAGAAATCAAAAAGAGAGGACTCAATGCTCCTCGCAAAGCGTACGATCACACGAACACCTGAACAATATAAGAAGGTGTCCAAATCCTGGACATGCGAATCTAGGGTCGTCAGAAGCGACCTAATGAGTGTGTGTGTAAAGGAAAAGGTGTTCATGCATAATAACAATGTAAGCAATAACAATATGATAACTGAAATAAAAGAAAACAAAATAATCAATATCAAGGACAAAGCTATGAACGATATATAACTGACATCATGATAAAAGGAAACAACTAATGTCAAGATGTGTAACCTAGCATATGTCACTAGTCTGGTATACAATACGGTCATGTGTACGATCATATGTCTATCATAGTTATATATATGTACAGTCAGATGATTATGGTCAGTCACAATATATTATAACAGTTTATCATTATTAGTTATGTCAGCGAACACAAACTGCCACCTGTAATAGACGCATTCCATACTACGCCTATTACACGTGTCACGAAGTCCTAAATTATTGAAACTAATTGGTTGAAGATCTTATCTGTGCTTTAGGTGGGTGTCCCGTTCATACCCGGGACCACGGCCCAGATGCCTGGCACTGAACCAGGCCCTACCACCAGGCAGTCAGTAACAGTACATTACTCACAGTATCACTGTGGAACAATAAACAGAAGGGATGTCAATAATCCCCCAGAACTCTGTAGTGGAACCGTAAGTCAGTTGCGCAACCTGTATCCTATGTCCACCCAAAATACAGACGTTGTCTCCTATATCAATTTTCTCAATCCCAGTGTAAGTTGTCCATTTACATTATTATTTAATTCGGTCATGACAATCAATATCCATGTTACTTATAATGCTGGGACGATACAGTGACACTAACGATACAGTATAACAGTTAACAGTAATTGTATACACAGTGAACAATATAGTAATAGTGAATGGTAACAGTAACTGTGTATACGATGAATAGAACTATACCGAGCGTTACGGTCTAGCAATATTTTTTCAATAACTTTTAGAGACATGAACAGTATATTTATCAGGTAGGGATCATGTATAATCAGTCAAGTTACTTAAGTGGTATCATAATATTTATTCAGAATCAGCAATATATCTTCTGGGGTTTGTGGATTATGTATTTAATTTGTGAACTTAAACAATAATTGACATGCATGAACAGTAATTAAACATGACCACTATTTGAACATAAAATAACGTCTATTGGAACAACTTAAAAGCACTCAATGAAATAATATTGAAATACTCAATAAATAAAAAAGAACACTCACTTGGGCTTATCGGGCGTCTAATTACCAATTTGAGGAATCTACATTAAAGACATTCGAATTTTACATAAGATATCGAATTTTACGTATATCAAATTTTATATGATATTTTATTGGATGTTATTCAGTGTTTTTAATTAAATATGAGTAACTCAGATTTTAAAACAAGGTTGTATGATGATGCATTGAGTTTATAAAGTTATTCAGATTTTATTTACTGATTTTTGTGGGGTTTAAACGGTTAAAAACATGAAAATTTCTTAACGAGTCAGAATGTTGAAATAGCGAGTTTCAACTTAGAAGGCAGTGATTCAGTCCAATATGACATGTAAATACTCCCAAATTTTTTAATAGGTTTTAGAGGTTATCTAAATATTATCCCTATTTTTACTTATTTTTTAAATTTTTATCTAGTCAATATAATTATTTTTCAATAAGTTAACGAGTCTGTTTTTTTTATTTGGGTCGGGTTAAAATAGATTAGAATCCATAATATTCGGCTGGACTGAAATTGGGCTTAAGAATTAATATTTATATATATTTTTTACTTTCTTTTCTGTTTTCTGGCCTGGCCTAATGACCAGGCCCAGGGTCTGCTCTCGGCCTAGTTGAGAGCAGGCCCAATGATTTTCTTTGTTTTTCTTTTTCTTTTTGTGTGGCTTGGGCTAGTGGCGGCCCTGGCCACTGGCCTGGCCCAATAAGCCAGGCCCGGGGTTCTGCACCCGGGCCGGTGGCCTAACCTTTTCCTTTTCCTTTTCTTTTTTTTGTGGGCTTTGGCTGGCCAGTGGCGGCCCAAGCCACTGGGCCTGGTCAAATGGGGGGCTCGGTTGCACAGACCCTTTTGGTCTATGCAGTAGCATCACAATTTTTTTGTTTTTTTTTGAATATTTTTTCCCTTATACTTATATATATATATATATATATATATAATATATATATATATATATATATATATATAAACTTCAAAAATCTTCTAAATTTTCCCATTAAATAATGTATTGGTACACTACCCTATATATTTAATTTAGATCATTCAGGTGAGTTCCAATTTTTATAAAGGGAAATTTTAAATATGTAAACTTTTAATCCAAACAAATTTCTTTTATTTTTAATATTCCAGAATTTTTGTTTTCTAAAAAATTTTCTACAATTTAATTAGGGTAATAAAATATTACTTTTATATATTTTATTTGAATAAAGGTGTGATTTTTTTTAATGAAGAAAAGATTCATGAAAGGAGAAAATCTAAGAGTGGTATTTCAATTAAATAGAATTTTAATTCATACAAATTTATTTTATTTATATTATTTGGATGAGATTTAAAATTCATTAAAAGAGGAAATTAAACATGATTTATTATTAATTTATAGTTCATACAAATTTATCTAGATCTTCGGGGAGATTTAAGTTTCATAAAAGAATTTTAATCATGTTATATCATTAAATTCTTGTTATTGCAAATTAATTTATATCTAGATAAGAATTTTAGAGGAAAAATTCATGCGAAGATAAATCTAATCATGAAACTTTAAAGTAAATTTTTAATTTACAAAAAATTTGATTTTACTTACTTGAATTGATTCCCTTCGCCTGCTCCTCAATCTCCACGCCTCGGACACGTTCCTCCATCACGATCGATTCTAAGGAGAGGTGAAGGGAGGATGAAGAATGTTGGGTTTGGGTTTCTTTATGTCTGTCGTTCATTTTTTTTAAAGAAGTAGGAGAAGAGGGTTACGTTAATATAATAGGATAAGATCTTTTATGTTAGGATTTTTAGCAATCAGTTAGGATAAGAAATCAGATTGTTAAGATAAAGATCCTTAAAGATTTCACGAGATCTTTCAGTTGGAATTTGAAATTTAAATTTAGGTTTATTTAAAACCTAACCACAGGCCAATGTGGCATTACGGTTTAGATATTAGGATTTGGTAAAAAAGAATATGAGTTCGAAAGTTGGCATAAACAATTAAGCATACAATTATATATATATAATATGTATGTACATCTATTTATACACATGTATAAAATAAATTAATCAATAATAATAAGTAAATCTAAATAAATTAATAAAAGTAGAAATACAATATTTTTAATTAGGGGATATTACAGACCCTTTTACAGATCTTATTTTGTTTGTGCTCGTGATGTGTTTTGTTTGTGTTTAGATCTTGAAAGAATTAGGGATCATTCGATGTTAGTGGATGAAGAGTCTGATAATGATGGCAATGCTGCTATGAGGATTACGACTCATGATCGCAGTCCTCTGTGAGGACTGACTCAGAAATAGGGCATTTTGTAAGGACTGTGATCATGATCGTTGTCCTCAAAAAACTCAAAAATAAGGTAATTTATGAGGACGAGAACTATGATTGTTGTCTTCGTTGTCCTCTTTAGGATTACGATCATGGTTGCAGTCTTCATAAAGACTCAAATATAGGACATTTTTGTGAATACTGTGATCATAGTCGCAGTCCTAATAAAGAAGACTGTGATCATGATCGCAATCCTATAAAGGCTCAAAATATGACATTTTTTGCATGGACTGTGATCACGGTCGCAGTCCTCATAATGAGTACATTTTATAAGGACTGCGATCATGATCGCAATCCTCAGAAATAGGACTACGATCATTTTGTGAGGGCTGTGATCATAGTCGCAGTCCTCAGAAATAAGACATTTTTATGAGGACCGCGATCATAGTCCCAGTCCTCTATACTGTGATCATTTTGTGAGGACCGTGATCATAGTTGTAGTCCTAAAAATAAGGCATTTTTGAAGTGGTTTATTTTTTTTGAAGCAATTGCTTAGGGGCATTTTTATCTTTCACCGCAGATGAGCGATTGAGCGCTTGTCTTTCACCGCAGATGAGCGCTTCAGCGCTTGTCACATGGGCGCATCCTTACATTATAAAGGAGGTGACTAAACCGAAAAAAATTATGCTGCTGAGTTTTTTTTTTAATTACGATTCGATATAAAGGGTGTAACGAAATGCCCCTAGTTTTTTATGTAGACTTTTTTTTCCTTTTAATGTTTCTCTTATAATTCTTTGAGAAGTCTTTTATTTTCTTATAGATTTAAATTTATTCTTATTTTATTAATTTTATTTTTCTGCACTATTTTCTTGACCTTTTTCCAATTCTACTCTACAAAATTTTAAAATTCATTATTTTTCATATTTTTTACAATTCTTCTGTAACACCCCATTTTTGGAATATATACCCGAGTACATGTCCTAACTTTTCAATCATATTTACCTATTTTTCTGTATTCATTTTTATTTTGTGATTATTTATATTATTATTTGGTATCGCATCCGAATTTTTTGATTCAAGGTCCCGAGTCTGAACCCGGACCCAATCCCAGTTACTACTTGATTTGACCTTTTTGGTAGTCACTGGATCAATTTTAGTTTCAGATATTATTTTTCAAATTATGATATTTTTCATGATTTTCTATAATTTATCTGAATTATTTTGCAAAATCTCCTAAAATCGGTGTCGATCGTTGTCGCCGATCGATTCTCAGATCTTTTAATTTACAAATAGAGTTGAATATCTAAAATCTTCTTTCATATTGTTACTTAGGATCATATTTTTGATTTTAGCACATTTTTTGAGATTTTTTCCAAATTAGTTAAACTTTGACCGAATCGGTGTCAACCAGTATTACCGATCGATTCTAGGATTTTTAACTTACAAACTGGATATAATTTCTTAAATCCAATTTCATATTATTTTTCAGGACAATAATTTCTATTTTAAGAAAATTTTGTGGATTTTTTAAGAAAAGGTCAAATTTTGATCGAATATAATATTCTTATTATTTTATTGTTTCTTTTCCTTTCTTTCTTTCTTTCCTTTTCTTTCTTCCTTTTCCCTTGGCTCCCTACGTGGCCGAGCTACACCCACCCCAGCACCATCCTATCTCACTACCTCGCTCCCATCTCCTCTCTCCCCCTATCTTTTTCTCTCTTCTTTTCTTTCTCTCTCTTCTTCTCTATCACTCAATCTCTTCCTCTCTTAACCAATCTCCTCCCCTCTTCTCCTTTCCCCATAGCCACCATGCCCCCTCGGCCTGGCTCCCAACTGCTAGTCAGTGACATCCAGAGCCTGACCTCTCTCCTTGACCACCTCCCCATTCCCTCTTCATCTTCATCTCTTTCATCACCCACCACCACCAACACCACTTCATCATCACCATCACCACCACCACTACCCCAAGCACCACCAACTCCTCCATCAGCCAACTCTCCACCATCCGAACTATATCTCTCAACCTTCATCTCTACCCTACAACCATCACTACAACCTCCTTCAGCATCAACACCATCACAACCGCCACCATCCACCACCTAGGGGCCCCAACCGTCATCGCGCCGCTCAAGCCGCCACCGCCGAGCCCCTCATCTTCGGCAAGTCGCCACTCTTTCCTTCTCCTCCTTTTTATCCTTTTCTTCTTTTCCTCTTTTCTTTTTCTTCTCCTCTCCCTAACTCCTTCCCTCTCCCCTCTCATCTGGCCGCCGGCCATCTCCGCCCGCCAGGCCAGGTGCCGGCCATCCCCGGTCGTGCACCTTTCCCCACTCTCTCTTACTCCCCCTATTTCTTATCTTTCTTTCTCCCTTTCTGTTTTGATTTGATTCTGGATCTGATTTTCTCACTCTTTTTTCTCATTCTCTTCTCTCCCTCTTCTCTTTTCTCTCTCTTTGGGCGCGGGCGCTTTACTTCCCCGGAGTATCTCGGTGTTCACGCTGAGTCCCGACTTAGGTGAGTATCTATTTTATTTGGGTGAGTATTCTTGGATATTGTGAGTACCAATTTTATATGTTGCGAGTACTCCTTTACGATATTTGGGCGATGTATTTCGTTTGGGTGTATTGTATATGTATTGGGTGTGGGGTTGTATATGTATTGATGCATACGTTTGTATATGAGGTTGTGTAACACTTGTATATGTATGTGAGCGAGTGCCTGTGACTGCATATTTAGTAGCACTATAGACGAATAATTATATCTGTGTCTATGCTTGTATAGACTCCCGAGCTTAACCATACAGTGATTCCCTTGTTTGTTATAAATACATGCATGTGTTGGTACTAACACTTGTGCAGGTTGCAAAAACCCGAGACACAGCCCTTGGGGCGAATCTACCCAATAGGTCTTGGCTTTATACCCTCTGGTGTTTAGTGGTAGAGTCGCCGCGAAAGACCGCTCTGTGGGCTACCCAATAGGTCTTGGCCTTATACCCTCTGAGTTTTCATGGTAGCTTGGTGGAGTGATTCACCCACTCAGTCCTGATGGGTCGCACTATGATTTGTTATTATTATACATGTGTGTTGTTTGGTACTAATGTTTGGGCTACATTTATCCTCTGGGCCCTCTTCAGTGTTTGGGCTTAACCCTCCGGGTTTTCATACAGCTCTGTCGGGAGGCAAGCTTAGCGCTCAGCGCTTTATAACTAGACTACTTCGAGCATAGCTTCGCCGAGTGTGATAGTCGGGCGTCTATATGCAGCTTTGGCCACGTGGGTTTGGCTTAACCGCGAGCGTGACTTTATCATGTGTGTTAACAGGGTGTTCATACGCGGCTTCACCATGTACATTTAGATTCGCTGCGAGTGTGGCTTCACCATGAGCAATAGCTGGACGTTTATCGTGGCTTCACCGCGAGCGATAGCCTCGCTAAACACATGAGTGTCTAAAATGAACGCAAGCTTCCCTAGGAGCCAAGCTTTGCCGTGTCCTGAGCGTGCGCTGACATGGCCTAGTTTTGCTCTAACTTAACTAGCCTCACCTGAATAATTAATTAATAAATTATCTAATAATTGTTATTGATATGGTTGTGTAGAGTTTGAAATATTTTGCTCATACTGTTTTATTACACCATGTTACTAGGTCCATGTCACTAGGTCACCATTCACACAATGATTGACTATACTCACATGTGATGTTGTACTTCCCCTGACACTTCACATTTGATATACTAGTTATCTGACACCGACATGTTAATCACCTCATGATTATCACCTTTTACGAGGAATTGACACAGAAATCATGTACACTCCTGCTATTATACTCTTGTATCATGTTTGTTCCTCCTGCTATTATATTTAATTGTGCACGTGCATTGCATATTTTGTATCACATATGTCACATTTTATTCATTTATTTTTAAATAAAACTCTACTTTTTAAAGTATTTTCATGTTTAGTTTTCATGTTTGTGGTATGCAATGTAAATAATAATGAAGGGAGAGATTGACAGATTTATCTAATTAAATCTAAAAATTCAAAAGATCAAACAAATCAAAGGGATCTATTCAAATCCAGAGCTTCTAGAATCTTATTGAAAGATCAGATATATCAAATTAGATAATATCTATCTAAATTCAAAGGAAAAATAGATTTTTGAAGACCCAATCAGTTTCGCTAAAGATAATTGATATCTCGTCAATTTTAAAAGACAAATTAAAAATCCAAGAGGATAAAAGCATAGAAGAAGATCACAGACGAGTACCCCCAGACCCTGGCCCTACGGCCAGGATATGGCCACGAAACGTGGCCGAACCATGTTTTCATGGCAGAGTATTCGAATTAAGGGCAATCTTGCTCCCGCTATCTCTGTATCATATCCCTTATCTTCTTTTCCCTATAAATACCTGTATCTGTGAATAGAATAAGAGGAGAAGGCTGTAAAGCAATTGAGAGGAGAGTTTTGTAGGTTGTAATGCGAGTTTTGGAGAAGATCAAGAGCGTTGTAATGACGAATCTTCAATCAGTCTCTCAATAAAGATCTGCACTATTGCAGTCTAAAAATTTTCACTCTTTCTTTATAATTCTTATGATGCAATTTTTTACTTTATGCTTTCATCAAGCTCATACATGTCATCTTCTTCCTTTTATTTCTAGTCTTTTACTTCGTTTATTTCAGCAGTGTTTGGAGGAGGAGACAACAGTGAATCAGGCCTTGTGCAATTTCGGGTTCCAATTGTTTTTTATCGTTCTTTCTTTTCTTTCTCTGTTGCTTTACTTATTAGCCTGCACAACATTTAGTATTCTTTTATCCTAGTTTATGTTTTTAATACTTTTAGAAATTAGCTCTTAAATAAAAACTCCACTCTCATTCAAAAAATTCCCAAACTAGAATTAAATTAGATTGTATATATTTAAAAGAACCAATTTAGACACTCTATATAGATTTGGCCCTTTTCTTACCATTATACAGTATTTAAAAATATTCTAGAAAGATTAGGCCTTTTCTATAACTTGTATGTAGCTCAACATGATGAAATTCTTTATGATTTTTCAACTGCGAACAAATTTTGGCGCAGTTGCCGGGGACTTATGAAAATTTTTGTTTTTAAAAATCAACATTTAATCTTTTTCGAGTTTTATAAGAAAAAATTTTCAAAATTTAAATCTTTACAAAATATTAATTTTCTTTTTATTTTTTCTTTTCCATCCAAAATTGTTTTTTGCAGGGATATTGCATGAACAAGTGAAAATTTACAACAGGATGGAGCTTGCTTGTTTGCTAAAAAAAATTGAATTGTTAAATTAATTAAAAAATTACATGCTTCAGAGTCATCGGAAAGGTTAGTATTTTTCTAACTCGACGCACGCATCTGCTGTCAGTGGGGTTTTGAAAGTGCTTTTTGATTAGACTTGTGCTACATTAGTGCATTCTATATAAAAAATTCTTAAGAGCTGTCCCCCTTCACATAGGGTCAGAATTTCATCACCCGTTTCTTGGCTCAAAAATCACAATCGCATATAAGTTTTTCCCAAGCTTGAACTAATTTAAAATTAATTAGAACTTGACCACTCGAATTTTGAGCTCATTAAGTGGATCTGTTGTGGGAACACTCCGGTGAACACTTTTAAGTTTTTGAAGAAAACTTTCTTGTCTTAGAAAGGGTGACTTGGTCATTGCGACGGCGCCTGGCTTGGAGGAAGGACTGAATTACTTGTTTGACGAGTTTAACTGTAAACCCACAATCCATCCAATCCAGCTAGGAGCTGTCTAATTAGGGAGAATATATTCTCTTAAGATTAATGATTAAAATTGATTACCTTCAAATTAAGTTCAAGATAAAGATAAAATTGCTTGGAATTGATTGGTTAAGTCATTTGTGTGTGCAAAAATAATAAAAAAATCAATTTTCATCCATACCTTTCCTCTTTCCATCATTTTGAAATTCTTTCCTCTCATAGCCTATGCAAATCAAATCTTTACAACTATTTATCATGACTGGAAATTTCTTCATTCTTATCCACCATCCTCACCTCTGAGCTTTCATGACTATAACCAACCCACTATTTTATCTTTTTCATCTCATCTTCCAATGTGGTGCTATTGCTGTCATGATCCATCTTATTTTTCAGAACAGCGTTCTTCAATAGGGTTTTCGTTAGGACTAGGTCAAAACCATTCGATATATTTCAAGAACCTACGAACGAACCCTATCAATCAAACTTCAATTCGGAGGGTTTGAATTGTTCTTAATATTTAAGGGAGCAATCATATCAATCAAATTGGTCTTACACTGAACTATCTCTTCTATCTTGGGGATTTGTTAATAAGTATGAGGAATTACATAGCACATTAGAGAAGAGTATAGAAATCATACAACAGTGTATGCTTCAAAACAATCAAATCGATTAAGAGATAATTAAGTCAAGTGCTCGCATAGATATGCATTTGATCTGATAATGACTCATCTTAATCATCCTGCTTCAACCCAATTCCAGATCAAACTCAAGAGTTCCATCAGTGCTATCAAGTGAACCATTAGATATACCACAAGAGTTCGCACCTCATGTTGATAACATGCCCTCATCATTTCACTTAAACCAAATTAAAGAGTTTGAACAGGATGCTGAAAATATCCTTGAGCTTGACATCACGTCTTGCCATGAACCTCTAATTGAATAATTTTTTGATGATGATTCTATATTATTAGAGGAATTGTTTAAAGATGATTTGGTGATACACACAGCCACTTTGAAGCATGTTGATCATAATGTTGAAGATGTATGTGTGGAAAATGTGCCTATATTTCTTGAAAATTTATTTAAGGATGAGCATGATCATAGTTCTGAGAAGACATGTGTTGAGCTTAAATCTAGAGTTCCCATTGAGAGAAGGAAACTTGATTTGAGTATCTTCACTTTTGATGAGCCATTTAATAATCAATCTTTTGAAAACTAGGTAGAAGTTAATATAACAGAAGGAAAGGATAAAGGTCAAGTAGACGATTTCAAAATTGATACACTTTTAGAGTCTACTTTTAGGCAGCAAAATCAGAAGAAATATATTTCTCCTTCTGAATCTTTTATGGGATCACTAATTAAGACAACTATTGAGTCATTGGATGTACATCGTGCGGATCAACCCTTCTATTCTGATGAGAATAAGAATAGTATAGATGAAGTTCTAGAAGAAGTCAAACTAGTCAAATCGATATTCCACTCCTCTATGTGATTAAACAATTGTTTGCCTATACCATATTACTCAAGAAATTTTTGCACCCAAATTAAAAATCTTGGACACATATTTCAACATTCTTGAATGCACCATTGTGCCGCTTCAAGGACCATGCAAGAAATCTATTTAACATTCCGGTCCACATTTGAAAGCCATACATAGAGGTTAAGTGACAGGTGGCTATGTCTGGCTGAAAACATTAAATTTAGCGCTACTAGGAGGCAACCCAAGAGATATTGTAAATAGTCTATTTTTATTTTAGTCCTTTATTTTCTTTTCTTTTCTAGAGTTTTCATTTCTTTTCTATGGGGAGATGCT
The DNA here is from genome assembly GCA_038442645.1 of Agave tequilana. Classification (NCBI taxonomy): domain Eukaryota; kingdom Viridiplantae; phylum Streptophyta; class Magnoliopsida; order Asparagales; family Asparagaceae; genus Agave; species Agave tequilana. The sequence goes on from JAVJIF010005203.1 coordinate 207,933, forward strand.
TTTACCCAGATTTGAGGGTGTGCTTTCATCTTTCTATTTATTCTCACTTTCTTTTTTTTTTTTTAGCTTATATGCTTATTGCAGCTCCCAAGATATTATCTACCCTTTACCTTGTTCATTTTTCAATATTAACTCATGTCTTTCAACATCTTTGAATTTGCATCATGATTCATCATATTGGGCATACATTTTCACATTGAGATAATGTCGAGTTAAGTGGGGGGAGAGTTATCACATAGATTTTCTTAACATACGTTTTCTTTATTTAGAAAAATAAAAAATATATACTAACACTTTTTTTAAAAAAAAATTGAAAAGAGAAACTATATTTTGAATTATTTTTATAAAAATTAAGTTAATTTTAAGGAATAGGAGAATCATAATTAGAATTTCTTATACTTAGTCAAAATAAGATGAATTATTTGATTTCTAGGGTTAGAGAGAAAATTGGAAAAGTAGTATAGTCTTGATTTTTTACTTTAAAGAAATATGCATTTTTTATACACTTTGCGCATATATATATATATATATATATATATATATATATATATATATATATATATATATATATATATTATATATATATATATTATATATATATATATATATATATAATATATATATATATATATATATATCAAAATCCTCTATTTTAGTTGGGTATTTGTGCCTTATAAAGTATAAGTATTCCCGCCTAAAAGAGGTCCATTTAATAAATAAAACCCATAGTTTTGTGACCTTATTTGCTCGTGTCCTTAAGTCTTAGGGGTGTTTTCTCACCCCGTACTCTAGAACTGTCTGGTTCGGGAGTTACCGACCTATGGCATGTTACATGAGTAAATTAAAAAGCCTAATAAAACTAAGAAATATTACCAACAAAAAATATAAAAATAAGACATAAGAGTTATAGTTGAAGAATATTAATCAAATATTCACGATCAGAAAATACATATAACTTAAAGTAATGTAATAGACTAGATTAGAAATATAGTCTGACACTTAAACCTTGATTGATAACAAATTGTTGAATAGAGACTAGGTCTGAGGATGAATAGTTTGGTCTCCTATAACTTATAAATTGCTTAATTCTTACAAAACACTTCAAATATTTTATCTTCTTTTCAAACTGCATTGTTGAAAATACTAATTTATTTCTTTTTTTTATAAATTTTATGGGTGTAATCCACTGAAAATTCTCACGAGACAAAACTTGTCCTCTAAGGGTACCTAGAGATTTAACGGTTTGTTACACTGCTCAGTGTTCAAAAAATCGGTTTCATTATTCGTGCGTTCCAACACTAAATAATGATTAATCGGATTATCGGAGATTAATCGAGGATTAATCGTTTTTGAAATTTTTAATATATTTAATTATATTTACACACAACTACATATGAATATATACAGTTAATTATTGAAAATACCTATATATTATACATGACAATATCTAGATGTGAAATTATAAACCATGATATGATGAATAAGACAATATGAATAATAGTAAAAAAGAAGAAGTAAAAGAACTTATCACTTCACATTAGTAATCCAAGGATTCAAATTTTGCAACATAAATATAAATCAAAGAAGTTACTTGTAAAATAAGATAAATAAAAAATTAGTCAGTTTATCAATCAAAATAATGAGCTTTAAGGAATGGTGGAGGAAGATTGCTAAATAAGTTAATTTGAAAATAATTAAAAATATTAAGACATAAGTATCACTTTATGCAAAATATATAATAATAAAATATCATAATTCATCTATTATTTAATAAATAACAGTTCATCTATTATTTAATAAAAGATCATTATCAAATCATCAACATCACAATATAAACTATTTAGCGATCCAACACACACAAAGTGATAAGTTTTTCAAATAAAACAAATGTGAAATACCTAAATGATTAATCGGGAATTAATCGAATTAATCGGGCATTAATCGGGGATTAATCGGAGATTAATCGTTTTGGACTCGATTATCGCTCGAGCGCATAATCAGAGCGATTAATGTAATATTAAGCGGACTACCACTAAATAGGATTAATCGGCCGATTAATCGCTGATTAATCCGATTTTTAGAACAGTGCACGTGCTAAGTGCACCCGTGATTACTACGAAAGTGAGTTAGGTTAGGTTAGCTCTATTTTTCTCTTTATTTGTTTTGCTCAGGGATGAGCAAAAAATAAGTGTGGGGGTGTGATTGCGCACGTGCATTGCATATTTTGTATCACATATGTCATATTTTTTTATTTATTTTTAAATAAAAACTCTGCTTTTAATGTGTTTTCATGTTTAGTGGTATGTAATGTAAATAAGAAAAGGAGAGATTAACAGATTTATCCAATTAAATCTAAAAATTCAAAGATCAACAAATCAAAGAGATTTATTCAAATCCAGAGCTTTTGAAGCCATCTTTTGGAAGACCGAATATATCAGATGAGGTAACACCAGTTTAAATCAAAGGAAAAACAGATTTTTAAAGACACAATTGGTTTCTCCGAAGATAAATGGATATCTCGTCAATTATAGAAGACAAATTAAAAATCTAAAAGGACAAAAGGATAGAGAGAAGATCAACGGACGAGCACCCCTAGACCCTGGCCCTACGCCAAGATATGGCCTCAGAAACGCGGCCAGAGCCGCGTTTTCGCAGCAGAGTATTTGAATTAAAGGATATCTTGCTCCCCCTATCTCTGTATCTTATCCCTTATCTTCTTTTCCCTATAAATACTTGTATCCATGAATAGATTAGAGAAGAAGGCTGTAAAGCAATTGAGAGGAGTGGTTTGTGGGTCGTAATGCGAATTTTGAAGAAGATCAAGAGCATTGTAATGGCGAATCTTCAATTCAACCTTCTTCAATAAAGATCTGTACTATTTCAGTCTAATAATTTCACTCCTTTTTTATGATTCCTATAATGCAATTTTCTCTTTTTACTTTATGCTTTCATCAATCTTATGCATGCTATCTTCTCTCTTTTGTTTCAAGTCTTCTACTTCATCTATTTTAGTAGCATTTGGAGGAAAGAGATAATGGTGATCAGACCTTGTGACAATTCCGGTTCCAATGTTTCTTCTCCTTCTCTCTTTTCTATCTCCATTACTTTACTTAATAATCTTCACAACGGTTAGTATTCTTTTATCCTCATTTATATTTTTAATGCTTTTTAGGAATTAGCTCTTAAACAAAAACTCTAACTTCTCATTCAAGATTTTTCAAACCAGAATTAAATTAGATTGTAGATTTTTAAAGAACCAATTTTAGACAAACCTCTATGGATTCGACCCTCCTCTTGCCACTATATGATTATTCTAATATATTGTGCATTATTTTTACTCACAACACTCCTAACTTCCTCACTCTCGCTTTTAGTGTGATTCGACCGTCTGATCGCTCGCGGTGGAAATTTTCACCACACAATGGGTACTTTTGTTAAGTGCTAGGTCTCAACACTCAGATTTCTCTCCTACCAAAAGGCTCGTCCATCTTCGCGACTAAAATCCTCACTTCACTCAGAAATCAATGCCTGTATGCTCAGAGATGGAGACACCATCCGGAGACTGTAATAAAATACACCTAGAGGGTGAATAGGTGTAGTGCTAATCTAATGACAAATATGTAGAATTTAAAAACTTTTACACTAACAAATTAATCATAAGTAATATCCAAAGAGTGAACCCGAATTCCCAGTAAAGGCTCTAGAACTTCTCCTCAAAATTTCATTTTTATAAGAGTTGAGGTGTTTCAATAGCTCTTTTGAATTATAACAAGTATGAGCACACAAACAATATCAAGCATATATGAACAATAATAGCAACACAAATATAAAGAAGTAGAGTTTAGAATGAGATAACCAAACACAAACACAAAGACATGCTTCAAGATTAGAGCACCAACTATATGTCTCCGCCTTCACTGCGTGAAGGATTTAAACTCTCTCCACTAAGGAACTCTACAAAGGATACAAACCTAGTCCTCTACACAAGAGGAAGCACAAATTAAGACACAAAGCCTAGGCAAAAAATCAAGGGCAATCACCTCTATACAAGAGGAAAGGCACAGAGCCAAAGAACAAAGTAAAAGAGTGGTTACAACACTTGGTGACCACAGAGATCACAAATAACACCTCTCACAATATAAGATTGTAGAGGAGAGATTTTACAGTGAATAGCTAAGCTTGTGAGAAAATAAAGATTTAACACTTAGAAAACTTCTTGAAGTATATAGAATTGAAAACTTGAAAGTAAAATTTCCCAAAACTTGGTTTCTTTGATTTTCCAAACTTTGAAACCCAATAGAGATATGGATTTAGAACTCAAAACTTCTTAAAAACTTTGCTTAAAAACTCTGTAGAATGTAGGAATATTGCTCTTCAAAACTTGTAGAAAATCTGGCCAAAACCCCATTTATATATGCCAAAATAAAAACTAGCCGTTAGGCTCAAAACACAGGTCAGAGAGACCTGTTGGTCGACCGGGCGGTTGATCGCCAACGGTCATATTCTTGATCGTTGGGGATTATCGGTCGATCGATGAAACCCGAGAGTTCTTCAAGGACAGTAGGTCAACCGGTCGGTCGGCCGATCTCCTAACTCTCATGGGCTGTGCATGTTGGTGCACATCGGTTGACCGCTCGGTCGACCGATGGTCGACCGACAGAGCAAAGGTACCCTGCAGTCGGTCGACCATGCGGTCGACTGGCTCAGCCCAAAAACCACATAATACGAAATATTTAAACATCTTTTTAAATCTAAATAAATTCCAATAAGTTTTAATAAATTCTACAAAAATAAGTTCATGTAAATACAATAGAACAAACAAATATGTGTGATCAAAATCATAACATATTACAAACATGTGAACTATTTTTTAGGTATAGAAATTTATCTTTAAAATAAAAACCATATTTTTTTAAAACTAAACTTCTAAATGAAAATCTGATTTTTCTAAAATTGCTATGAATACAAAAACAAGTTATTGAAACTCAATTTAAGCTCAATATGTATAGATAGGATCCAATACATATATAAAATAATACTTACTTGTTTTTGATGAATTAACATAAATTTCTTGAAAGAAAAACATATTTTTCAAATACTAATTTTGTAAATAAAAACTAGTTTTTTCAAATATCCAAAAATACAAAACAAGTTGTTCAAACATATTTGAAGCTAAATAGTGTATGGATATACATAACCAAAATGATATGAACTTTTTTTTGATGAAATACGTTTTATAAACCAAACACAAACATAAACCGGTTAAACCAAAACCAAACTTGTGTGTGTAAGCTTAAGCAATCAAAACTAATCTATCCTTTACAAGAGATTTAAACTCACAAACTCTAGACAAGTCTTCTTGAAGATTTTTTTTCTCTAAGTAGACTTGATCCAAACTTGATTCTCCGAATTAGACTCCATCTTGAGTATTAGATATGTTCTATAAGTTTCAGCTCTTGAATCACCATGTGTTAGCTTCAAGAAGCTAAACCCACTAAGATCTTGATCAATATCTAAAATTTAAACACAACAAGATCATTAGTATTATAACTACATAAATTAGTCATCATCAAAACTAGAGTGATGGGTTTCTTGCTAAACAATCTCCCCCTTTTGATGATGACAAAACTCATGGAGTCATATATGCATATTTAGAGAAAACTTTGTAAAAGCTCCCCGTTAACCCATGAATAGCATAAAATATGTAGATATTCAATGTAAGCTCATAGATACCAAATAAATCATGAACACAAATCATTAATATAAACACATATATGCAAACATAGAAGCATGCATGTATAAACTCTAAAATCTCTTTCCTTTTTTGTCAATTTATCAAAAAGGGTACACTAAACAAAGCACATGTATATGCGGTATAAATCTATGAAGAGGAGAGACGTCAAGTTAACTCCCCTGTATATATGCATTACATTAACAAGGGATGACTAAAATTCTAACCCATAAAAGCATAGTATACAATGTATAGACAAAGACATTAAGCTCTCCCTACACACGTGTATGATATAGAGAAAGAGATCAAGCTCTTTCTTATACAATACACTCATCATAAGTTTATATAGAGAGGAAATGTTAAGTTAACTCCCCTTGCATATAGGCTACAAATATCAAAACAATTTAAAAACAAAATAAAATTTTGATTTTCTAAGATACCATTTGTAAAAACAAAACAAGAATGTCGATTAAAAGGATAATATTTTTAAGATACTAATTATAAAACAAACATAGAAACCAATTGAAAAATTAGAAATACCAATTAAAAATTAAAACAATTTTGAAACGATCATGGATACCAATTTGCAGAACAATTTTAAATGCAATCATGGATACTAATTGAAAGTAAACATGATACCAATTGAATAGAAAGTAAAAACCCATGATACCAATTTTGAAATCCTAAACAATTTTAAAAAATAGATACTAATTGTGATAATTGATACCAATTGAAAATATGAGCTATTAAAATATTTTTCTCAAAAAGTAGGGAATAAGATATCAAATAAAATCTAAATCAAGAATTTTTTTCTCCCTTTTTGAAACAATCACAAAACTAATGCATAAGCATTTAAAAGTGATGATATCAATTGAAAGTGATACCAATTTATACAATACAGTATATTCAAGCCATGCAAACAGAAGATTGTGCTAAACATGCATGAAACATGCATGAAACATGCAAATCATATATATATATATATATATATATATATATATTATATATATATATATATATTATATATATATATATATATATATATATATATATATATATATATATATATATATATATATATATATCTATATCAATTGAAATACCATCCATAATAAAGAGCAAACATATACAGATAAATAAAACTCAGCATACAAAAATTAATTATTATGAGAATCGTGTATATAACTCATTGAATTACCAACCTACATGCACATGTCAAGAAATAGTCATTTAAGAAAAATAGGACATAATCACCCAACTAACCTCCCACTAAGGGTAGAAGTTTTCAAATAATGATTTTGAAATAGTTAAGAGTAGTTGGAAAATATTACCAAGAGAAGGAATCAAAGAACTATTATAAAATAGTTTTGAAAATTAGTTCAACTTCAAACATAAACTAAATCATACAACTCATGAAGCAAATTACATAAGAATTGTGACTCATAATCCATATAACACAAATATGCTCATGAATATAAAATTATGAGTAAACTAAAAGTGAGTGTACAAGAATAATGTAATAATCATATCCATGAAGCGAAATCAATAACGTTCAAAACACATATGAAATTCTTTTTGAAACTTAAGCACATTTCAAATTAGATGAAATCAGATGTCAATAAAATTTCTTTTCCACAAAAACATGTCAAAATTAGTGAAAGAAATGGACTCAAGTCATCAAACAATCCACTAACAAGATATACAATAAGCACATGCAAAACGTATAACACATTTCAATATATATGTAAGTTTTGTCAAAACTAAAATATACATTTATATCCAAACAAAGATTTAGTTCACATGTGGGAATATAGAGAATATGACACATATTTCAAGTGACTCACGGATACAACATATATATCAAGTAGTTTTAACAAAATGTACAAATATATGAAGCAAAATCAATAAAACAATCTAAAAAATGATCATGCATGAACAAGAAAATTTCATTATAAATCAAAATTTATGTATAAATGTAAGAATCATCAAAATTAGCATGTACACATATAACTAAACCACAAATAAGTACACAATGGATATGCATCATGTTAAGATCAATGGTGTATCTTAAAAGCTATACAAGTACATTGTAGGTTTTAACAATAATTGCATCTAAATATATAAACATAATCATGCAAATTATAATATGCTAAAAATCATCAATATATATAAATGGAGGATAGAGATAATTACCAACACCGGTAGGGCTAGTCTCTATTTCTTTAGAAATAGATGGGCCTCCCCCTTGATAGAGATGCATCTATGAATATGGTTCATTAACATCCAATTGCATTCACTATCAAGACACCAAGCCCCTTAGTCTTTTAAGAGCTCACATCTATATCAAATACAAATAGTATGAATTTTAGTACCCAAACTTTCTTTGGTCCTCCTGGTTAATGTTTTGAACCCAAGTATTCTTACAAACAAAATTTAAAGAATTTAATCTATCATAGTAAAATTTTACAAGGTGACCTTTGCGGTCACAATAAGAATAATGATACACCTAGTATGGGTGTGAGCATATTGTGCATGAAGTGTATGAGCATAAATATGAGATGTGTGTACATGCATGTGAGGAGTATGTTTCTTGTGAAACATGAATTCTGATCTATTATGATTGAAAGCACATTAGCTTAAGGATGAGCCTAAACAATCAATGTTCTTCTTCAATGCACAAATCTCATTTTCAATATTGAAGAAGAAGCATCATGAGCCTGAGAAACAAAAAGCTTTTCTTTCTGACTCAAAATATTTTTCAAAAAAACTTTTTCCTTTGAAATCAAAACAATTTCTTTTCTCAAAATTTTATTTTCTTTTGAAACTAAATCAGTTGAATTTTCAAGGAATCTTTTTTAATTAAAGCAAAAATTTTTTTAGAAACAAAATCTTCTTGGCTTTTAAAGAAACAATTTCATTCAAAATAACTTTCTTTTTATTTAAAATTAAATCAAGTTTTGAAGATAAAGCTCATTTTCCTCTAAAACAATATCCTTCTCTTTTAAATTTCTTTTTTTTCTTTTAAAACACAATCTAATTTTGAAGATAAAGAATCATTTTTCTTTTCCAATTGTAAACCTTTATTTTTTTAATAATTTATATTTTGTAAGTAAATCTTCACAAAATAAAGTAAGCTCGTCATTCAACATATGTGCAATCTCACTAGACATATCATTAATAGATGTACTTGAACAATCATCTATGTTGAATTCTGAATTTACCTCAAGAGAGTCATTCCCTTAGACCATGAAGCAAGCTTGGTCGGAATTATTTTCACTAGATTTTCTTTCCAAATCGTTTGAACCTTGTCCTTCAAGAGAATCAGCGTGCTCCACACTATAAAAATGAAATCACAATGAGAAATTATACAAAGATGAGTACTGCTAAATGTTTGTTTTAGAACAATCATGGCTTATGCATTAGCCTCTAAGTATTTGTCATTTTGAATATATGATTCTTGATGGTGGCAAGATAAACATGTAATTCTAAGGCTTTAAGATATGAATTCATTTTAAATTTTCACATGTCAATGTTAGAAACATCAAACATAGGTGAGCAAGATAATCCATGAGTGTGTGAAACAAATATGAATGTGTAAGCAAATATATGATTAGCAAATATAGAATCACTCTTAGGTTGTTAAACTGAATATCAAGAGCACTAGCTTTGACGCCAATTGAAAGTACACCTAAAGAGGAGTGAATAGGAGTAGTGCTAATCTAATGACAAATAATGTGAAATTTAAAAAATTTTACACTAATAAAATTAGTCGCAAGTGATATCTATAGAGTGAAGCTGAGTTCCCGGTTAAGAGCTCTAGAACTTCTCCTCAAAATTCCTCTTTTATAAGAGTTGAGGTGCTTCAATAGCTATCTTGGATTATAATAAGTATGAGCACACAATCAATATCAAGTGTACATGAACAATAGTAGCAACAGAAGATATAAAGAGAATAGAGTTTAGAGAGAGATAATCAAACGCAAACACAAGGATATGTTTTGAGATTTGAGCACTAAGCTCTACGTCCCTGCCTTCACCGCGTGAAGGATTTCAATTCTCTCCACTAAAGAACTCCACAAAGGATACAAATCCAATCCTCTACACAAGAAGAGATACAAAGCTATGGCACAAATCCTATGGACAAAGCAATCACCTCTACACAGGAGGGAAGGCACAAAGCCATAGCACAAAGCAAAAGAGTGATTACATTTCTTGGTGACCACAAAGATCACAAAAAATACCTCTCACAATACAAGATCTTAGAGGATAAATTTATAATGAATAGCTCAACCTTATGAGAAACAAAGATTTTGGAAGTGAAGCACAAAAGAAAACACTTGGGAAAACTTCTTGAATGATAAAGAACTGAAATCTAGAAACTAGAATTTCTCAAAATTTATTTTCTTTGATTTTTCAAAACTTTGTAACCTAATAGAGATATGGATTTAGAACTCAAAAACTCTTTAAAAACTTTGCTTAAAAACTCTGTAGGATGTAGGAAATATTGCACTTCAAAAACTTATAGAAAATCTGGTCAAAAACCTATTTATATAAGCTAAAATAAAAACTAGCTATTAATCTCAAAACACAGGTCAGAGAGACCTATCAGTTGACCGGGTAGTCGACCGCCAACGGTCTTATTCTTAACCGTTGGGGATTGTCGGTCGACCGATGAAACCCGAGAGTCCTACAGGGATAGTTGGTTGGCCGGTCGATCGGCCGATCTTCTAACTCCCATGAGTTGTGCATGTTGGTACAACGTCGGTCGACGACTTAGTCGACTGATAGAGCAAATGTGTTCTGTGATCGGTCGACCGGCTCAGCCCAAAAACCACATAATATGAAACATTTAAGTATCTTTTTAAATTTCAATAATTTCAATAAATTCTAGAAAAATAAGTTCATCTAAATACAATAGAGCACAAATATGTGTGATCAAAAATCAGAACATATTACAAACATGTGAACTATTTTTAAGGTATAGAAATTTATCCTTAAATAAAAACCATATTTTCTAAAATTAAACTTCTAAATGAAAATCTGGTTTTTTTTTCAAATTGTTATGAATACAAAAACAAGTTACTGAAACTCAATTTAAGCTTAATCCGCATAGATAGGATCCAATACACATAAAATAATATTGACTTATTTTTGATGAATTAAAATACATTTTTTGAAAGAAAAACATATTTTTTCAAATACTAATTTTGTAAATAAAAAAATAGTTTTTTTCAAAACTTTCAAAACACAAAAACAAGTTGTTTAAACATATATGAAGCTAAATAGTGTATGGATATATAACAAAATGACATGAACTTATTTTTGATGAAATATGTTTTATAAACCAAAACACAAAATGTAAACTGGTTAAATCGAAACCAAACTTGTGTGCGTAAACTTGAATAATCAAAACTAATATATTCTTTATAAGAGATTTAAACTTACAAACTCTAAACAAATCTTCTTGTAGATCTTTTTCTCCAAGTAGACTTGATCCAAACTTGATTCTCCGAACTAAACTCTACCGTGAGTACTAGATATATTCTATAAGCTCGAGCTCTTGAATCACCATGTGTTAGCTTCAAAGAAGCTAAACCCCAACTAGATTAGTTAATCATCATCAAAACTAGAGTGATGGACTTTTGGGCCAACACGTAAAGCAGACACATCACACTCCAAAGGTCAGACCTTTGAATGGGTATGATCATTTCACATATAAACCAGGCAAGATCTAAATATGATTCAGTCATTTTTATTATGAAATGCACATAATTTTTGTTTACTTAATACATGAATAAGAAAACTACAAAACACTTGACACTTTATTTTTTATTATTTAAATAATGTAGAGCAACCTTAATAAAGTGGATCTTGTGTTTGAATGTTATAACAATGAATTTGAGTGGGAAAGACTCATGCTCAAATCCTTCCAGAAGTTGTCAAGTCTACATTATTTGAGGTCTTTAAAAATCAAAAATCATGGCATTTAATACTTTTAGCTTATCCACCAAGTGATCGCAAAATGGACAACCAAAAGTAGTGAATTATTCAGTTTAATAGTCAATAATATTTTAAACCTAACAAAAATTGGTGTGTAAGATTTTTTTTAAATGTTTAGATAATGATCAAATGATCGGATCGAGAATTTGTATATTTAAAGTCATTGATCTAAGTAAATTGATATTTTCAGCCATCCATTTAACACATTTTTAATGGATAAATAAAAAAATATTCAAATACTGTGATTTTTTATTTTTGAAGACTTCAAATAATGTAGATCAACTTGAACAGAGGGGATCTTGTATTTGAACATCGAGGTTGAATTTGAGTAGGAAGAATTCGAGTCTGAATCCCTTTGAAAGAATCCTAGTCTCTCTCCATCTCTCTCCCTGCGTGTGTATATATATTTAAAGTATCTATAAACCAAAAATCCATTCCTCTCTATGTGTTAATCTTTCCATCTCTCTCTTTCTCTGTGTGTGTGTGAATTTGAGCCTGAATCCTTCTCACTCAAATGTAATTCAACAACATTTAAATACAAGATCCATTCCGTTGAAGTTGATCTATATTATTGAAAGTATTTATAAACCAAAAATTTAGTATTTTAAATACTTTCTGCTCATGCATCGAGTAGGAGAAAAACGGACGACCTAAATAGTAAGTTAGCTAGTGGTGCAGAACAATTAAAACCTAACAAAAATTGATTTGTAAGAGGTTTTAAATGCTTAGATCATGATCAAATGGCCAAATTGAGAATTTGTATGTCTAAAGACATAGATTCAACCAACTCACTAATTCTGACCATCCATTTTGCGCTGCTTGATGCATGGGCAAAAAGTATATAAAATACTTGATTTTTAGTTTATAGATACTTTAAATGATATAGATCAACTTCAACAGAATGGATCTTGTATTCGAATGTTGTAGGTTGTATTTGAGTGGAAGGATCCGGAAGGATTCGAGCCCGAATCCTTCCCACTTAAATACAACCTACGACATTCGAATACAAGATCCATTAAATCTGATCTATATTATTTAAAGTATCTATAAACTAAAAATCAAGTATTTTAAATACTTTTTGCTCATGCATCAAGTAGAAAAAAAATAGACGACCTAAATAGTTAGTTGGTTAGTTTAACGGTGTAGAACAGTTGAAACCTAACAAAAATTGATTTGTAAGGGTTTTTAAATGCTTAGATCATGATCAAATGGCTGGATCGAGAATTTGTATGTCTAAAGATATTGATCCAACTAACTCACTACTTCTGATCGTCCATTTTGCGCCGCTTGATGCATGGCAAAAAGTATTTAAAATACTTGATTTTTGATTTATAGATACTTTAAATAATATTGATCAACTTCAACGGAATAGATATGGAATAACAGAAGAATTCGAGTCCAAATCCTTCCCACTCAAATACAACCCTATAACATTCGAATACATGATCCATTCCGTTGAAGTTGATCTATATTATTTAAAGCATTTATAAATTAAAAATCAAGTATTTTAAGTACTTTTTGCCCATGCAGCAAGTAGAAAAAAAACGGATGACCTAAATAGTGAGTTGGTTAGCTTAACGATAGAGAACATTTGAAACTTAACCAAAATTGGTTTGTAAAGGTGTTTAAATGCTTAGATCATGATCAAATGGCCAGATTGAGAATTTGTATGTCTAAAGATATAGATCTAACCAACTCACTACTTTTGATCGTCCATTTTGTGCATCTTGATGCATGGGCAAAAGTATTTAAAATATTTAATTTTTTAGTTTATAGATATTTTAAATAATATAGATCAACTTCAACGGAATGGATCTTGCATTTGAATGTCGTAGCTTGTATTTGAGTGGGAAAAATTCGGGCTCGAATCCTTCTGGAATGATGATTTAGGTAAACTTGTGTACAGAAAATAAAAGTTTAGGAATTGATAACAAATAGCGCAAGGTTCTCAATGCTGCCGCTATAGCAAGTGACTATGTGGGTCCTTATCCACAAGGAGGGACTTGCATTGGAAGCGTTTAAGTAAGTTCTTTTTCTTTTAATTTACAAAAATAGGTTAGATATTTCTTCTCAGTTTTTAGAAAAATAAAATGAAAAGGTTAAGTAAGAAGATGTGAAGATGGAAGAATAATATGGTGGTGTTGTTTTAAAAACTAAGTTAAAAGAAAAGAAATAAAAAAAGTAAAAAAAGTGTAAATTTTGAAATCGTTTTCTTACACTAATTTAAAAAAAAAAGAAAGTAAAGTTTACTTACCTCTTTAGCGCTAAATTACCTTGGATTATTTGCAAAGATTTACCTTCTCTTGAAGGTGAGCAAAGCATGGTGTATAGAATCTTCCCCGTTCCCAGACTAAACTATGAATTAAAATACAAGCATAAAATAAAATAGAAACAATTATCCATCACCTAAGCCATCAAGGGCACTTGTAATGGCAAGGCAGGTTCGATGCTATAGGTTTTATTTAGATTTTCAATTCGCCTCAGAGGAAAGTAAACAAAAACCAGAATACAAAAAATGAAACTTTCGATTTAATTGAATGACAATGAATGAAAAGAAGAATACTTATACTGGAGTCACTCTCAGTACAAGCTTCACTCTCATTATCCTATAAAACTCTTCTCTCATCTCAGTTACATAAATAAAATGAAAATTACATTAAAAAGTAAAACAAAACCTAAGTTAAAATTAAAGTAAAAATCCTAGCTTAAACTCTCTGTTGAGTCATTCCACTTTGCCTTCAGAAATGCAGGTATTTATAGTCAAAACTGGATAAGGGAGAGAGTACGAAGATAGGGGCAAAATCTCTTACCCAACAGAAAAGATCTTCTGATAAGGTTGGAGATAAATTTTTATTTTATACCTTGATTTTCAGTTAGATTGTATTTTATCTCTCTGAATCTTCTGAATATATAACCCAATCCTTTAGATATTCCTTTGTATATTGATAGGGTTGCATTTAGACTTCTGGATTTACCTCTATCTCCTTGATTTTCCAGCTAATAAAATAAATCCAACTAAATCTGATTTAGTTAGATTAGATTTGTGATGACAGCTAACTAAATAGATCCATATAATCTTATTTAATCGGTATTTATTTAGTATTATCTTCTCTCCCTTCATTAATCATATCCTGCATGAATTAATATTAAGACAAGTTGATTAGAAGATTTATTACAAGATAAGTATAGAAATGTATGAATAAATAATACAATATACATGTATGATCAAATGAGATAAACTTGTGTCCTTCCAAAAGGATTTGAACCTGAATCCTTCCCACTCAAATTCAACCCTCCGACATTCGAATACAAGATCCATCTGTTGAAGTCGATATATATTGATTTAGTATCTATAAACCAAAAATTAAGTGTGTTGAATATTTTTGCCCATGCATCAAGTAGTGAAAATACGAACGGCCTAAATAGTGAGTTGGTTAGTTTAACGGTGTAAAATATTTGAAACCTAACAAAATTGGTTTGTAGGAATTTTTAAATGTTTAGATCATAATCAAGTGGCCAGATCGAGAATTTGTATGTCTAAAGACATAGATCTAACCAACTCACTACTTTCAACTATCCATTTTGCGCCGCTTGATGGATGGGTAAAATTATTTAAAATACTTGATTTTTGGTTTATAGATACTTGAAGTAATATAGATCATTTCAACGGAGTAGATCTTGTATTCGAATATCGAAAAGTTGAATTTGAGTGGGAAGAATTCGGGTTCAAATTCTTTTGGAAGGACACAAGTCTATATGTGTGTGTGTAGACTTGTGTAGTTCTGAAAGGATTCGAGCCAGAATTCTTCCCACTCAAATACAATCATACATCATTTAAATAAAAGATTCACTCCGTTGAAGTTGATTTATATTATTTAAAGTAATTAAAAATCAAAAATCAAGTGTTTTGAATACTTTTTGCCCATTCATCAAGCGACACAAAATGGACGGTCGAAAGTAGTGAGTTGGTTAGATCTATATCTTTAGATATACAAATTCTCGATCCGGTCATTTGATCATGATTTAAACATTTTAAAACACCTACAAACCAATTTTTGTTAGGTTTCAAATGTTATACACCGTTAAACTAACCAACTCACTTTTTAGGCCGTCCGTTTTTTCCTACTTAATGTATGGGCAAAATGTATTTAAAATACTTGATTTTTTATTTATAGATACTTGAAATAATATAGATCAACTTTAACATAATGGATCTTGTATTCGGATAATGTGTGACTAAATTTGAGTGGGAAGGATTTAGGCTCGAATTGTTCCAAAACTACACAAGTCTAAATATATATAGAGAGAAAGAGGTATCTGCACCTCAGCCGTCAATTGAGAGAACTCTCTCAGCTGGCACTGCGACTTGATCTCAGTCTACTGCGACCTGGTCGCAGTCTTAAAAATTTTTAAATATTCTCAGTCTAAGTAGGACCACGATCATGGTAGTAGTCCTCACAAAGACACTGCGATAATGGTCGCAGTTCTTATAAAAATACTGCGGCCATTGTAGCAGTCTTCATAAAAAAATATTGTGACCTAGTCGTTGTTCTCACAAAAAACTGCGACCATGGTAGCACTGCGCCCAGGATTTGTAGCTGAGATTCAGCCACGTCACCACCAAGTGAGAGAGTCTCTCAGCTGGTGGCTGAAGTACATTTTTCTCATATATATACACATATATATATATAGACACACACACCCTCCCCGCATATACATACACATACATATATATAGACTTGTGTCCTTCAAAAACGATTTGAGCCTGAATCCTTCAAACTCAAATATAATACTCTGACATTCGAATACAAGATCCACTCCGTTGAAGTTGACCTATATTATTTCAAGTATCTGTAAACCAAAAGTCAAATGTTTTGAATACTTTTTGCTCATCCATCAAGCGGCACAAAATGGACGGCCGAAAGTATTGAGTTGGTTAGATATATGTCTTCAGACATACAAATTCTCGATCCAACCATTTGATTATAATCTAGACATTTAAACCCCTACAAACCAATTTTTATTAGGTTTCAAGTGTTCTAACCGTTAAACTAACCAACTCACTATTTAGGCTGTTTGTTTTTCCCCTACTTGATGCACGGGCAAAAAGTATTCAAAACACTTAATTTTTGGTTTATAGATACTTGAAATAATAATAATATAGATCAACTTCAATGGAGTGAATCTTGTATTCGAATTTTGGGGGTTGTATTTGAGTGAGGAAGGATTCGGCCTCAAATCCTTTTGGAAGGATACAAGTCTATTTCTCTACATGTGTGTGTAGTTTGAAACATTAAAGTTTCAGGGTATCTGAGAGCGTCTCACTCTATTACAAATAAATCTGCATAGTGGTTATCCACCTCCAGACTAATCCCTAGGTGTCCACGGGGCGAATTGAGCCAGCAGTTACTTAGGAGCAAACTCAGTATCTTACCGCCCAATTTGCCTAAGGAGGCTTCGAACCCATGATCACTTGGGAGCAAACCAAGTGATCACGCCACCAAGTCACCCCCGCGGATATACAAACATACATACATACATATATATACACATACATACATACATACATATATAAATATCAGAAAAATGTATATCAGCCGACAGCTGAGAGGTTCTCTCAGCTGGCGGTGATGTGGCACAATATATGACATAGTCTTTAGTAATCTTAATGACAATCCTACTTTTAAAATAACTAAAATTACTAAAAGCCCTTGCTATTCAAAAAAGACAGTTTTATGGGGATGAGATTAGTTTTATATTCTTTATTATTTTGTTTCGCCCTCTTTTCTATTTCTACCTCTCTGTGTCTTTGTACGTTGTCAGATCTAGATTTGAAATTCGCAGAGAATGTCATTCTAACAAAAGCGTGAGCAGGATCAGATATTGATTTTGAGTTTGCAGACCTAAATCTCCATCAGCTCTCCGTCGAAATCTCCATCTGATTTCTCTCGGCCTTTCTATTTTAATATCGAGCCCCAACCATAATTCATCCTCGCCACCCTATCTCGTCACCGGTCTCGCCCCCTTTCTCCCCATCTGAATATGAATCAGTTAATGGTAAGTTCAACTTCATCATAGAATATAGCAAATCCAGCAGGAGAGTGATCTTTGGATGCGGATCAATAGGTTAGTTTTTTTTCTATTTTTATTTATGTTATTTTTTGTTGCAATTGTAATTGAAAAAATTATTGGGTGCCCTAAATGAGACTGTGACCTAGTATAAATTTTATAGTAAAGGATGCGACTAATATCACAATTTTTAATAAATAATCTCACAGATTTTTTTAAACTGCGACCTTAATAGCAGTCTATAATTAAATTAGATGTGCGATCTTTGTCGCAGTCTTTAATATATATTAAAGTTTCTGTCAATCTTTTAGTCATTAATTATTTAAGGACTGCGACAATATTGTTGGCCTAAAGGCCCATCGCTCTAGTTTTGATGATGATTAACTCATGTAGTTATACTACTAATGATCTTGTATTTATATAGTTTCAGATATTTGATCAAGATCTTAGTAGGAGTTTAGCTTCAACAAAAAATTCAAAGTCAAGTTTTGAAGCTAGGATATGTTGATTCAAGAGCTTGTGCATGAAGATCGCATCAAGTACTCAAAAGGAGTTTAGCTCATTGGATCAAGGTTGGACCAAGTCAAGAAGGAGAAGAAGATTTTCAAAAAGACTTGTGTCATGTTTATAAGTGTTAAAATTTATTTTTAGATAAAATGTAAAGGATAGATTAGTTGTTGATTGCTCAAGCTCATATACACACACAAAAATAATTTATATGTGTTTTCATAAAATAGTTTTGATTTTAGAAAATACCGTTTTGATTTTGAGATTCAAAGTATACATCCTCATGTTTCATGATTAGATTCCATCAAAACAAGTTTATATGATTTATATGTGTTTTGAATTTCATCCATGCAATTGTTGGTTCAAATGTTTAGAAAAACTTATTTGATGATTCTATATCATATGTTTAAGTTTTGTATTTATCAAAACTTGTTTTAGAGCTTATTGTCAAAAACATAGATATTTCATCTCATATGTGTATTGGATCATATCCATATACACTTAGCTACAAAAGTGCTTAAAATATCTTGTTTTCCTATTTGAAGAAGTTTTGAAAAAATTGTTTTTCAAATTGAAAATTGATTTTGAAAAATACGGATCTTTATTTAAGGCAAAATTTCTATATTACAAAAATGATTCAAAAATTTTGTAATATGTGTTGATTTTTTATCACACATATTTGTATTTCAAAGTATTTCAAAGAACTTATTTTTTTAGATTTTATGTGATTTTATGGGATTTTATAGGAGTTTAATAAACTAAGATCTAATCCTGAAAATTTGCTGACCTGGCCTTCTGTCGGTCGACCCGCCGGTTGACCGAGACGGAAGTCGGTAGATCGGGCGGTCGACCGATGTGCACAGAACGTGCACAGCCCTTTGGCTTAAGGGCCGGTCGGTCGACCAGGCGGTCGACGGTCCAGAGGCTTTGCTCTTTGGATCTAGTCCCGGTCGACCGGCAAGTCAAGTGTTGGGTGTGGTCGACTGGGTGGTCGACCGACAGCCCCGACGGTCATATTTTTGACAGCTGGCCGATCGATCAGCCGATCGACCGACAGCAGAATATTCTGCTGAGTTGGCTCCCAACGGCTAGTTTTTGATCCCCTATAAAATGAGGTTCCCTTGGCCTATCTTCTATAAGATTTCAAGAGAGTTTTAAACCAATTTTTTCTGCCTCTCTTAAGGTTTTTCTCCACTTATTTTAGGGCTAATATTTTCATATCAAAAGGAGAGTTTTTCAAGAGTGTTTTCAAACGAGATTTCTTGAGTTTTGCACCACAACTCTATCTTGTTTTTCTCACACCTACTTGAGCCCATTGCTAAATCCATCCTATAGGATATTTGTTGTGAGAGTTGTTTTTGTGATCAAGAGAAGTGATCATAAGATTTCGTTCTTATATTGTGAGGAGTTGTAGAGGTTGTGGCCTCAGTGAAGAGAGTTTTATGGTAATCAAGTGAAGTGATCACCAAGTGTTCCGACGTGTGGTTGGAGGAGTTGTAAGAGGTTCGGCCTCGACAAGCTAGTGTGCTTGCTGAAAGTACACCTAGAGGGGGGTGAATAGGTGTATAGCTAATCTAATGATAAATAATGTTGAATTAAAACAAATTACAACACACTTAGTGTAACCAAAGAGTGTAGCTGAATTCTCGGTGAAGGGCTCTGCACTAATTCCTCTAAATAAGAGTTGAGGTGCTATATGAAGCTCTCTGGTTCAACACAAGTGAGGCACACAAACAATACCAAGCATATAAGATATGAGCAATATGAATCAATGCAAGATATAAAAGAGAGAGTTTAGAGATAGTAGATCAATCGCAAACACCGAGATATGTTTCGCTTCGAGCACCCAGTTCTACGTCCCCGCCTTCACACAGAAGGATTTCCACTAAACCATTCACACAGGACTTCCCACACAGGGAACCTCCACTGAGGATTTGGGTAATACAATTTTGGAGTACACAACTCCTCTCTCAAATAACTACAACCTCTACACAAGAGGTAAGGCACAAAGCCACACAAGATCAACCTCTCAATAGAGGGATAGGCACAAAGCCAACACAATCACCTCTCACTAGAGGGACAAGGTACAAAGCCAAACAACAACCTCAATCACCTCTATACTTAGAGGGACACCTACACAACCTCTACAATCACCTCTACACAAGAGGGATACCAACAAATACAAGGAAGGTTACAACTCTTGGAGATCTCAAAGATCACAAACCAATTTTCTCACCAAATAAGATCCTAATAGATAGGATAGATAGATAGCTCAAGTGTGAGAATACAAGGTGTTTGGAAAACAAATCACAAGAAAAATACTTAGGAAAACAACTAGAATAAGATAGAAATGAAGATCAAAACCAATATCCCAATTACTCTATTTTTCTTTGATTTTTCCAACCCTTGAAAACAAATAAAGATAAATTCTTTTTAACCCAAAAACTCTTTTAAAACTTGTTGCGAAAACACTTAAGAAGATGGGACTTTTTGCTCTTGAAATTCTTGATAAAAACAGCCCAAAGGATGGGTAATTGTAACCCAATCCAAAAACTATTCGTTGGGCCAAGACAGCCGAAAATTTTTGTTGTCGGTCGACAGCCCGGTCGACCGGCCAACGGTCAGATTTCTGAGCGTTCTGCCATCGGTCGACCGTGCGGTCGACCGAGGCCTGGATACATAGTGCAAAGCTCTCTACCGGTCGATCGCCCGGTCGACCGGGGCCAGATCTAGAGAGCAGAGCTCTCTGGCGGTTGACCGGGTCGATCGACCGGCCCTCCAGCCAAATGGCCGGTGCACGTTTGTGCACATCGGTCGACCGAACCGGTCGATCGACTTCTGCCTCGGTCGACCGATCAACCGGCAGAAGACCAGGTCATAAATTTTTGGGGTTTAAAAACTTGATCTTTTTACCTTCAATAAAATCCCATAAAATCTCATAAATTTCACAAAAATAAGTTCTTATGAGATCTTTGAAATACAAATATGTTTGACTAAAATTCAACACATATTATAAACAATTTGAATCATTTTTGTGATATTGAAATTAAGCTTAAATACAAAATTTGTATTTTCCAAAACTTGGATTTTTGAAATGAAAAACCATTTTCTCCAAAACTCATAAGGATACAAAAACATGATATTGAAACAACTTTAAAGCAAGCTGCATATGGATAGAATCCAATATATAAAAGATAAATATCTATATTTTTGATATGAAATCTAAAACCGGTTAAACTGTAAACCAAAACTAATAGACTTTAAACTTTTGTGTGTGTGTGTGAACTTGAGCATATCAACACTATCTACCTTTAAACAAGATCTAAACATAAACTAAACACAAACTGAAATCTTCTTGCCTCAGCTTGACTCCAACCGAGTGCAAGACAATCTTGACGCGCGAGCTCTTGAATCAGCATGTGAAAACTCCAAAACTCGTTTGTTGAAGCTAAACACCTACTAATATCTTGGTCAATTACTGAAACTATTTAAATAGAAGATTATTAGTAAACTATAACTACATGAGTTAATCATCATCAAAACTAGAGTGATGGGCCTCTGGGCCAACAATCTTCCCCTTTTTGATGATGACAAAACTCATGGAGTTATATATGCATGGATTAAAATTAAGCTTCATAGAAGCTCCCCTTAACTCATCCATAGTAATAAATATAAAGATATTCAATGAATGAGCATAAAACAAACAACATATATATGCATTAAATAAGAAAATAAACATGCATATATAAATCTCAAAATTCTTCTCTCTTTTTGTATAAAATAAGGAATGAAATAAACATGCATATATAAAACTCCAAAATTTCTCTCCCCCTTTTTGTCAAATCATCAACAAAGGGGCATAAATAAACTCAAAAAAAAATTTCTCCTCCTTTTGTCAAATCAAACAAGAAGGATATATATGCGAAATACATTCATGAAGAGAAGAGACGTAAAGTTAATTCCCCCTGCATACATTGTATTACATGAAAAAGAGATAACTAAACCCTAATCACATAACGCATAATATACAATGTATAAAAGGAGATGTGAAGCTCCCCCTACACACGTGTAAGACATAGAGAAGAGAGGTCAAGCTTCTCAATATGAGATACACTCAACATGAATATATATAGAGAGAAGATGTTAAGCTTCCCTTGCATATAAGCAATACATATCAAAATACTATGATACCAATTGAAAATTTTATCAATTTTATGATAAAGTTATACATCAAAACATTATGATACCAATTGAAAATAAATAAAATAGTTTTAAGATACCAATTGAAAGCAAACAAAATTTTTAAGATACTAAAAGATACCAGTTGAAAATATTTTTATACCAATTTAAAATGTCTTGTAAATTTTTGATACCAATAGAAAATGAAACATTGTATATTTTGATACCAATTGAATATATATATATATATATATATATATATATATATATATATATATATATATATATATATATATATATTGATACCAATTGAAAGTAAAACCAATTGAAAATAGAAACCATATTTCTTTGGAAATACACTCATTTTACAATAAAGATACCAAATTGAGAATAATACCAATTTAATATTATTGATATCAATATTGAAAATGTTAGCATATATCAAAATAAAGTATTTTTCATCATAAAGAATGGGAGTAAGATACCAATTGAAAAATAAAACCGATTGAAAGATAAAACATGAATTTTCTCCCCTTTATGAAATACTAATAAAAATAATGCATAAGCTTGTATAAGATACCAATTGAAAAAATAATTGACATTAAGGACTAAATCAAGCTTAGCATAAACATAATTTGTGCTTTAAGATGTAAAAATATTGTAAGCACAATCAAATCATATATGTATGTGTGTGTGTATGAAAATGTAAATACCAATCAAAATTGATACTATTTGAAGTTTAAAGCATACATATATAGAAAACACAAATATAAGTATACAAAAAAAATATCAATTGTGATACCAATTGAAAATATAATGAGGATCAAGTGTATAACTCATACTACCTCCCTTTCATGCACATGTTTTAAAAAGATTTTTAATTTGAGCATACAATGCATGGTCGCTCATCCATCCGCCCTTGGAAGAAAGGGGTTTTCAAAAATAGGATTTGAAAATAATTTAACATGTTTGAAAACTCTTCTAAAATGAAGAAATGCGTAAATAGTTTTATGATAATCTAGAAAACTAGTACGAAGTCCTTCAAGAAAGGAATAAAACAAGAATATATTCATAAAAACATGAAAATCACTCAATAATTGACACTCAAAGTCTATAAGACACATATAAGACTCATGGAAACAAAATCATGAGAAAATATCAAGTAATGTGAGTGTACAATAATTATATAAAAATATAATCATAAAAATAGGCAATAAGTCTCGTATGAAATTCCTTACGAAAAATATGAACATCATCAAAATTAAATATACTTCAAGGAATATGTATGATTAGTTAAAACTAAAAAGCATACATACATATCCCAAACACAAATGAGTTCATAATAGAATTTGCATGAAAAGCAAGTAACTCAAGGGTATACATGTATATCAAAAGTTTTAAACAAAATTACCATATATATGAAGCTAAACACATTATCATAAAAAAAAACATGTCCAAAGATAGGGAATACAAGTTGAAATGCAAGAATCATCAAAACTAGGTTATACTAGTACATCTAATGGTTACAAATGAGCAATTTAAGCACAAACATACAAGAATCAATGTGCCTCATTAGTTGTACAAGCATATATACAAGTTTTAATGAAAGCTGCATCTAACAAGTAATCAAAACATGAAGCATAAATGAAAACATAAACCAATATGATCATTATGTAAATGCACGTGTCTTAGAGTAATGATATACACAATAGTTAAACTATAGTGAGAACACAAAATATGAATCCATATAAAACATGGGTG
>JAVJIF010005204.1:0-222099 GCA_038442645.1 Agave tequilana
GGAGGCGGCGGTGGAGTTGAAGATGGGTGGTTTGTTTAGTTGAAGGAGATGGAATTTTGAATTATGAAATGAAAGGAAAAAGGAAGATGAAGGTTAAATAGAAAAGATAAGGAAAGTGTTATGTTGAAATGGGATGAGGGGGGAGAGGGTTACAGGCGGCTGGCTACTACAGCAGGGGAGCAGGTGGCGGGCGGCTTGTGGCCGGGGAGGAAGTCAAAGGGGAAGAAAGGAAAAGAAAGAAAAAGAAAGAAAAAAAGGAAAGGAAAAAATAAGGAAAAAGAAAATAAAATAGTAAAAAAAATTTATTATTAAATAATTTATTTTATATAATATCTGAGAGTATAAAATAGGGGAGTAAAGAAGAAAAAACAAGAAAAGAAATTGTCGGTAAATAATATATTATTTTAATAGGGTGAAAATTTGACTGTTTCAGAAACATTCGAAAAATTCTCAAAAATAGTAAATATCATTTTAAAATTCTTGGTGAAATCAGATTTGAGAAATTCGATCTAATTTTCAAATTAAAATCGTGGAATCTTCTGACGATACCGACCAACACCAGATCAGTCAAATTTTGATAAATTTAGAAAAATCCCAAGAAATAAATTTAGATAGAAATTGAAAATTAAAGAAGTTATGTGAAAGCCATTTTTGAAAATTCAATCCCATTTTAAAAACTAAAATCCGGGAAATAGTCTGCGATGCCGACCGACGCCAGTTTTGGAGATTTTGCAGAAAAATTCTGAAAATTTCAGAAAATCATGAAAAATATAAAATATTAGAAAACAGTGTCTGAAACTAAAATCGGTCAAATCGGACTAATAGAAAGGTCAAATCGAGCAGTAGGCTAGTATCGGGTTCCCGGTTGGGTCAGGGCTGACTCTAGGTCTAAAAATCCAGATCTGATACGCAATAACATAAGCAATCACAACTTAAAAATAAATACTGAAAGAAAATTGTAATAGTACGGTCAAAAAATCAGGACACGTATCTGGGTACGTATCCCGGGAACGGGGTGCAACAACACTTGTCAAACCAGGGCTTGGCATATGATTCTCCTTGGCGACTGCCGTTGCTGGGCTTACTAGAGGGCGTCAATCGCCCTACGAGTTGAAGGTCATTCACTTGATGTTGAACCTTACTGAGCTTTTGTGTTTCAAGATGTCCTATCTGTTGCTCCCTTGAAAGGTAAGGCTCTACTTTGCAATCTCTCAATCTTCATGGCATTATTTTGGGCCTCGTCGAAAGAGAACACATCTTGGATGGCCACACGTTCCTGAATGAAGTACTTTAGCCCATTGATGTACTTTAAAGTTTGCTACTCTCCTCAGGGATAAGTCGCATCGTGAGAAGAGGCGGTAGAACTTCTCTGCATATACCGCAACAGTTCTTGTGCCTATTTGCATTGCTCATATTGCTTGTAAAAATTTGTTGGTAATCAGGTGGAAGAAATCTACCATGAAGAAGTTGTTTTATGCGTCGCCATGTCATCATAGGTGGTTTGCCTTGGAGCCTCCTTGTGATTTGTTACTGGTCCCACCATACTGCCGCTCCTCCTTTGAGCTTATACGCCATGAATTTGACATGCTTTTCCTTAGGGACATAAAACCATGTCAAATAACTTTTCTACTTCATAGACCTAGTTGAAGAAGGACTCGATGTCAAGGTTCCCACTGAAAGAAGGAATCTCGATCTTCATCCTATACTCTCTAGGACTTGGATCTCCTATTCTCCTATATGGCTTAATAAAAAGAAATTCTTCTCTCCTATTGGGAATAGGTTTCGCCATCCACCTACGGCCTCGCCCACAGGCCATCCTTCTATCATAACCTTCATTTTCGAAATCGTCTTCGGATAGAAGGTGTTGATGAGTTCTTCCTTATCGATAAGATCTTCGTAAGGAAGTTGTTATTGAGAACGTCTTGATGGTGGTGATGGTTAACGTGATTGTTGACGCGGGGGTGGCCGTTGGAAAGGGAATTGTTGTGGTGGAGATTGTAGATGAGGATTACCTGATGGTGGGGAGGTGGTGTAGGAAGATTGTTCGATGAAAATTCACGTCCGCTTCGATACGCACTATCGGCTGGCTTTGGTCATTGAATTTGAGAGATAACCTCTTGATTTCTTGGACCAATCTTTCCATGGCTGACTCAAGAGCTCTAAGTCTCCCTTCAATAGTGCCCACTCGTGGAGAGGCTGGACTGCTCGTCATCGTCTCCGGCCATCGTCGATGTGTTTGCTGAAAACTCTGATACCACTTGACGCATGGGGAAGCGAGGAAGACGAGTGACGCTCCATGAGCAAGCAACCCTAATCCACGAGCCAAATAGAACAAACTCGAATTCACAAGTAATTTAAGAGTAACAACTCAAATGTATTCATCAAAATTGGATTATAAAAACCCTAGGATACAATGACCTTATATAGGCAAATAAAGAAAAATGCTTCTCTAGCTAGGAAAGTAAAATAAAGAAACAGAAATAAAATAAAGTGAAATATAAAACATGCTCAGAAAATAACTCCTAAACAATCTCGAAAACTCGGATATGGGCAGGCCTGTCGACAGGTACAGAGTGCTGTTAACAGGACTGTAAATTACTGAGTTTCTCTAAAAGCATGTCGACAGTTGAAAAGAGCTGTTGACAGATAAATTAGATCAGCCGTTCTCATCTTGATCTCCTACATCACTTTGATATAAATTAGTTTAATGTTTGTACTTCTTATTTATGTATTGTTATGATTCTTATTATTTTCTACTTGTAAAGCATGAATTATGATTCTTATCATTTGATTTTTGAATTTACCAGATTAATAAAAAAGTATTTCAATTATAATTTAAATTACCATAAAGTTCTTATGGTCTTTGGAAAGGAAAATAATTGAACACTCGCATTTCTAAGAGTAAATTTTGGGGGTCCTCGGGAATTTCCAATCATCTTAAACCAAATCCTCAAACAGATATTATGACAAAAAAAGATTGTTAAACAAATACAAGTAAAATCTTCATGTTAAACTAAGTATTATATTTTGAAGGGGAAGAAAGGAAAAAGACTGAAAAGATAAAATAAAATCTCCAAATTGTGAAAATATGACACTCAAAGATGGTAGTCCCAAATTCGTAGTCAAAAAATTCAAAGTAGCCAAAAAAAAAAAAATCGCACATTGATTATTTTCCAAACAAAGTCTATAGCAAATATTCCATATTAGTTGACATTCCCATTTAATTTTATTTGAATTACAGCAAATGAAGAAAGAAAATAAAATCCACGTCAGCATCATCAATTTTCGGGATAACGGATAGAACCGCTGACTCATTGACGCGTCCCGTAATTACCAAATCAACCTCCTCGATCAAGGCCCTGAATCCTCTAATCTCTTGTTTCTGTAGGGTCATTTTCGGCAATAAAATATCACGCATTCCAGATCCTCGCCGATTTAAAGCCCCGGCCTTCGAGTCGTCTCCATTGCAAAAAAGCGAGAAGAAGGCGTGGCTACTTGATCGACGGCGGAGATGTTGGCCGTGTTTGATCGGACGGTTGCGGAGAGCCCAGAGGGACTGAGGAGCCCGGCGCTGGGCAACGGTGGGTGTGGGGCCCGTCCTCTAGTGAAGCATTTCTCGGCGGTGACCGACGGGGTGGTGACCGTATCCCTGGGGTCTGACGTTGAGTTAGCCTATTCCACGGAGAGGCAGAATCCTCTGATGACAAGGTAATAAAAAAAATAATATAATTTTTTTTTTTGAATTTATATAAATTGCATCAGTTATTTTCATAGCTTTTTGCGTTCATTGTAGACTTTTCTGCAAATTTTCACCAGCAATCAACAGATTTTATTTTATTTTAATTTTAATTTAATTTTGCTTTTTGATTCATGTATTGTAGATCTTTTGTTGCAAACTTTTTTTGAATGTTGTATTGTAGGAGAGTAGGATACTTGTATAAAACAGTTTAACTTGCGGAAGTTGGAAGTAGATGCAATTTTGAAATTATGAGGGTATGAAAATAAATTAGTTTCAAAACTAGCCCATGAAACTAATTTTCCGTTGTGGAAAAAACATATGCATAATGAGTTTCTAAAGGTAGAAAAAATGTTTATGTTGTTTTTGTATAGTTGTACTTTTGTTTTTATCCTTCCAGCATCATCAGAAGGTATCATCATGTACTTTTACTTATATTTCTAGAAATGTTTTGTTAAAAATCTTATTAATAAGTCGCAGAGGGCTATATAGGTTCGCCGTTTTCTCTATAAAAAAATTAATAATTTGCGAAAAGGCTTAAATTTCTTTTCTCCGTTTTTTCCCCTCCTTTTGCAGATTATTTGCTGCTATGGATGGCATATTTTGCTTGTTTCAGGGATACTTTGAGAACATTGCTGCACTGAGGCAACAATATGGACTGAAGAAGACAGCCAATGAGGTGACCATTGTGATAGAAGCGTACAGATCACTCAGAGACCGGGGACCTTACCCTGCTGCTCAGGTTCTGAGAGATCTCAACGGCAAGTTCGCCTTCGTTCTCTTCGATAGCTCATCAAAGTTTGCCTTCATCGCCGCTGTGAGTAAATAAAATTTCTCTTTAATTGTCCTGAGGACTTACTTGGATTCATGAAAGTGAGAGAAAAATAAAAAATAAAAAAAAAAAAAAGTAAGAAAACTCATTTTTTATTTTTCTTATTTGTTTTTAACTGGAAATGAAAAAGGAGAAACTTTTTTTATTTTTTTCTTTTCTTTTCACACCTCTCTTTTATATTACATTTTTTTCACTTTTAAGGTCTTACAATTAAATTTTGCGGTCTTAAATCTCACTTGTAATAAGTTGTAACTTAATGCATTAAATTTTGATGTCATGTAAATCTCAATTGCAGTCCAATTATACTTCAAAAACATTATTTCAGAAATAATATTTAATTCAATATTATTTTGTGCTCAACTTTTTCACTTCTAATTTCATTACTAATCAAAAACTGAAAAACACAATAATATTTTTTCACTTATATTTTTACATTATAAACAAATACCGAAAAACTTATTTTCACAAATCTCAATTTTTCTCTACACTTTCACATTTTTCACTCACTTCCTATTTCCCATTTTTCTCCCACTTCCAGAATCTAAACACGCTCTCATATGAACACACACAACTACTGACCTTTTACGAACCGTAGCTCAGGATGCAGACGGGAGCGTCCCCTTCTCCTGGGGAGCTGACAGAGACGGCCATCTAGTGCTTTCTGATGACCCGGAGATTGTCAAGATTGGTTGCGGGAAATCCTTTGCGCCATACCCCAAAGGTATCAACCATTGCTACACGTTTGCATGATGACATGAGATACAATCGCGTGTTTCTTGTGTTCAGGTTGTTTCTTCACGACGTCTGGGGGGTTGCAGAGCTTCGAGCACCCGCTGAATGAGATGAAGGCCATGCCGATAGTTGACAGCCAGGGTCAGATCTGCAGTGCTACTTACAAGGTGGATGCTGAGAGCAAGAAGTGTTATGGGATTCAAAGGGTTGGTAGTGCTGCAAATTGGTCCTCCCTGTATTGATGTAATGATGTTAACCCCTAAGGTTTGGTAGAGATTATTCAGGGGAAATAAATGAAGTTCCCATCCATTGTTTTTGACAATCTTTTGGTCATATCACTTAAGTGCAAACCGCAACTCATGCACCAACGATGCAACTTCTTATAATAAGCTTGCAATAAGTTTCATAGTGTAGACTGTCTAAAAATTACTAAAAATAAAACCTCAGACGCTAGCCTTACAAGTGTGGACCTCGTCTCATATACGAGAGGGTCGAGTTTCAACTCAAACACGAGAGCTCGCGTTTGAGTTGAAACGCGAGCCTGTGAGCTCCTCGTTTCAACACAGATAACAGAATGAAGTTCGCGTCCAACAAGATTCGCGTTTCTGACTGTAATTGACAGTCATTACAGGGTTAATTAACACCCACGAAATGTTAGCGTTAATCCGTTAATCCCTATTATGAAAGATTTATAGGAGACAATTATACTCCTGAAGACCACTATAAATAGTTATGAAAGCTATGAAAAAAGAGTCAGCTAACTTAGAGAATATCAGTATCTGAATTTCAGAGAGTTCGATATTCGAGCATCCTTGACCTTAAAGTGTTCTGCTCTTCTAACTTGCTTGAGACTCGGCTTGTCAACGGAAGACAAGAATCACCTTCCATCGCTACACAAAGAACCCAACTTTAAACAAAGAGGATATCCACGCAAACCCTCCTCTCTTTTGTAACCGGAATAATTCTGTTGCAATTTTCATCCACTCGAAGATTTTTGCAACTGAAATTTTCCGACCAAACAGAAGATGGCGACTCCGCTGAGGACTTCTTTCTCAACCGATGAGAAGGTTGTAATGCAAGCTGGTGTCAAGCTTCTCGGATCAATGGTCAAATCATTTATTGTTGAGTTCGACTAAGACAAATATGAGCAGTTTCTCTTCTCGGACTCCATCAGCCCCAAGGTCATGCGGCAATACCGCAAAATCTCTACGGAAACTGGCTCTCAAGTCACTTTAGAGAGAATTCTCAAAGAAGAACTTCTTCAAAAGTTAACCGTACGCTTGTTACCAAAGCAAACGGTCTGAATTCTCTAGAGACTCCGACAGTCTCCCGTGGAGAAAAAATGGTTTGCGCCAATGTCTCTCAAGAGAACCGCGCCATGACCCGTGGTCAACACGACGGCAGAGACTAATCTCGCTGTTGTTCTTCTCTCAAGGTCTTG
Source organism: Agave tequilana (assembly GCA_038442645.1). Taxonomy (NCBI): domain Eukaryota; kingdom Viridiplantae; phylum Streptophyta; class Magnoliopsida; order Asparagales; family Asparagaceae; genus Agave; species Agave tequilana. Next base: position 6,742 of record JAVJIF010005204.1, read on the forward strand.
CCAATTCAGAATGTCGGGGGTTCCCAACAACCTCTATGGAGCAACTGAAATGCTGATCGTCGACGTAGGCATCTTGCTCGTCGTCAACAGGCAAAAGCTGCTGCAAATGCAGTCTGTACAACTAGCACCAAGCGCAAGGTTTGGACTCACGTTTCTGAAAAAGAACGCAATGCTGAGACCCGCATTTATCTTGGTTAGCGTGAGACCCATGTCTCAATGCCCAGACTTGAAGTTCGCGTCTGTTTTCCATTGAAAAATTAATTCGAGAAAAACTTACAAAGAAAGATCGAGGAGCGAAATTACAAGTAATAGAGATTGAAATTACAAGTAGAACTCCTCTAGATTTTTGGGAAAATGTGCCGGTAGGAATCTGATCAGCGCGCGATCACTTTATCCTTTTGACGATGCAATCGATTAGGTGGTCGAACTGCATCCTAATAGGATTCCCTTCTCGCTTGATTTGGGGAATCGGAGAATAAAAGATCAGTAGAGCCCTTTTGTTAGGAATTCTGCTCTCATGAGTCAATCTTTCCTCTCGTCCGTGTGTCCTCTTTTTTTTTTTGTTTCGTGTCTCCGTATGTCCGCCCTCCCCTAATCAGCAAGGGGCCTATTTATAACCAATGTGGGGTGTAACCGTCCCCTTGAATTTAGCGAGGCTGAATCAGCCACCAGCTTTGCGCGAGGCTCGTAAATGACCTTGCCGCGAAGCTCTTTGAGAGCTTCTATCGAAGCTAGAGGGCTTGTGCAAACGTCCACCTGCCATTATGGCTGAATTGTCTCCACTTAATGTGGGATGAAGTGGGCGGGTGTAACCGCCCACTTAAAGTGGCATTAATCCCACTAAAATAGTGGAGTTCACCCATTAATCCTTCGTGGGATTTTGAAACGGTCAATTTGATGACGTGACAAAACCCATTGCGGAGCTAGATCATGCGGAGCTAGATCATGCGAAGCTGGATCCTACGAAGCTGAATCCTGCGGAACTAGCTTAGGCGAAGCTAGATTATGCGAAGCTAGCTCACGCGAAGCTAAGACTTAGCTCATAGTTTCAGACGAAGTTACCTTCAGAGCCTTGTGCGAAGCTGAGACTCAGCTCATAGTGGAGTTATGACTCAGCTAGGGTATAAGGCTTCTGGTGCGAAGCTCCTAAATCAGCTCTTGGCGGGGCTAAATGGAAAGCTTCAGGCGAAGCTAATAGTTAGCCTCAAAGCGAGGCTACCAACCAAGCTCAAGCGAAGTTGTTAGTTCCATGCGGAGTTATATGAAGCTTATCTTGGGATTATACCAGGCTAAGTATAGCGTCTTAGGCCTGCTTGGGTTTCTTCAAAGGCAACTTTGGCTCACTATCTGCTTTACTGGATTAGTAATGTCCATGTTGCTGCCTTGTCTCTGGTCATCAGCTTGTTTTCGACTTATCTTTTATAGATGTCAATAAGTTAGACGTTGTTCAGACCGGCTGAAGATGAATGTGAGAGTTCTGTCTTTTTCGAGTGTCAACAAGACCCTCTTCAAAGTTTTCGTGAATTTATAATGGAATGGTTCAGATTTCAATACTCTGAACTGCTTCGATTGATGGTATGTGAATGTGAACGTTGCCTTGGAGGTTAAGTTCAACTTCTCTTTTAGCCTCACTGACAGGCTAGAATAGGTTCGTCGGGGCATTGCAACAATCCGCTTCCGTGTAGCTTCGCGCTTCTGGGTAGCTTCGCTTTTGGGCTTCCTGAAGAAGCTTCGCCTCAAATCGGGCTAGAATATGAACATTAGCCTCGCGCTCGCTGTGATGGAGCGACGCCCCGTTCCCGAGGCTAACCGCTTTTTGCGAGTTACGAGAGGAATTGCTCCTTTCTTCAAGGTTATAATAACCTCTCTTGCATTAACGAGGGAGATTATTCCCTTTTCTGAAGTTCAAATAACTTCGTGTGCATCCCGAGGGAGATTATTCCCTTTCTCACGGTCAAGCATTTGAATGCTTTAACTTCACCCGCGCTCCCAAGCTTGAAGTGGTAGCGACATGGTCAGGCCGCGAGGCCTATAAATAAGACTCTTATAGTCCTTCCCAGAGAAACATACTCCTCCTTTTTTGATTTATGATCTCTCCCCATTGCTCAAGTATAAGGAGATAGAGGTCCCTGAAGTAGTGGGGACTCTCACTCTGGTTGTTACCCAATCAAGAATTTGTGAGCCTCGGCTGTCCAGTGACTTTTAGGGAGTTTATCTCCCTTAATTTTCTTAACTTTACCAGCTATCTTAGGGATTAAAATCCCTGGTCTTCGCATTTGGCTGACTTTCATAGAAGGGTTTCAGCCCTATTTTCAAGCTTCTCGGTGAAGCTAGCATTCTTGCCTGATCGGGCGAAAGATCTTTTCATGCAGAATTTCTGCCTTGATCTGTTAATCTGCCATCTAGGCAAGATTAGGACTTGGCCTTTTCAAAGTTGAGCCAATCTTGCCATATAGGTGGGGTCAAGACTGCGCCCTTTCGGGCCAGTCTGGCCTAGCCGTATAGGCGAGGCTAGGACTTGGTTCTTTTTTGAGGCTTCTCCAGCCTGACTGTCTTGAGCGACACAAGACTTGGCTTATGTTAAGCTAGTCTAACATTACCGTGCAAGCGAGGCTATCCTCTGCTTAGCTGAAATCCATCTTCAAGGCACAACTGGGTCGGATCTGAATAGCTTCGTCGAAAGAATAAAACTTTGACTTAGCTTTTCATCCTTTTTCTTTATATATTTAATGCTAACTTATTTTCTGTTTGCATTGCAGTGTACCGTGCTCTCAATTCTTTCGTCCTGATGAAGGAGAATAAAAACTTGTCCCTTGATTTTCAAGTTGAAGCTTTGATCATAAGCAAGAGGAACATACTGGAGCTGTTGATGTGTGTTCTAAGAAGAGGCTGGCAGTCGCTTATCCGAGATGATCCACTTCGGGAAGGCGGACATCACCAGTAAGGTCTCGGATACTTCCTTTGCCAATTTTATTTAAGGATGATCTAGCTTTCCCTTGCCAATTTTCATCAAAAAAGATCCAGCTTCTTAATGGCAAAATCTGCCATTAAGTGAAGTATTACGGCCTTGTGTAGGAGGAAGACCTTTCGTGTCCAGTTGAGATGGTTTATCACCCTGAAAGTTAATAGGACAACTTGTCTGCCTTTGGAGCAATGGTTCTGTTGTATGAAAGACAATCTTAATGTACCAATATATCTTCCCTTTTGAATCAATAAAAATTTTACTTTTCACTGATTTATTTTGCTCCCTTTTTTTTTTTACTTTGAACTACGAAAGCAACTAGAATGGACTGGCTTAGGTAAAAATCTTTTAGCGGAGCTAAGCTTTCAGCGAAGCTGGGGACGAATTTCCAACTAAGTCAAGAACGAGCTTCCAGCGGAGCTAGCATGAAATTTTCGCGAAGTTAAAGATGAGCTCTTAGCGGAGCTAAAGCTCGATTTTCAGCGAAGTTAACCAAGCGTTGCGTGAAGTCAACGTTGAACTCACAGTGGAGCTAGCCCTTGGCGGGGCTGAAGCAAGATTTCTCGGGGAAGGCGCTTAGGCGCCGTTTCAAATTAATTTAAAACGGCCGCCTGCACTCCTTTTGAGGAGGAAAAATTAAGATATTTTATGTCTATAAAAGCCCGATGGGCTGAAGGAGAGAGTTAACTTCTCTTCGAATTTTAGAGAAACAAATCTCTTTCTCCTCCTTCTCCTTCGTTGAGATTTTCAGAACTTTTCAGTCCTTCCATGGCTCCTAAAAGACGAGCAGACAAAGAGGCAGCGACCTCTGCGACGGAGGCGCCTTCTTCTCCTCCGTTCATCGAACGCTCCATTGCGGGTAGGGATTTTTCCCTTTTATTCAGAGACTTTCATCTCTTTTTGAAGCCATTTACTGGCTATTTCATGGTGAATCCGGAGTGATTCACCATGATCTAGTGATCTCTGGGAGTTGCTCTCCCTTTATTTCAATTTCGCCATATTATTAGGAGATTTAATTCCCCTTAATTTCTCAACTTAGAATTTAGAAACCAATGGTTTCTTCTCTTAGCTTCTATGCAAAGCTAGCCCTTAGGGCGGTTCACATTCTGTCAAAGGGCAAGATGCGAAGTTAGCTCTAGAAGCGTTGCTGGGAAAAGGACTTTAAAGTCCTTTGAACAGTTTTAGGCACAAGTGCCTTTCCTGCGAAGTTAGCCCTTGTGGCTTTTTCGCATTCTGCTCAGCGACAGAACGCGAAGCTAAGCTTCCAGAGCGAAGCTAACACTTAGAGATTTTCTGCACTCTGCCTTTGTGCAGGATATGGAGCTGAGCCTCAGGGCGAAGCTAATGCTAGGCTAGCTTCGCTCGGAGAGCAAAGCTATGCCTTAGCAATTTTCTTTTTGCTTTAGCTCTCTTATTCTTCGGCTAATGAACTAATATAGTTTCTTCTTGTTTTTACAGTGCACTATACTCTGGGTCCTTTGAACAGTCTCTTTAGAACAACTAGGGGACTGGATAGCAATGTTAGCCTGCAATTCCAGGAGCAGGCCTCATTATTCAGTGAGCGGAGCGCTCCTGGCCGGAATGCCCTTATCCACGCTGGAGATCAGCGCACTATGAGGAGATCTTAACTACTGTTCCCTCGAGGATTGTGACCGAAAAATTTATCGGAAGCCCGGTTTCATGCTTGGGGATGCAGCGCCCGCACCGATCATCAGCTACTGGCTGGAGAAGGGTAGTGGATCTTTAATCTGGATGGCGAGAAGTATTATCTCCAATCTAGCAAGCGTCATTTTTCACTCTCTTTCTTCTAATGCGTGACGAGGCCTCAGAAGATGAAGTGGCAAGTGACTCAGACCGTTGACTCCATTCATATGGGAAAATTGATAGCTTCGTCTCCCGGTTATATAAGGGCAGGTCCTCCTCACTGCATATTAGGTCTCCACCCTGGGAACGTTCTTCAAGACATCCCGGTGGGGAAAAATCCCGCCGTGGCTCAAACCTTTGGAAATCAGTTCTTCAAAGCCCACGACAACTATCCAGCAACCGATTTCAGGACCCCAGGGTGGACTCATCCTCCCAAGGCCTGGTGGAGGGACTTGACCTTATACGTCTTGGCTCATTTTGAAGAGGATTTAGAGAGGCTGGGACTCCACAAGGCTGTCAGGGCAATCTGCTACGACATTCAGATGAGCGTAGCGAACTTCTACACGATCTTCAAGTTATACTGTCCAGCTACAGGGACCTTCTTTACCCCTGTAGGCGAATTGGGCATGGCTTTGCATGAGATATGGGAAGTCTCTGCTTTGCCCATAGGATCTTTCCTTTATGAAGAATACTTCTCATGCGAGGCGGAAGTGTCAGAAGCAGGAGCCCGCCCTGGTTGAGACTTATCGGGAGTTAATGTGCCATTTTTACATCTGCTCGAGTATGCACGGAAGCCATAAGGAGCTTCGAGCAGTTCGGCACATTTTTACATCTGCTCGTGTATGCACGGAAGCCATAAGGGAGCTTCGAGCAGTTCAAAGAGCTGCTGGAATTATTTGTTCCCCAACCTAGAAGATGCTCCTGAAGCGGCTCACTGCGGGGTTGCAGACGAGGATATTTTTCGGAGGATGCAAGAACATTCTCAGGGAGATATGGTCTTGGAAGAAGATGATGGCATTTATGAGAAAGGTGACATTCTCAGGAGTTTTCACCATCAAGCCCGTCGACCGATGTCTTGGAAAGCACTTTTGGTCGGGTATTTATCAGTTTGGCTGAAAAGATGTGTGGTGCCATCTCCTTCTAGCGACGTTATCCTTCCGACTATTTTATGTCGGCCGTTCGTCTAGTCCACAGTCGTTCCCTTGGACTTCTCCCGGAAATGGTGTGTTGTAGTCAACGGGGCCTTCGTGCATTGACGGAGGCTTTCTATAGGCCACCAATAACGAAAAGGAGAAAGGCACTATCTTGTCCCGTGACGGACCAAACCCTGGGATCGGCTTGTCATACACCTATTTGATGGCATGGTTCGCTCTTCACTGCCTAGCTATTATTTAAGCTGGTGAGGAGCCTCCAAAAGGTGTCCGAATGGCGCTTCTCCGTTGATTTGAGGGATGTTCATGGTTACGGACTTATGTAGCCTCGGTTCACAAGATGCTATGTCGGTACGACGTTTATAGTCTTTTCCGGTATTTTTCCTACATTCGCAATGCTGGCTATGGTGAAGAATTCAAGGATGTAGGAGAGGGGAAGACGTCGCTGAGCGGGGGATCTTTGAATGGCTGGTTAACATTCGGCCATCTCATCTGGTGTACCGGAGCGGGGATACCTACTAATTGGAGCCTCATGTCCCGAGTCGATTTGCTCGTCAGTTTGGGTATAACAAACTTTATGTTGGTAATCCGAACACCAGTCTCGCCTTCATGGGGAGTCTCATTGACGGTGCTCGAGCCTGGCGGTTCTTCATCGCTGGCTGTACTGAAGCACGGCTGTGCATGCCATTGAGGACTCCAAACCTATTGACGACTTTATAGTTCTATTAGTGGTATAGAACTTCAAACTCCATGCCAACCAGATTTTCTATTAATTCTTTTGGCGTGAAGTTGATCTCTCAGCGGCTGAAGCGGAAAGTCACGGAGAAGGGTGATCGAGGGAAAACCACGCACAAAAGTGTATGTTTTGAAATTGATATTTAGTGTGTGTGCTTTAGCTTCCTCGATACTTCCGTTATAGCATAAAGGTTAAAATGAGTCGAATCTATAAGGACAGGAGGCGAAAAAAGTTTACACGGTATGTTCACGTGTATGTTAACGGTTCTTCAAAGTTTTAAAGAATGAAAAGGAAAGAAAATAAAGAATGAAAGAAGAAGTACGGTGAAATACGAAGAAGTGGGTAACATAGAAAAGAATGGTTTTGTGGTTTTTGGAATGTTTCTAAAATAAAGTGAAAAAGAAAGAAAACTTACGGCTACTAACTACTAATGACTCCACCAACATGCTAACCTCTTAGTGGTAATTGCCTCACATGTATCATTGGCCATCACTAATCCTTGGTTCAAGAGCTTTACAAAGCATGACCCATATGTAACACGTCACATCCAAACTCAACAAAACAAGTTCAAGCTACACTTAAACCATCAAAACTAAAAGTAAGTATGGAGTAAAGTAATGTTAGCTTATTAGAGAGTTAGGAAGTTAGAGTGTTAGATCCATCATCATGAGCCATCAATGGCTCTTGCAAGAGCAAGGCCAAGTAGAGGCTATTAGATTCATGTGGATTATCAAATAAGAAGTTAGACTAGTTGGTGGTTAGTAGTTAGTTGCCATGAGAGAAAAATTAGCTACACATGTAAAAGAGATTATAGAGAAGAAAACAAAGATAAGGTAAGAGAGCACCTTTCATAGATTGTCACCTTCTATTACAAGCACTCTTGCTTCCCGACATCACTCTCTCTCCCTATTACAAGATCTATAAGAGATGGAAAATATAAGGGAGGAAGAAGAAGAACACTAACCTAAACTACCCTAAACTACAAAATGGAGATGAAAACTATCCTAAAACATTGCATATCCTCTGCTCTGGAAGTCCAGGGGGCTATTTATATCAAAGGGGGGCATGGGACATCACGTGGGAGGTCTGGCCTCTGGCACCACTCGAGTGGTGCAAGGATTGCCGGGGAAACGCGGCCCAAGCTGCGTTTTCGCGGCAGTACTGGGGCGACGCACGCAGCGCCGCCTGCTGCGGCTGCCCAATTGTCACCCTATCGGCTGCATATCTTGGTTTATGGAAATTGGCCCCTGGTTTTGATAAATCAGCTCTCCAAAATCAATGGCTATCCATGTAGGCTTTTAATCACCATTAAATGGTGATTTTGAGTCTTCTTCTTCATTTCATGCCATGGACCTAGAAACATGCAAGAGAGATTTTATTAACAGAATTTAATATTAAATAAATGTGAAGAAGTGGTATGAAATATGCAATTTTAGAGACTAATCACACCCCCACACTCATCTTTTCCTCATCCGAGCAAAACAAAAAAACTAAGGAAATTATTACAACACTTTCGCAGGTGACGCGATTGCACTGAGCATGTGCAACAAGCCGTTAAACCTCTAAGTTTCCCTAGAAGAGAAGTTTTGTCTCTTGAGGTTTTTCAGCAGATAACACCCACAAAATTCATAAAGAAAGAATCAAATGTTAGTATTTTGAAAACACATTTTGAAATAGAGAAAAGTGTTGAAGTATTTTTGCGAAAATATAAGTGATCCAAGGTCATAGGTTAACCAGAAATTAATCTTCCTTAAACTAAGTCGAAATGCAAAATCTTGTTATAAATTAAATGTAAGAATTTAAAATTGAATTTACTCTTTGATCTTTCATAAATTAGAAAAATATGCACTTTGTGAACAGTAAAGGTTTTGGGATATCGACTCTAACTTTCATGCCATTTGTTTATATTATATATATATATATATATATATATATATATATATATATATATATATATTCTTCCTTTAGTTTTCTTAGGCTTTCTTATTTACCTGCGTAGTGAGCCTTTAGTCGGTGACTCCCAAACCAGATGATCTTAGGGCACCAGATGAGAAAACATCCCTCGGACTTAAGGACTCGAGTAAACAAGGCCATAAAACTAAAGGGGATTAATTATTTTTGTCCACCGTTTTAGGTGTGAATAATCATGCTTCCTGAGGCATAATTACCCAACTTCAATTAGTGGTTTTTAATATCCATTTTTTTTATATATATTTTTTATGGCATTTTCAGTCTGTGTTTCAATCCCAAAAATTGTGTAAGTGTGGAGTGCATAAATCTAAGGCAAAAAATTCAAGATCAAATTATCTTTTTAATTTTACTTTTTTATCCTAAAATTTAAACAAGATCTATTATTTTGACTCGTTTAAATTTCATAATTTTAGGTCTTCCTTACTCCTAAGATAATCTTAATTTTCTTAAAAATAAATCAGAACTATTTATCTTGTTTCAAAAAGTTTTGTAAAAAGAAAAGAAAAGAGTTTTATATAAAAGATTTTTTTAAATTAAAAAGAAGTGTAAAAGAAGGAAATGTAAAACTAACTACGTTAATAAATCCTCCCCCACACTTATCTCATGCATTGTCCTCAATGCATTGTGTTGTGTAAGTGGGGAGGTGATTTTTGGGCTAAGGGAGGGTAATGACTTCCCCACCTTATGTTGTCTTGGATTTTGCCCTTAAATTTAATTTGTGCAAGTATGCAATATAGATAAGAATGGACACAAAAAAGTGAGTAAATCACTGAAGTGTTTGTCCTAACTATATGCAATGCAATATGTACACCTCCGTCAAGATCACAATAACACAAGAACAAAATACAGTATATTGGAATGAAAATTGGCACGTGCCTAGATGCAAATGTCTAAACCATTTTAAAGCATCCAATTTTCGTATTTTAGTTCTTAAAATTATTTACAGTGTACATGTAATATAAAAATTAGCAGCAGAGTATAAGAATATACAAGAAGTTACCCGACCACACAAGAGCAAGTGTTGACTTCTGCAACGCTAAAATTTAACCTGCATACCAAAAACAAAGAAGAAAAGTTAACAAAAATGTGAAATCAAACTGTTCCCATCCCTGGCAACGGCGCCAAAATTTGATCGGGGAAAACCGCGTACAAAAAGTGTATGTTTTAAAATTGATATTTAGTGTGTGTGCTTTGGCTTCCTCGATACTTCTGTTATAGCATAGAGGCTAAAACGAGTTGAATCCATAAGGACGGGAGGCAATAGAAGCTTACACGGTATGTTCACGTGTATGTTAACGGTTCTTCAAAGTTTTAAAGAATGAAAAAGAAAGAAAATAAAGAATGAAAGAAGAAGTACGGTGAAATACGAAGAAGTGGGTAACATAGAAAGAATGATTTTTGTTGTTTTTAGAATGTTTCTAAAATAAAGTGAAAAAGAAAGAAAACTCACGGCTACTAACTACTAATGACTCCACCAACATGCTAACCTCTTAGTGATAGTTGCCTCACATATATCATTGGCCATCACTAGTCCTTGGTTCAAGAGCTTTACAAAGCATGATCTATATGTAACTCATCACATCCAAACTCAACAAAGCAAGTTCAAGCTACACTTAAACCATCAAAACTAAAAGTAAGCATGGAGTAAAGTAATGTTAGCTTATTAGAGAGTTAGAAAGTTAGAGTGTTAGATCCATCATCATGAGCCATCAATGGCTCTTGCAAGAGCAAGGCCAAGTAGAGGCTATTAGATTCATGTGGATTATCAAATAAGAAGTTAGATTAGTTGATGGTTAGTAGTTAGTTGCCATAAGAGAGAAATTAGCTACACATGTAAAAGAGATTAGAGAGAAGAAAATAAAGATAAGGTAATAGAGCACCTTTCATAGATTGTCACCTTCTAGTACAAGCACTCTTACTTCCCAACATGTGCCACTCTCTCTCCCTATTACAAGATCTAAAAGAGACAGAAAATACAAGGGAGGAAGAAGAAGAACACTAACCTAAACTACCCTAAACTACAAAATGGAGATGAAAACTACCATAAAATATTGCATATCCTCTGCTCTGGAAGTCCAGGGGGGCTATTTATAGCAAGGGGGAATGGGACATCACGTGTGAGGTCTGGCCTCTGGCACCACTCGAGTGGTGCCAGGATTGCCACGAAAACGCGGCCCAAGCCCCGTTTTCGCGGCGGTACTGGGGCGGCGCGCGCTGCGACGCCTGCTACACACTGCCCAATTTTCCCCCTGTTGGCTGCATATCTTGGTTTCTGAAAATTGACCCCTGGTTTTGATAAATCAGCCCTCCAAAGTTAATGGCTATCCATGTAGGCTTTTAATTACCAATTAAATGGTGATTTTAGGTCTTCTTCTTCATTTCATGTCATGGACCTAGAAACATGCAAGAGAAGTTTTATTAACAGAATTTAATATTAAATAAATGTGAAGGTGTAGTATGAATGCAGTTTAGAGACTAATCAAAGGGCGAGGGCAGAAGGGTCCGTATGCCAGGCCTTGGGGAGTTCGTCGCTACTGTCGATAGTGAGGCTTATGACGCAGAAAGTCCCCACTTTGAAGGAGATGCAGGTGCTGAGGTTGCACCAGATGCTCCTGGTGGGGTAGGCACAGCCCTATGGAAGATGTGGAGGTGGAAGAGATTGAGGAAGAAGATCCCGATGTCTACTTCAAATGAAAGCGGCAAGGTGGATCTTCCAGGAAGAGGGTAGTGAAGAAGCCTCGTCGCTACACTCCCACTATTATTATAGAGGGTGAATCAGCTACAGTGCCTTCTCCTCTTACTCCGTTAGTTATTAAGCTATCAGCTCAGAGGCAGACTACTGATAAAGCTGTCCTCGACCAGGATAAGATTAGTTTGATTCTTGAGACATGTACTTATATATTTCATACAGCTCATACGTTTATCCTATGATTCAGGACCCGAGACTGCAAGAGAACCAAGAGCCGAGGCTGCAGGAGAACAGGAAGATTATTATGATCCTCTGTTCACTTATAAAGAAGGTGATGAGGCTAACTACTTCGTCGTCTCAGAAGATTCCGGAGGTGACGCGGCTGACGTCGGTCCTTCGGGTAATGGGGCCTCGAAAGGGAGTCCCATGGCCTCCAGCTCTATAGGATAGACCACAAAGGCTTTGGCGAGTGGGGGTGAGCCGTACGTCCCTCCTGCATCTGCCAAAAACTTTTCTATGGAGCCCGGCGGGATTGATACTGCCGTCGAGGAAGTTCGGAGACAGACTGTGGCTGAGGCAGTTGAGGCGGTATCGCCTCTCGGTAATACTTTGATCTTTTGTGAGCAATTCTCTCCTGATATTCATTATGCCTTGCTCAACAAAGTTTGGCCACAGGTGTTCTGCCTTTGGGTGCATCGACTTCGAGGGAGCCAGCTAATTTTCCTAAGGGAATTAGGGGTGAGAAAGTACTTCAACCGCGATGGACGTTGCCGAGTTGGATGCCTTGTATCATGACCTGCCATCTTATCAGCCCAAGCCTGCCAGTGAAACTAAAGAGGTTGAGGAGATGGTGGTTAAAGAACAAATCTCGCTCCCAACTACATTGGTAGGTGAGATGCCAGTGGTTTCTTTGACGCTGCCTATCCTGACAACCACGAGGCTGAAGGTAATTACCAGCTCTACGTCTCCGACACTGGTTGTTGAGCCAGCTCTTCTCGAAATAGTCACCAGCCCTACTTCCATCGTGGCTAGTGTACTGGTTCAAATGAGGACTCCTCCAAGATCACCGGTGATCCCTCATCTTTCTCTAGCCTGTGCTTCTGCAATCTCCTCTACGGTTATGTCAGTGAAGCCAGTGGACGCTTTGTCTTCGGGTACTACTCGCTTACCGGGAGTAGTTGAAGCCAAGAAAGAATTTATGGCTGAGATAGTTGACAGCGTCTACAAGGGCTTGAAGCGATCTGTTGGTTTGGTCTTGAAGGGCTCGACTACCTCATTTTCTGCTTTGAAGGTGGTCCTCTCTCAAATATTGACAGCATTTGAGACTTTGGAGGGGATGACCAAGCCACTACATTGGAGCTTCTGGTGGAGAGGCTTAGGAGGGATGTAGACGAATGACGCCGTCTCAGCAATTCAGATTGGGCTCTGCAGTTAATGAACAGTTTTAACGCCTTGCTGCTCAGATGCGTGAAGCTCATCTTACAGCACAGGAAGCAGCTAAGGCAATATCTTCAGATTTAAAATCCTTGGAGATAAGGAAAGTAGAAATTGGAGATGCCATAGATGCTTCTAATAGTGTTCTTCTCGATACTGAGGATAAGATTGAGAAGGTTAAGGAGATGATCAAGAGAGTCAATCTTCTTCTGTCCAAGGCTGAACCGGTGCGTCTTGAGGAGATCGCTCGGCTAGAGCAGCTCAAGGCCCAAAATGACGAAGTCTTGCAACAGAAGCTAGCACATAGGGCAACTTTGGCTGAAATTGAGGCTCGTCTATCCCAGACAGTAAACTTTAATGAGGCTGAGTTTAGATCGCAGATATTCATCAGAGCTGCTAAGGAGAGAAAGGACAGGCTGGCCATCCTTGAAGAACGGATCAAGTCTTACGAAGCACCCTCGTAGCTTGTAATCCATGTATCCCCCTTTTTGAATCAATAAAAAGTAATTTTATTTGACTCCTCTGTTGCATTTTCAACTTGTTTTATCTTCTGAATTTGCAATTCTTAGTTTCAAAGTTGTTCTACAATCAAAAAGAAAGGAAATGATGATATAACTAATCTAGTCAGAGGTGATGAACTGATAGAATTAGTTACTAAATGGCTCGACTCAAATCATGTTGAGATGAGAAATGGAAAGAGTGAGCTTGACGATCTTTACTATTTAGAGGTAAATATTAACATAACAGATTAAAGATCATCGGATTTATGAATAGGTTATGATGAATTAGACACGACAACCTGTGATAGTTCCTACTTGAACTAAGACAAATGAAGCCTAGGATTTGCCAATTAAAAGTGACAAGCTAGACATGAGAAATTTTACCATTCAGAGGTGATGACCTGGACATGATGATAAAATGGAGATGAGCTCGATTTTAGGGACCCGTCTATTCAGAGGTGATAAACTAGACATGATAGACTAAGACACACTAAACTTTGAATCCGCTGCCAGAGGCAGTCGTATTAACTTGGCAGCTAGTCCACAGGGGACTGTAAAGATAGATTGGATTTAGGGTCCTGTTGGTTCAGAGGTGGTTGACTGGACATGACCAATTGAGGGACCTCAGATTCACAATCTTCTATTCAGAGGTTTAATGTTAACATGACAGCAAGAGCTCCTGACCTTGATAGAGGGTAGGAGGACAAAGTTATGGACTTATCTGTTCAGATGTGGTGAACTAGACATGACAGTTGAAGTGCCATAAAAAGAGATATCTAGGTACCCATTGGTTCAGAGGTAATATGGACATAACCGATTGGGAATTGCTAGACTCAAAACCTTGCCGTTCAGAGGTGGCGAACTGGACATAACGGCAAAGGAATAGTCCCTATTGGACTAAAAGATGAGACTTGGTTATCTGTTAGTTTAGAGATAATAATGGACATAACCGATTGGGAATCCACCAAGCTCAGAATTTTTACCATTCAAAGGTGACAAACTGGACATGACGGTAAAAGAAAGAATTCCACTGAAGGAAATAGAGTTTGATCATAAATCTTATGGAAAACTGATATCTCCTTTGGATATTTTTGATAGAAATTGTCAGAGGTATATTGTTAACGTGACAACCAAGAAAGTCTATTGGGGACTGAGCGAGAAATAATAGACTTTGAGGGGATTCTACCAGAAACTCGCTGGGAAGTTAAGAAATATGAATCTCATGAAAGATTATATGTCAGAGAACTCCGTGGAGATTTAGAACGAGATTTGTAAAACAGCCTGGTAGAGGTGTAACGTTAACATGACCAGGATTTTGTTATTGTTAGAGGTGTTTGAACATAACAACGATTTTGAGTGAACCTGTCATTCTATTGAAGAGAATGATAAGTAAAGTTTAATTTGCTGGGGATGTTGATTTTAGCCGCCGGGGAGTATGTTAGAGTTTTACTATTAGAGGTTTAATGTTAACATGATAGGTTTGACTCGTCATTTCGCAAGGAAGATGAATATCTTCTTATGTGGTCCTACCATTCCATGGACGGGAATTGGTAAGTGATTTTGGAGAGGAATCAAATGGGAACAGGTCTCTTAGGATTTTTAGCAAATCCTCAGCTGTTAACGGATTTGATATACCTTTATCAACTACCGTTTGAGTTGGGCTAGCCATGCTATTTCCCTCAGCATGATGAGTTGTCAAGGACTTATGGGTTTAAAGGCCAACATTTTCCTCTATCCTTAGCCGTTAGAGGCGTTGGATTATTTTGTTACTTTAAGTAACTGATGCTTCCTCTGGGTTTTCACTCTGTAGGTGAGCTGGGGACTAAAGGAATGGGCATGAATTCCACGAGATCTTGATTTGAAAATTATCGTTCGTCATGGACTCTCTGTCAATACTTATCTTATTTCCATATTGGAAAGATTCTGCAGAAGGACGTGTCATAAACCTTCTTTAATGAGTTCGACTTGACAAGTCATCAGATAAGCCCATTTATGTTTGTCATTCGATCAGTCACCATGTTCTTGATATGAACGTGGAAACAGTGGAAAGGTTCTGCAAGGATGCATCGCGAACCTTCTTTTGTCATTGAGTCGAGCCTCGATCGATCGAACAGGGGCAGGGAGGTATGCCAGTGTTATTCATAGAAACGTTAGGCTAAATAAACCATCTGCCTACAACTGTTGCTTAGACATGCTTGACTTCAAAATATGACCTATCTTCTAAGTTGGAGATGGTACATGCTTATTGGCTCGAGACTAGTCGACCATGAATTGGAGGAGAGTGATAAAGCTAAAACCGAAGTTCATAACCTTAATTCTTCTTTAATGCAGCCGGTGTTCGATCGGCTTGACACTGGTTTATGGCAGTGTGATCCCGTTAGAGAAAGAGAGGAGTGCTCTTTCTAAATATCTCAGATCTGAAGGTCTTGATCAGAGGTGTAATGTTTGTTAACTTGATCATGAGAAGGATCCTATCAAGATAATACTTTTTTAAGAACCTGCCATTGATCAATATCATGAGTATGTCACCGTCTGAAGTTATAAGGCGATATGCTCCATTTGAATAGACTATTTCTATCACAAACGGTCCTTCCCATTTGGGCTGAAATTTGCCTTTGATTTTGTGCATCATGATCATCGGTCATCTGAAAAGCTAAAACCAAATCTCCTTTGTGGAAAACTCTTTGATTAACCTTCTTATTGAAGGTCTTCGAGATTCGCGCTTGATACAACTCAATATGTTGTTGAGCTTGTAGTTGCTTCTCATCTAGGGCTTCGAGCTCTTGATGACGTAACCGATCATTGTCCTCCTTTGTCATTCTGGTCGTCAAAGCGACTCGTAATAACGACATCTGGATTTCTAATGGTATGACTGCTTCGCACCCATATACCAGGAAAAGAGGCGTATTGCTTGTCAGTGTCTGAACTGTGGCTCGGTAGGCCCAAAGACATTCACCAAGCTTCTCATTCCAGTCTCGTTTATTTGACAAGACGAATTTTTTGAGTAGCTTGATAATTATCTTGTTGAATGCTTCTGCCAAACCATTAGTAGCAGGGTTATAAGCAGTTGATGTCACATTCTGAATCGGATACTTATCACAAAACTGATAGAATACCTGGCTCACGAATTGGGGACCGTTATCATGGATGATCCGCCTAGGGACACCAAATCAATGGATGACATGATGTTTGATAAAATTAACCACGTTGGAAGTTTTAACTTCCACAAGTGGAATAACGTCTGCCCACTTTGAAAAGTAATCGGTTATTGCTAAGATAAACCGGTGACCTTTTGTTGAAGAGGGGCTAATCGTCCCTATGACATCAATTCCCCATGCTTCAAATGGCCACGAAGCAACAGTTGGATGGAGCAACTCTGGAGGCTAATGTATAAAGTCCGCATGGATTTGGCAGGCTTTACATCTTCGTGCATATTGGATGTCATCGGCTATCATGGTTGGCCAATAATATCCAAGCCTGTGCAATCGATCCTTGAGCTTTGGACCTGGCTGATGAGCTTCACATATTCCATCGTGCGCTTCTTTAAGAACTTCTTGTGCCTCTGAATTAGAAAGGCAACGGAGGAGGATACCGTCATATGAGCGACTGTAGAGTATTTTACTATTGGATCATAGTAGAAACGAAGAGACCTTCGTCTGATCGACGCCGCTTCTTTAGGGTCATCCGGCAGTATATCATGCAAAGCATAGTCGATGAGGGAAAATCGCCAATCTCTCGGTTCAAAATCCATCGATATGCTATGGACCTCCTTGGTTTCAACACATGTTTAAGACAAACAAGGTGTCGAGTAGCCACTGTAAGGTGATACGTTGTGTCGATCGGTAAGGCTAATGTTACCGCTAGTGCAGCCAGAGCGTCAGCCCTAGTATTTGGGATCAGGACACATGACCGATGTAAAAGCCATCAAATGAGTTAGCCATTTTGATGACTGCATGATAATAAGGTACCAAGTCTCCATGACGGACCTCATATTCTCCTTAAACCCTAATTAATAATCAGTTTTGAATCACCATAAGCTTCGAGGTCGCGTACCCCTATTTCATGAGCAAGCTGAAGGCCAATGAGTAGAGCATTATATTCTACCACATTGTTGGAACATGGTTCCGTCAATGAAAACGCCCTAAAAGGACATGATTTTGTGGTGAGATAAATACAACCCCCACACCAGCAATGATCTTGCCTTTAGGGCCTATTCTTGATGCTCCATCGAAGAACATCTACCATACTTCATCCTCTGAAGTTATATTAGATTCAAAAACCTCATCTTGGATGTCTTCGTGAAGTTTTGAGCTTTCCGGCACCGGATGAGCAGCCAGGAAGTCTACAAGCGCCTGACCTTTAACTGCCTTCTGAGGGATAAAGAGCATGTCAAAGAGCATGTCGTATTGAGACAGAAGGAGGGCCCACTTAGCTAATCTTGAATTTAGTGATCCTGGTTTCGTCATGAGGAGACGCAAAGGATTCACTCTGAAAATGACATGTATGGTTTGGCCAACCAAGTAATGCCGCGTCTTTTGAATAGCAAAGACAAGAGCTAAGCATTCCATCTCAATAGGGTTATAGCGAGATTCAGCCCTTATCAGAGTCCTGCTCAGATAATAAATAGCCTGTTCGTGACCATCATCGTCCTTTTGAGCAAGCAGAGCACCGAGAGAATGGTCCATAGCTTTCACATAAAGCATGAATGGTTTTCCTGATGTGGGAGCCACTAAGATCGGAGGTTTAGTGAGGTATCTTTTGATGTCCTCGTAAGCTTCTTGATAAGTTTGATCCCATACAAAAGATACACCCTTTTTCATGAGTCGGGTGAACGGTTGACAGCGGTCTGAGAGATTTTCGATGAACCTTTTGATATAGGCCAGTCTACCTTGCAAGCCCCTAAGTTCTTTGAGATTCTTAGGTGGATGAGCGTTCTGGATGGCTTTAACTTTATCCGGGTCAAGATGGATCCCCTTTGACGTGACAATGAATCCTAAGAACTTGCCACTCGAAACCCCCAAGAAGAATTTTGTCGGATTCATTTTCAGTCGATGAGCTCACATTATATCGAACATTGTTCTCAAGTCACGAAGATAGTCATTCTTATCGCGACTTTTGACAGTAATGTCGTCGACATAACATTCTACCGTCTTTCAGAGGTGGTTGCGAAAAATTGTACTCATCGCACGCTAATAAGTTGTTCCCGCGTTCTTTAATCCGAAAGGCATCATGGTATAGCAATATACTCCCAACGGTGTCCGGTATGAAGTATGTTTTTCATCCTCTGGGTACATCTTAATTTGATTATACCTTGAAAAGTCGTCCATGAATCCGCAAGTATTGTCAATCATGACATCGGTGATGGGCAATGGGAATTTGTCTTTGGGCCACGCTGTACTGAGATCGCGGTAGTCAATAAAGATTAATATTTTTTCATTCTTCTTAAGAATGGGAACAATGTTAGCAACCCAATCTAGATGTTGTTCCTCCCGTATGAAACCACATGTAATAAGTTTATGGACTTTGGCTTCAATAGCTTCCATAATGTTTGGGCAAAATCATTGTTGTTATTGCTTGACTGGCTTGGTGTTAGGCTTGATGTTCAGACGATGCATGGCAACTTGTGGATCAAGTCCGGGCATATCTTCATAGTTCTATGCAAAGACATCGATATACTCTTTTATGAGTACTATCAATTCTTCTTTCTTCATGAGTGATAAACTTTCACTTATAAAGATGGGTTTAGGGTGATCTTGACTATCCAAGTTAACCTGGATCACCATGTCTTCAGTAAGTGGTTCACGCTGCTCACTGGAAATCCAGTTGCTGAGCCCATGGTTCAACATCAGTAGCTTCCGCTGGCTCCAATTGGCTACTTGAAGTCATATTAACGGTGAGATTCTCGAACATCGTTCCTACACTGACGTCTGAGTCCCATTTGGAGGAAGAGACAGAGCATGACGGATTGATTTGTTGTCTTTGGGTCGAACCGATGTAAAAGGCAGAGCTTGTTTTATCATAGTAATTTGCCGATTTCCCTTTTGGCACAAAATTACGCAGAAAATCACGTCGTCCTTTTCTGAAATTCAGACCATTCGCACGCTGCAGGCTGTATCCCATTTTCCTCATCATATGCTGTGCTTGTCGTACATAATGGAAAAATTGCGGGGTCTCTGAGTCTGAACTCGAATCTGTGACCGTAGACCTTTACAGTTGGGCTCTACCGAATATTATTGGTGATTGACCCTTTTTGGACGGAGGAACCACTAAAACGGACCCTTCTATACATTCCACAGATGTACTTGATGTGCTTGGTTTATGCAAGGGCATGTGTAGAGAGCTATTCGTGACAGATTCAAACAGTTCGACACTGGCAAGATAATCAAAGGAAATATTGTCATTAATCACCCATTCATCATCATCCTCAGAATGAGTATTACATTAAGGATTATTGAAACATGCTACATTTGGTTCACCGACCAAAGTAGCTGGCGTGTCTCCTTCAGACTCTGAATCCGTCTCATTGCCACTGTCATCGTTGTCAGGCAATGGTTCTTTTGATATTTCACCAATTTCCTGATTTAAGAGAGCATCGATAAAGTAGTTTTCCACCCCTTTGAATGGTTATTTTTCAGCGAACACCGTTTGTACCGTTGCATCATCTTCAACATATTTGAAGCATTGGTGCAGAGTAGAGGGAACGATCCAGTTGGCATGGATCCAAAGTCGCCCCAGTAACAAGTTATAGGAAGTGTCAGCGTCAATGACGTAACATGTCACTTCTGATTTCAGGTTCCCGATTCAGCAACGGAGTCGAATCTTTCCAAGTGGGTGACTACTTCCTGCGTTAAAAATCGTATATCATCGTAGTGGTTGCAGACAACCGATACAGTGGTATGCCAAGGAAGTAGAGAAGCCTTTTGGGGATGATGCTGAGTGCGGACCCTGGATCAACCTGTACCCTTTCAATGCACGTCGAGCTGATGTACCCGGTATAGTACAAAGGTCATCGTGTTTATTATCCTTGAGGAGCATCTCCTCAGCTATGAAAGTAATAGCAGGTACTTTAGACTGGGCATGAAGACATTCAGAACACGAGGGTTGAGTGTCCTCCCGAGGAGTTTCTGGCATATGTGTCAGAAATGATTCTGAATTAGCCAGTGCATCCCTAAGTGCTTCCCTTGTCTCCTTCGATAGACGAAGCAGCCCGTGTATGGTGATACGAGCGGGGATATTGGCCAGTTGGGCCAGTATGTCAAATCGAAAAGTGATGTTAAGTTCCGGGCCTGAAGGTTTCTTCAGGACATGGTCAAACCAGACTTCTTTCTGCTTCTCTTTTCCCGAGGTTGAGACTGGAGCTGATATGGGAACTTGTATTGACGTCGTTTGCTGTTGTGTCCCGTCAGTAATTCTCTCATACTGTTTTAAGTATGATTTTTCGGATCGAGTACCTGTCGGTTGAGGTACATCAGCTTACACTGTGCAAGCGTGCTTTTCTCCCTCAAAATCGCTAAGAGAAGCTATTGTCACATTGCCGTCATCCGGCAAGATAGAGATAACATTGCAATGTTTGCCTTTTGACTTGGATTTCTTTGAAACCCATTGTTCGTCTTGAGCAAGGTCTGGGTGTATCCACATGACTTTCCTTGTTTCCAATGTCAAGAGAACAAGACCCTTAGTCTCTTGATTTTTAGCTGAAGGATCTTTTACTTCTAGCCGTGCTTCAGGGATTGGGAAGGACCCATCAGGAACTGTGACTTTTAGAGTTTTGTCGAACTCAAGGGTCACCATGTTTGCAGTGACTTTCTTTTATTTTGATTTTAGAGTTAGAACTCCAGCATCGACTAAATCCTGAATTTTGTCCTTAAGGACAAAGCACTTGTTGGTAGGATGATGAACCATCCTATGAAAGAGGCAATAGTTGGGATCGTTCGTGCGTCCCACTTCATTAGGGTGTCGAGCATCTGGGAGTTTCAATTTATTCTCTTTGTAGAGTAGATGGAATATTGTAACCACCTGCTCGTGTTTGAAGGAATATTATTTCGAAGGGAACTTAAACTTCTGATTATTGACGCCGCTCTTCTTTATCTTTAGATGAACATCCTCTGATAGTTTGACGGACATAGTCTCTTTTCCTTTGGCTTGGGAAGACTGTGCCATGTCGTCGCGCCCCTTATTATTCATACCCTACTTGCCTTTAAGGATAGATGGTTCGAACTTTTTAGCCGACTTTTCGGCTATCTTAGCTTGCTCGACTAATTCCTTCCATGTATGGGCTTTGACAGCTCCCATACGAATCTCTACTTGGTCCAGGAAGTTATGCCTACATGTCTGCAATAGCATGGGCAATGGCATCCCTGCTGGGCACATCAGAGATAAATTTTTAAACCGCTCAATGTAGTCACGGACAGATTCTCCTTTCCTCTGTATAGTGGAGAGGAGTTTATCCATAGCTACCTCAGTGTCGTCCTCATAAAAACGAGAAAGAAATCGAGTCTCTAAGTTAATCTAGGAATTGATAGAGCCTGGAGGAAGGCTTCGAAACCAGTCAAATGCTACCCCCTTCAGGGTACCGATGAATTATCTGGCCATAATAGCATCGCTATCTATAACGTTACCGGTCTTAGATCGGAAGTAATAGATGTGCTGGTTTGGCGAGTTCTTACCATCACACGTATGTAACGTTGGTGGCTTGAACTTTGACGGATATGGGACAGAATCCCACTCCAAGGGGTAAGGACGGGCTGTCCCTACTTTCTTTAGTTCATCCCTTTGGACCAGGGATGCGATCTGAGCTTGGATGCCTTTAAGAACTTCAGCATCAATAGAAGAACTTTCCTTTGACTTCTCCATCTTAGGTTGCTCTTCATCATTATGTTCCTCCTCATTATGATTACTCTCGGTATCATTGTTATTTCGGTTGGTGAGGAGTTAAGTGAGTATCTGTTGAATGTTATCCAAGGCTTCTTGCTGGGCCTTAGAGATTTGCTCCTGAGCTTCCAACCGTCGACGGTGGTCATCATTACCATTATCAGCCATATGCACGGACGTTTTATTCGTTCGTATCGAGCTGACTGTTGCTGAAGAGGAATACCCACTATCTTTTTCCTCATCATCAGACTATTGGAATAAACTTCTCAATGGTTCTGGTGAAGTTACTCCAGTCGAGGAGGATGGCCGCTCATAATTGTAGGGTGTTGTAACCCTATATCTGGTAGATTTGGCCTAAGCCGGGGCTATAGTCCGGGTCTGGAGAACTAAAGGAAGGGGAGTTAGCACCATGCAGCACTCGCCTGCCTCTATGCGATTCACATCCCCTTCCGATCATGTTGACAGATGCGAGGGCAGATCTGGTAGATTTCACAACATACTCCTTTTGTGATGCTTTACAGGAGATCGCACCGATAGTCGATTAAAAATTGACTGTCAGTTTGGAAGAGTGGCGGGGACTAGTCCTAGTCAGCAATGGACTGAATGGATTGTTACCAACTGACATTCTACTTGTTCACAACAAGAGGGAGAAGTTTGGATTAGTTTCAACTTCTGTTTATTTGTTAAGAATTCTCGTAGGTCAGATTTAATCGAGCTTAAGCGACTCAGCGCAGAGACTCAGGCGGATCGCGCATTAATCTGTTCAGGTGACTTTGACATCACCTTTTACTCATAGCTTTATGAGGGGCGGACTTAGCATCCGCAGGCCTTGAAAGCGAATCACGGGACGATGCCTCATTCTTTACATCACCGCAGAGGCGATTGGCACTAGATAGTGCTTTAGTTCTAGCTTCGCGGCTGAGAACTTTGGTAGCACCCTTAAGCGCTGAAGCTGCATAAGCACCACTATCAGCACTGATTGGTCGCTAATGTTGCATATTTAGTATCATATTTCCATACTTATTATAGAATAAAACTTTGCATTGTCCTAATTAATTGTTTAATTTATTTGCAGGCCCATTCCTTAAGGAGATGAAGAGAAATGAGCCCAAACCCCACAAAAATTCTGAATTAAATCAGAGCTAATTCGCACTCAGTAAATCAGGGCAAAATCAAGAGGTTGAAAACCGGTTGAGAAGAATCCTCTCAGAATCGATCGGTTAAAGCCAAGAATCCAAGACCATTTCGTCACAATACGGGACTCAAATGAAGAAACCAACTGAAGATAAAAGCAGAAGGGAATACCAGGGCGACCCACCAACAGGGGTGGCCACCTGGCCACACCCTGGCCGCGGAAACGCGGCCAAAGCCGCGTTTCCGCGGCTTGGTTGGGGAGTTAGGGGGAGCGTTTGCTCCCCCGATCTCCCCAGGATCATCCTCGTGTGGGTTATGCCTATAAAAAGCCAGTATTTGTGCTGAAAAGGGGACGACCATGCAGAGATAGGATTTAGCCAAGTTTTTCATTCTTAGTTTAGGTTTTTTTTTCTTTTTATGTAACTTGTATGTAAGCTTAGGTTAGATGATGATTCATGTAAGTAAGAGAGAGAAGCTGATGTTGAGAGTGACACCGATATACCCTCCTCCTTTCTTCCATCGTTTCAAGAAATAAAAGGTAATATTTTTATGTTCTTCTTTACTTTCCTTTTCTTTTGCTTTCTTCTTTCTCTTTCTACTTTACCTCGTTTGTTTTTGATGAAACGCAAGTGAATTCCAAAGCACAAGTATAACGATGTTGTGTGAGTGCCAACGATAGTTCATGAAGACGTTCTCCTCCTCAAGATCCGCATCACTTCATGCTTGCCCCGCTTGATGATATAATGCGAACGGGGACTGAGCTCGAGCCTATGATCTATGCGTTGAACGCCTCCGAAGCAAAGGTAGAATATGCAAAGGTTTCCAGGTAAGTCATCAACCAAACTAGTTAAGTACTTCTTTAATCTTCTTTCTTTTCTTTTCTTTTTAGTTTAGATCGCCAACACGATTTCTTTCACCACATCTTCCAAATCTTTTTTCATTCTTTTCCAATTCATTTGTACATAGTCATTTTCTGATTTTCTCCACCTTCTCCATCTATCGCTTTCTTTTTAACTTTAACCTAACTCTTTCTTTTTCATTTTCATTTCTTAAAAGCAAAGAAGAACTTTCGTTTTATCTTCATAAAGATTTCAATAAAGAACCTTGAACGCTTCTATCGCAAACCCTCCTTGTGGATTACGACCCGCATAGCCACTTGCTATAGCGGTAAGAATTAAGCACTTGCACATCTCTCTTTTTAAGTCCTGAAAGTCCGTATTTTTTTTGTAGGTTTAACCTCAATCAATTTTTGGCGCCGTTTCCGGGGAGGGTAACGTTTTTATTGAAATCTGATTTTTATTGAAAATTTTTTAGAACTAAAATGAACTTTCTTCTCTGTTGCAGGTTATAGGCAAGCAAAGCAGGAAAATAAGATTGCAGTAACATATAAGTGGTCTTGGGCCTCTGCTCTAGAAAGCAGAGACCAAGTGCCCTCTGCTTTGCCGCGTTACCGCGGCCAAAGCCACGTATCCGCGACAAAAAGGAGTTGACTACTAACATTGTTTTTTGCAGGGCTGCTTGACTTGCAAAATTCTAGTTTTCTGCAATTTGTTTTTTCTTATATGCCATCACCAAAAGCCTGCTAATAAACCAACAGTAAAATACTTGTTGAAAAAGATAAAAATTTGATTAGACGTTTGCATTTTAGGCACGTGTCTTTTCAATTCATTTATTTTTACTGTTGAAGAGTGCTGGAGCAAGGTACGTTCGCATTGCATGTAGAATAGGATACATCTCTTGGTTGATTTTCATTGCTTTGAGTGAATCTTATTTACATATCTTGTACACTTGTACAAACTTATCTTAAGGGCACTAACCCATAACAAGATAAGGTGGGGATTTAATCACCCTTCCTTGGCCCAAAAATCAGATTCCAAGCACTCACTAACCCAAGACTAACTAAAAATGAGTAGACGTTGGCCCTAGGGACATCTCGGACTCAATTAGGAGATTATCCTAAGGGGGAAAGATGTTGGAATTTGACTCCTACAAAATCAGTGTCTAGGAAAGGGATTAAGGGCCGAAAGCCCGAAGATTGGTGGTTATTTAATTAAGGAACGTCTTTGACGGAAAACCTCCCACCAATCTTGCCCTGACCTGACTGATTAGCTTGTGGTCAAAGTCTGCATTAAACATCCCGTGGATAGTCTAACCAGTTAGGAGTCGTCTAGGTCATAGGTCTACCCTAACTTAGTTTAGAATTTTTTCTTTTTTGTTTGTTTATTTGTTTGTTTTCTTTTTGTCTGTATTCTATTGTGTGATATGGCTTATAATAACAATTTTTTCAATTATAATAATAATCCATATTACACACCGACTTCATTTTCGGATATTACCAACCCGGCATATCATAACTTTAACCAACCTAGTGTGCTGGATTGGTCTTATCCGAATCAATATAACCCATGCCCCCAATCTAATAACTATAATTTCCAGAATGACTTTCAACTCTTCACAGAGTCAGTGGGGATTCACCTACCCCGAGTCAAATTTTCAACCAACTTGTCCTCCTTCTCCACCTAGTCCACAATTTTTTCAAGATTCATACTCAGATCCACCAGTCCAAATAGAAAACTATCAATTTTGGAAATGAGTATGCGTGAGTCCAAACAAAAATCACAAAATCTGATGGACTCACAATTTCACCACCAATTCCAAGACAATACTTCATCTTTCCATCAAAATAATGAACCTATCAACTATGAAAAGATGCTTGAAGCCATGACTCAGGCTCAAAACGCTCGTAATCGTGACATAGATATGATGGTCCAATCTCTACATTCTCACCGTTTGACCAGGTCTGATGTCATTAACCATTCTGTTAGAGCCGAAGAGTCAGGTTGTTTTGGAAATCAAGGTTCCATTTCAGAACAATCATTTGAACTTGCCCAAACTCCAAATTTTGAAAAGACTATTGACAGTTTGGCAAGTTATCCTTTTCCTGAAATCGAACTTGAAAATGAATATGATCATGAACCTCAACTTAGTGATTCAGTTTTACTTCCTGATTCAATAATGACTCCGGTGTCTTCACCTGATTTCAACCTTTCCCCGAGTCAACATTGGATCCTGTGCCAATTCATCATGAAATTGAATCACCCATTTTTGATGATCATATTGAACTTGACCAATTTTACACTTTTGAAAATCCTATTGACAAATTGGCAAGTTCTCATTTTTTTGATATTGAACTCAATGAGAAATGTGACCTAGATTCTCAAATCTGTGATCCAGTTCAAATTCCCGAATCAATACTGACTCTTGTTTTGTTACCGGACTTGAGTAATATTTTAGAGTCAGTTTTGATTCCCACACCTATCATTCTTGAACTTGAATCACCAATATTAAGTCACATTCTATTGTTGGAAAATAAATGTGGACTTGAGTTTCAACTTCTTGACTTGGACCCAATTCCTGAACCTATTTTGACTCCTGAACCTTTACTTGACTGAAGTCACCTTCCTGAGTCGGTATTAGTTCCTATACTTCCTGAGTCCAAGTCAACCATTCTATCATTTCATACTCCATTTTGGGACAAGGTGGTTGACAAATTTGACTCCGAAATTAATTATGGAATTTGAAAATTAGATTGGGGTCAAATACTTAATAAAAATCCTTTATGGACACATCTTTTTAGTGGGTTATATTAAAGTAATTTCTGGTGGGTTCCTCCGAGCTCCAAGAAAAGTTGATTGGGCCGCATTTCGTGGACCAATTAGACCACCACCGGAACCACCTTAAGGTAACATTTTCCTTCCCTTTCTTCTTTTTCATGCATCTATGCATTAATTCATACATTTAGGACAATGCATGAGATAGGTGTGGGGGAGGGTTCTAACATAACTTAGGTTTTTCTTTTTATTAAAAACTTTTTGAAAAATAGAAACAATATTTTGACTTATTTTTGTAAGAAATTAAGTTAATTTTAAGGAATAGGAAAATCCAAATTAGGATTTCTTATACTTGGTCAAAATAAGATTATTTGTTTGATTTTTAGAGTTAGGAAGATAATTTGTCAAAGTAATTTAGTCTTGATCTTTACCTTGATGAAATATGCACACTTCATACACTTACACACTTAGGGTTCAAAAATAAAGATTCTTATGCCTTATAAAAAAAGAAAAAAGAAAAAACAAAAAATAAAACAAATCTAATTATTGATTGGCTAATTATTGATTGGCTAGCTTTGGCCTAAGCAAGCCTTAGTATTTATGCGAAAGATGATTAGATAAGTTTGAAAAAAATATATAAAAATTCCCTGATTAAGCTGGGTATTTGTGCCTAATAAAGCATAAGTATTCACGCCTAAAAGAGGTTCATATAATAAAATCCTTAGTTTTGTGGCCTTGTTTGCCCGAGTCCTTAAGTCCTTGGGGTGTTTTCTCACCCGGTGCCCTAAGACCGTTTGGTTTGGGAGTCATCGATTAAAGGCTCGTTACATGGGCAGATTAGAAAGCCTAATAGAATTAAGGAATAATACCAAATATATATATATATATGTATATATATATATATATATATGTATATATGTATATATATATATATATATATATATATATATATATGTATATATATATATATATGTATATATATATATATAAGGCATAAGAGTTAGAGTTAATGAACCCTTAGTTAAAATTTTCACAGTCACAAGGTGCATATGACTTAGGGTAAAGTAATAGACTAGATGAGAAGTACAATTTGACTCCTTACTTTAATTGATAACAAATTTTTGAATAGAGACTAAGTTTAGGAATAAAAAATTCAGTCTTCCTATAACTTATAGACTGCTTAAATCTTACAATTATATTTCAAATATTTTTCTCTTTCAAAATGCTTTTCGAAAATACTAACTCTTTATTTCTCTTTCTTCATGGATTTTGTGGGTGCAATCCACTGAAAACCCTCACGAGACAAAACTCGTCCTCTAGGGAAAACCTAGAGGTTTAACGGCTTGTTGCACGAGCTCAGTGCAATCGCGTGACCTGCGAAAGTGGTCTAATAATCCTTAGTATAGTTTAGTTATTTTGCTCGAGGACGAGCAAAAGATAGGTATGGGGGTGTGATTAGTCGCTAATGTTGCATATTTAGTATCATATTTCCATACTTATTATAGAATAAAACTTTGCATTGTCCTAATTAATTGTTTAATTTATTTGCAGGCCCATTCCTTAAGGAGATGAAGAGAAATGAGCCCAAAGCCCACCAAAATTCTGAATTAAATTAGAGTTAATTTGCACTCAGTAAATCAGGGCAAAATCAAGAGGTTGAAAACCGGTTGAGAAGAATCCTCTCAGAAACGATTGGTTAAAGCCAAGAATCCAAGGCCATTTGTCACAATACGGGACTCAAACGAAGAAACCAACTAAAGATAAAAGCAGAAGAGAATACCAGGGCGACCCACCAACAGGGTGAGGCCACCTGGCCACACCCTGGCCGTGGAAACGCGGCCAAAGCCGTGTTTTCGCGGCTTGGTTGGGGAGTTAGGGGGAGCGTTTGCTTCCCCGATCTTCCCGGGATCCTCCTCGTGTGGGTTATGCCTATAAAAAGCCAGTATTTGTGCTGAAAAGGGGACGACATGCAGAGATAGGATTTAGCCAAGTTTTCCATTTCTTAGTTTAGATTTTTCTTTTCTTTTTATGTAACTTGTATGTAAGCTTAGGTTAGATGATGATTCATGTAAGTAAGAGAGAGAGGCTGATGTTGAGAGTGACACGATGTACCCTCCCCTCCTTTCTTCCATCGTTTCAAGAAATAAATGGTAATATTTTTATGTTCTTCTTTACTTTCCTTTTCTTTTGCTTTCTTCTTCCTCTTTCTACTTTACCTCGTTTGTTTTTGATGAGAACGCAAGTGAATTCCAAAGCACAAGTATAACGATGTTGTGTGAGTGCCAACGATAGTTCATGAAGACGTTCTCCTCCTCAAGATCCGCATCACTTCATGCTTGCCCCGCTTGATGATATAATGCGAACGGGGACTGAGCTCGAGCCTATGATTTATGCGTTGAACGCCTCCGAAGCAAAGGTAGAACATGCAAAGGTTTCCAGGTAAGTCATCAACCAAACTAGGTAAGTACTTCTTTAATCTTCTTTCTTTTCTTTTCATTTTAGTTTAGATCGCCAACACGATTTCTTTCACCACATCTTCCAAATCTTTTTTCATTCTTTTTCAATTCATTTGTACATAGTCATTTTCTGATTTTCTCCACCTTCTCCATCTATCGCTTTCTTTTTAACTTTAACCTAACTCTTTCTTTTTCATTTCATTTCTTAAAACAAAGAAGAACTTTCGTTTTGTCTTCATAAAGATTTTAATAAAGAACCTTGAACGCTTCTATCGCAAACCCTCCATATGGATCACGACCCGCATAGCCACTTGCTATAGCGGTAAGAATTGAGCACTTGCACATCTCTCTTTTTAAGTTCTGAAAGTCCGTATTTTTTTGTGCAGGTTTAACCTCAATCAAGCACCCAGGGATGATCCCTTAGATTCGCTTCGAGGAGCGAACTTAACGCTTGAAGATTTTGAGAGCGAAGCACGCTGTGGTGCTTTGTTCTCAGCCTTGTTGCGAAGGTGTTTAGCACTGCTAAGTGCTGCGTTCCAACCTTGGTGCGAGGTGGCTAGCACTGCTGAGTGCTTCAGCTCTTGCCTTGGGACTGAGAACTTCACTCACATACAGAGATACTGGCGCCGAGTTAGCCATGCCATCTGAAACTTCGCTCGGGAGAACAAGGTTGGTGCAAGGAGTTACTTCTCCTAGATTAGGCGAGGGCAAAGTCGCCAATCTAGCCTCGCGGCTAATAGCCTCGGCGAAGCTGCCAAACCGGATAGGCATTTTGCCTTTGTCTTCGTGTGATAGGCGAAGTTGCGGTGTAGCTGCGCCTGAAGCTTCACACGGAGCTTTCTGCTTTGGCCTCCACATTTGCATGAGAAGTGAATTTTTAGGTTCGCAGGGAACCTGGTTAGCCTTGCTTAAGGCACACCTGTAGCCTCAGTGGAGGCTGAGAGGAGTGGGAGGAGGTTCTTCCAGCTACATGCCCGGCTAGGGCTGGCTTCTGCTCTGAAGTCTTGGCTGCAGAGATCTTTCTGTGCTTCCGAGTGTGGAGCACTAGACTACTCTCCGAGAGCAATTCTTCGAATTTTTCTTGGTCAAAATGAATGACCAAGTTTTTGAACATAACGGGCTCAAGACTCTGATCATTGCATTGCGACACTTAGGGGTGCCACCGGATACGGATTATCCACGGATATCCGCATCCGAATCCGTCTCCAATCCGGATACGGATATCATTTTTCACATCCGTCAATATTCGTATCCGTATCCGTATCCGAAAGGTAGGTGCGGATACGGATATGGTAAAAGTAATATCTTATTCGTATCCGATCCGATATCCGAATGTTGCGTGCTTCATAATGATATCGGTATGGAAAAGACTATTCTTCAATGGAATAAGGTATTAAATTTTGATATTTTGAGTTGATAAAAAAATAATAGTGAAAAGTATTCGATTCTTACAAGAGCACCACATGATATTTTGAGTATTTCGACATCAACCATGTCATTCGAATCGGCATTTAGCACCGGAGGACGTGTAATCTATTGTTATAGAAGTCAAATGACAATGAATACGATGAATGTATTGATATGTACACAATAATATCATAGTATGTATCACATTTAATATTGTAGTAGACGAGATAAAAAGTAATATAAGTATTTCTGTTTAATTTATCTTTAACCATATCCATTTTTAACATATCCGATTAGTATCCGTATCCGATCCGCTAATATCCGATTTATATCTGATATCCGATTTTGGCGGATACGGATATCCTTTTTTCACATCCGCCAATATCCGTATCCGTATCCGTATCCGAAGGTTGGGTGCGGATATGAATATGGTAGAGGTAATATCCGATCCGTATCCGATCCGATGGCACCCCTAGCGACACTGCTTCATGTTACGCCAGAAGACTGATTACCCTAGCGGAGTCGCCATCTTGTTTTCCATTGAAATATTGATTCGGGGAAAACTTATAAAGAAAGATTGAGGAGCGAAATTACAAGTAATAGAGATTGAAATTACAAGTAGATCTCCTCTGAGATTTCTGAGAAAATGTGACGGTAGGAATCTGATCAGCGCGCGATCACTTTATCCCTTTGACGATGCAATCGATCAGGTGGTCGAACTGCCTCCTAATAGGATTTCCTTCTCGCTTGGTTCAGGAAATCGGAGAACAGAAGATCAGTAGAGCCCTTTTACTAGGAATTCTGCTTTCTTGAGTTAATCTTTCCTCTCTATCCATGCGTCCTCTCTTTTTTTTTGTTTCGTGTCTCCTTGTGTCCACCCTCCCCTAATCAGCAAGGGGCCTATTTATAGCCAATGTGGGGTATAACCGTCCCCTTGAATTCAGCGAGGTTAAATCAGCCATCAGCTTCGCACGAGGCTCGCAAATGACCTTGCCGTG
The DNA here is from genome assembly GCA_038442645.1 of Agave tequilana. Taxonomy (NCBI): domain Eukaryota; kingdom Viridiplantae; phylum Streptophyta; class Magnoliopsida; order Asparagales; family Asparagaceae; genus Agave; species Agave tequilana. Next base: position 38,306 of record JAVJIF010005204.1, read on the forward strand.
AAGCTCTTTGAGAGCTTCTAGCGAAGCTAGAGGGCTTGTGCGAACTTCCTTCTGCCGTTATGGCTGAATTGTATCCACTTAATGTGGTACGAAGTGGGCGGGTGTAACCGCCCACTTAAAGTGGTGTTAATCCCACTAGACTAGTGGGGTTTACCCATTAATCCCTCGTGGGATTTTGAAACGGTTAATTTGATAACCTGGCAAAACCCATTGCGGAGCTAGATCACGCGGAGCTAGATTATGCGAAGCTGGATCCTGCGAAATACGCCCCGCTTCCCAAAATACGCAGAAACGGAGTCGCGACGAAGGTCGGCGACGTATATACGCGAGGAAAATACCCCACACATATACGCTAAGCCTAAAAGTAACCTGAACAAGCTACAAAATCTACTACGATAAATTAATATCACTGCAATATGACATATAAATATCTAACACAATGATAACAGATGAATAAAGGAAAGAAAATGGCAACTGAATGCGATATAGGTAGAATCAAGAAATAACAGGAAGATAAGAGCGATGAGAATACCAGAATCAGAGAGAGAAAGACCCAAGCTCCTCGCGAAACATACGGTCTCATCGAACACCTGAACAAGAGAAACAAAGCGTCCAATATCTGGACGTGCAAATCCAGGTCGTCAAAAGAGATCTAGTGAGTGTGTGTGTAAAGAGGAGTACTCGTACATATAAACAATGTCCACAAAATAATAACAAGATAACTGCAAACATAAGATAACTAAATAACATGATAAACAAACAACTGAATAACAATAACATGAATAAGCATGCAGATAAAAGACAAGTAAAACATCTGTAAACAACCAACTGATGTCATGATGTGTAACCAAGCATATGTCATAAGACAGGGTATCAATTTAGAGCATAGCACTATAATTGGAGAATATAAAGGGGTTGCATTTTAAGTTACTTAATAATAATTAGTACCGTTTGATATTTCAATCGCCTCCCTACCAGCGCCTCACATCACTAATAGTCCATACTAGAGTTCTCACTCTGGCAGAACTTACTCGGGCTTGATATATGAGTACCAAGACCCAAACAAAGGAAGGACCAAATATCACACATTCCTAATATTATTACTGATTGGTTGTTACGTTCTTATATTATTCTTGTCCCTTTCCCACCGGCATCCCACAACACCGACAGTTCACGCTGGAGCCCGCACTTCCAGTAGAACTCATCCGAACTCCGATATGCAGGTACCATTATTCGAATAGGGGAGAGACCAAATAACATATGCTCAGGGCGTTGTCATCATACAGGTATGTGTGGATGTTAATAAGCACTGAGAATGCTTATCACGCTAACACCAGGCGGCACAGGCAGGAGACAACCCTACAGATTCAAGAGGTGGCCCCCACAGATTCAGGAGGTGGCCCCCACCACGTGTGTAGTGTGGTACTTTGCTCCATGTGGCACTTTGCTCTGAGGGGAATAGATTCTAGAGGTGGCCCTCACGGATTCAAGAGGTGGCCCCACTACGTGTGTGGTGTGGCACTTTGCTCCGTGTGACACTTAGTTCCATTCAGGATCCGCCGGACACTAGCACGATTGTGGGATACATCCTTGTAATCCCGACACCAGGCAGCATGCCTTGTCGGACGCCGGTATGACTGTGCTATTAACAGAGTAACAGTGCAGGGAATATGAGTACAGAGGATACAAGAGTTCAGGGGTACAGGACTTCAGGAGTACAGGAGTACCAAATGTCTGGTAGCAGTATGATAATCATGCCAAGGTCCCCGTAAAAGTGATAATCATGAATATGCTATATAATATAGATGTCAGGTGTCACAGTATAAGGTATAACTCAACTAAGTCTGAATCAATATTGGTAAATAACTACACATGAAATAACGCTAATAAATACTCAGATCAGCAAAATAAATATGGTGAATGTACACTAACGTCTCATGAAATGATACAGGTAATCACATTGATAAGATACATCATAGTCACATGAAATGATAAAAGTAAAACACAAATACATGTAAACAACGGTGAATAACGAATTTAGACAAGAACAAACACTCACATGAAATGACGCAGTTTTGGAACTGAATCGCCGTCTGGTCTTCACTGTTCGAACCGGTACTAATCTATGAATCATCTCATGGATCGGTCTTTGAATCGCTTATGTCTTTGGTCCATAACGAACACGAAACCAAATCTCCTATAATGGGTCTGGATCTCACCAAACGGGTCTGGACCGCTATAGCACACGACCCAACCCATGAACTCACATGAGCATACACCCGTATACATGCACACACCACACATATACATGTACACACATGCGCGCACGCGCACACACACGTGTACACCCATATATACAAGTAGTAGATATTATCTTTAGAGTTAAGAATCTCATGGCTCTGGCTTGTGATAGTAATGAATATGTTGAACCTTGTTATCCAAAATGTATAAGCGCTTGCCAGATTATAAGAGCTTCTAATCTTTCACATAACAAATCAAAGAGATGGAACTTTCAAGATTCAAGATATTGATAGATTGGTGCTATGTTAAATTGTTAATGTTTATGTGCAAGTACAAAAAGGATCCAGGACAATTCAATATTTATATTCATTATTATGTTTTAACAAATAAGAGATTCGATTAAATATGTTTGCATAATTGAATATGATCATAACTAATCTCCATGCATTTTACATGAATTTAGCTAGTACGTAGCCGTAAATAAAGGATGGTTAGTTTAATCATAAATTTATATAATAAATGCTTATTGTGGTCAAATCACTTGTAGATTCAAATGTAGGTGTGCCACTGAAATAAAGATCATTGCACCAAGAAACATATACACTTATAATTAAAGAAAGGGAGAGAACAAGGAACTCACAAAATGGGTGATTGCGGCGCGCACCGACGGAGGCTTTGGTGGAGGCAACGGAGGCCACGGAGGATGTCGTTGGATAGAGCATCTCGCAGTGAAGGGCGTGGGTGCGTTTGCGCTCGCCGACAGTGATCAACGGTGATCCACGGAGAGACAGAAAACGGCTCGGAGGAAGATGATGGAGCTTGATGGGGCCTGGGCTTGGATGTTGAGCACGGCCATAGGTGAGAAAAAGTAGCACACACATAATTAATAGAGAGGGGCAATCATGTTCTCACATATGTATATAAACCAACATGAATTGAAACACACACATCCATGAGGGAGAAGCTCACGCGCTCGGCCAATGGTGTTGCTACCATGGGGTTGGTGTGCTCAGATGGAGAGGGAGCAACCGTCGAGGCTTGCCATGAAGGCAGGTGCAGATGGAGGGCTCACGGCAATGGTGAAGGAGGCATGGGGCTAGGCCGAGGGGGCGTGGCCTGAGGTGCACAGAGGAGGTCAGGGTGCGGCAGAAGAGTAGGGGATGCTCGGGTGGGTTGCCGACTGTGCGTGGTGGCAGCCTGGGCAAGGGGCGGCTGCCATTGCTGCTGTCATTGGTGGAGCTCGGCAGCAAAGGGAAGGGGAGAGATCTGGATGTTGGGGGGTGGAGTTGCCGTGAGGGGTGCGACAGGGCCAGATGGGGGGTGGAGTCTCGAACGGCGGGAGGTGCTGCTATGCGCGGCCTGTTGGTGGAGGAAGTACTCACGGCCAACGTGAGGAGTTCCGAAGTTTGCCGGAGTGTTGCTCAGGCTTGGGCTGCCAACCGGCCGTGTGTGGAGGGTTGCCGTGGATCCAGAAAAGCCATGGGTGGAGGCATAGGGAGTTGGAGATAGAGATATGATAATTAGGGATAATCTTAGGGCTTTGGGTTAGGTTAAAGATAGCATGATATATATATACACAGATAGGATTAGATAATGGGTTTCCGGTTTTGGATTTGGATTTAAAGATAAGATTAAGGATACTATAAGATTAGTTAGGATTGGAATTAGAAGATAAGATTTGTTAGTTAAGATTTAGGATTTATTTGTTAGGGTAAGATTTTAGATATGATTAGAATTAGATATGATTAGATAGGATTTTGATTTAAATAGTTAAGATTTAGATATTGGTAATGAGTTTGGATTTGTGGGCTTGCTCAAGTGGGCTTGGGCCTAAATGAAAACAAAAAAATAGAAGGAAAAATATGTGGGAAGTGAAAAAGGGCTTAAGATAATAGGTTGAGGAAAAATGGAAAAAGGAATAAGAAGAAAAGAGAGATGGGCTTGATCATCATGTTACATAAACACATTTAAAATAATAATAATAATAATAATAATAATAATCTTGTCAATAAAAATCATAGATGAAATGATAATAGTAATAACTACTTCCAATAATAACAATTAATAATAAAGATAATAATAGAAGTAGTGATAGTAAATAATTAAAAATATTGATAGGAGATAAGGATAATAATATATAAAGCCAATGTTAATATCAAAAAAAATATTTTGTATGTCTAATAATATTAATAAGTCGCAAATCAAGTTTATAAACAATAACGAAAAAATCAGAGGAACCAAATAAATGCTCAGACAATTAAAATACAGTATTATTACGTAGGGGATATTACAACTATACCAAGTAAGTTAAAGAGAAAGTAACTAGCCATCAATTCTGAGGAGTCTGATGTTGAACCTTCTTCAGGTTTGAAAGAAATACTGATCGAACCTGAGGAAATTTACCAACGCACTCGAATCCGGACTAGTACAATAGCCTCGGTGGACTACAATGTCTTAGCCAGGGGATTGAAGTAAGCGATGAGCACTCTGCTATCACAGAATCTCAACCGTCCAACTCTTATATGAAGAAGGAGGTCTTTGCATATATGCCAGAACTCTAGAAGAGGTGGCTAAGAGGATCGAGGAGCAAGCTCGAGTGCAAAAATAGCAGCAAGAGATACTCCGAGTCCAACAAGAGTCTATCAATGACCTCAAGTGATGATTACTCAGTTGCTGACAAACCGAAAGTAGAGTTCGAAAGGTCCCATGCCTAACGCTTCTTCTAGCAAGAGCAAAGGGAAACAGAAGCAGGGAGAAAGCTCTTCTTCTGAGAAAACTGAGAGTGAAAATAACTCCAATTCTGAATCTACCAAATCTTCATTTGAAGAGGAGGACGGTTCAGAAAATGGAGCCAGTCACTCTAAGCGGATGAATGAACTTGAGAAGCGACTGAAGGCCATTGCTAATTGAAGCAATCTCTAAGAGGCGGGAATAGTCCGGCCATACCCGGCAGAGTGGGATGTCGCTCCCTATCCCCCAAGTTCAAATCACCGACCTTACACACCTTTGACGGTAAAGGGTCGTCGAACCAGCATATATACTATAAATCCCAAACCAGAAATTTAATATCAAACAATGCCATCATGGCTCATTTGTTCATTGGCACTTTTAAAGGGGCAGCTTTTGAATGGTTCATGAAGTTTCCTGTTGGCTCTATCATGACATGGGGACCTCGAGAAGCTATTTCTGGATTTCTTCTTTGAAGATGATATAGAGATATCAGTACCGACTCTCCTTGCAACAAAGCAGAAGAAAGGAGAGTCCATTAAGATGTTTGTGGAAATATTTCGGAGTATGGCGCTCCAATGTCTGAGTGCATGACACAGTCTACACTGGTAGAGACTTATTGCAATAATCAACAAATCATACTTGTAGCTCAGATAGAAGTGACCGAGTGTCACATTGGAAAGTAGTTGGTTCTATAAGGCGAGCAAGCAGAGGATACTATCACCAGGGTCAAGGCCGAAGAAAATGAGAGAAAGCCAAGACCGGATAAATCAACGTGACGCGCTCCAGAATCTTCTCAACTGAGAAGAAAGAATACTGTGGCAACAGAGGTTAAATCTCCTCCCAAACCTAAGCCGGCTAGAGGGATCAATTCTTCAGAATAGGAGAGAGCCAACAAGCAACATTCTTTTAAAGATGAGCATGTGTCTCCCTATTTAAGTTGCTCCACAAAAGCAACAAGTTCAAGCTGCCAGAGGCAAGGCGTCCTGAAGAGGTAGGCAAGACAGATGACCCCAACTACTGTTTGTACCATAGGATGCTCGAACACCCCATGGAGGGTTGCTACATCTTCAAGGATATCCTTCAGGCCCTGACTGATGTGGATGTACTCAAACTTCACCTAGAGCAGAGGAAAGTGACCGCTAAATATGACATCCTCGGTGCTCTAATTTTGCAGGGATCTCCTGTTAGCGCCAACCAGAATGGTTCCCATCCTGAAAGGGAACTAAGGGTGATCATTACTGATCCCCATAACAAGAAAAAGAAGGGTCTGATCTCTATTCCAACTCTTCAAGGAGAGATCATGTGGGTTCAACCCGATCTCATTGGAAGCCAACAGTGGACTACTGTCACCAACAGGAAGTCCAAAGGTAAAGAAAAGGCACCCTCTTGCAATGTGGTGTGCGCTTCCTCAAGAGAAGCCGAGACAGATGTTTCCTCTCTTACTGATTTAGAGGAGAAAGAAATTGTTCTCGCTGCAGAATAAAGTGGTCCTCCCATGGCAGGAACTCAGTCCGGCCAATAGTGCCTGAAAAGTATGATGAGCAGCTACAAGTTCATCTCAGCCGGCTAAAGAAGTAGCCAAGCAATCCACAAAGTAACTCGTGGAGAAGCAGAAAGAATTTCGGCACTCCAAAGCTCTTCAAAAAGACAAAGCAGAAGGATCTTCAATTCCTTTTCGCTTCGATGTCTTGGCTCAGCTGGCTAACATGCCAGCCAGAATCACTCTCTATGAGCTCTTAAGACTCTCCAAGTTAACAAGAGAAGCTCTCAGAGAAGCCCTAGCTGTTTTAGAGGCTTTCATCGCCCAGATTCTGAGTGGAAGTGAAGAGGAGGATAAAGGACATTGTCTCCAGACCTCGATGAAGGACATTGTCACCATACCTCCAAGAATTTTCCTTACATAACATTCACTTCTGACAATATGCAGATTAAAAGGAAATTTGATAGACCCCTGTACTACACAGGGTATATTGGATCATTCGAACTAAGCCACATTCAGGATGATCCAGGGTCTGCATTGAGCATTATGCCCCATAGAGTCATGCAACATCTGGGGATCCCCACTTACCAGTTGAGTGCAACCCAGACAACGATCTATGGCTTAATGATAATGGGACAAAACCGATGGGGAAGATCAAGCTCACATGCTAGATCGGAGACTTAAGGTTAAAAGTGACGTGTTACGTGATTGATGCAGACACATCATACAACTTGCTCCTAGGACGTCCATAGATTCACCGCAATTCAATCATCCCGTCCACCCTTCACTAAGTGATAAATTACGCCGATAAAGAAAGAGTAGTAAGAATGGTGATCACTGAGAAGCATCCGTTCAAGGGGGTGGAGAACTACTTCACAGGCTCCCTCCTCTACCAAGATCCACTTGAGGCTACTGAAGATCCATCACTGGAGGACTCAGACTCTGGCAATGAAGTTGACACTGAACCAGAGCCTGAAGAAGGGATCCTCTGGGAGCTGAACCCACTTGTAACAAGCGTTGATAATCTCGATTTCAATAAGACCGCTAATATTTAAGGTGAGTGGTATATCAATGATAATTTAGATTTGGCTTACCTTTTTGCGTTAGCTCCTGATTTTTGTACCGTCAGATAACAGTAATGACGTAGATAGTGATCTCTTGTCTGTAATAGATGTCTTGACATCATCGTACGCACCAGTAAGGTCATCAATCATGGTGCATGAAATGATCAAATGATGCACAAGGAGCCTTCTTTGAAGTGCCGACTAAGCACAAGGGTCAGTGTAAAGCCCTGATCCCGCGGGTATGGAGACATTACTGTGACGTATATAAGTAGGGTAACGCCCCGATCCCATGGGTAAGGAGACGTTACTGCGACATATATATGACGTAGGTCAAAAGTCCTTCACATATATATGCTATGCATCAGTACAGGAAAGAATCAAAGTACGAAAGTACGTAGGGCATTATACATTCCAACCTATGAGTATAATTACAAAGTTTTCATAGGATGTGACATAATATTATAAGAATATTACATCACCGATAAGTGCAAATACGAGAATACAATGAGATATGCAATTATTAACTGTACAAAAGATGCTCACGAGTTATAAAAGAAAAACTCGAGAGATGAGCAGGGGGCCTAGAAGCATAGGGCTTCAGACAGGTCAACCGCTGATCCACGATGCTACCACTGCGCACTCTGATCAACAGGGAGTCCACCATGGTCCAAGCTCTATGATTTGAACATGCAGTCCAGGGGAGTTAGAACTCCCCTACAACTGGTGTGGTAAATGCCAAATGATGTGCAGGGACAAGCACACGTATATCGATAAATCTGAAAATCAAAAGAGCATGTATTGAAAACTGTGTCGTAAGCACAAGCATACAAGAGCAGGAAATGAGGCAGTAAGAAAGATAAATGTAGTAAAACCAGCTGTCCCCTATATTAAGAAAATATCATAAAATTGATGGAAAATCGATAAAACCAATAATACCGAATACAAGCAAAACCAGGCATACAAGCTCAGATTATGGCTTCATAAGACTAGTACATTGAAGGAATAATCCAGAAAAGAAAGCCCTCATCATATACCCTATGTCTTATGTCACTGTAGGCTGAGTTCACACAACCGAAATTGCAAAACAAACAACGAATTATTAATTAACATCTTTTATTATTACTCGTCCGACTTATATATCTAGATATGTGTCCTGGCATACGACTCATTGCACATACATCCATATATGAGTAAGTCGAGGTTGGTTATTAGAAACTGATGATGAGACCAACGAATTATGTTTACAATGGGTTCCGTGCATGTCCGGAACAACAATCCAATAACTTAAAATTTACTAGGCCCGTGCCGCTAAGCACTAATGATGAATTTATTACAATAGCCGAGGTGTAAGAACTACCCCGCCCGGAACACCTGGGGGCTCTCAAGTAGAACCTCAAGATTTTAGTTGTACAACATCCCTATACCATTGTAAACAAAATCACAATCGAAGTCCATCAGTTTCCCCTTACCCTGTATAAGTTATCCGTTTTATGGTTAATTAGATAATTATCAGTGTATGGGAATGAGCAAGAGCATGTCAGGTGTATCATGAGTACATGTTGTAACTGGAGTATGGATTGTACTAGAATATATCAAGATAAAATCAAGATGTTAGGTCATCATTCCCGTTTTGTGATAATTATAAGAGTCAAGTATCAGGCATGGCAGGTGTTAAGTGATCATATGTCAGATGTCAGGTAATATCAGGCAGATGTCAAGTAATAACATGTCAGGAGATGGCATGTAGGTGTCAAATAACAACATGGTAAGTGTTAACACATCAACTAAAAGTACGTCAAGCAATACAGGAAAATGCGATACAGAAAAGCAATACCGAAATAAGAGATTGGTATGAATACTAGAAATAATACAGTTTTTGAGAAACAATATAAGTAAGATTTCAAACTCTTCATAACCATCAATATAAGAATAAATAAACTATCAAGCAGGCAATTAGCAAGCAAGCGAACATCCAAGCGGAGCTAGCAGTGCTAGGACAAGATCAGCGAATAGTGTTTTATCACTAAAGCGTCAAGTGGAACTCAAGAACAACTCGGTCTTAAATGCAAGCTTAAAATCCGGCAGAGTTTCACTCAACGGATCTAGTGATAAAACTCTAAGCGCTAAACTTACCTACTGTTGGGTCCCGCTCTTATACCAAATGTAGGATCTATAATCAAATCAACACATCACTTGACAGGAAGGATTAATTGTTAAGCAAATAAGTAAACTTGCAAGTAAAGAAAACAAATCTCAGAAAATGCAAACGCAAACAAAGAGATTTATCCTGGTTCAGTCCTTGTGACCTACATCCAGTCCCCAAGCCACCCGCTTGAGATTTTCCTTTATCCTTGATCTTGCCACCCAAAATCAATACAACATGTACACCACTTGTCGAATCCCCTTCTCCAAATGTGTACACCTTCTCTTCCACCAAGAGAACACCTTCTCTTCTACCAAGAGAATACCTTTACCTTTGTACAACTGCCTCTTCAACCAAGAAGCCTCCCGTGTACAAATAAACACTTTGAGAATTACAATACTTTTCCTATAGCCTTGGTACAGATGTGTATGTGGACAAGGTACTGTATAGGAAAAATGAACTTCAGAGAACTTCACTAATGGAATTGTCTTTTGGTGAAGAACAGAAGTTAGGAAATCAGTTTTCAGGTTTTTCTGGAATTTGGCTTTGGAAAACTGAATGAAAATCTTGTTTGTCTTAACCTTTGGCCTTAGGAATAACTTCCCTATTTATAGCTGTAGACTAGGGTTAGTTAGGGTAGTTATAGGACCAATTCAGATGATATAGACGTTGGAAAACGTTGCCAAAAGGATCAGATAAAGAAAACTGTCCAACAGTCAGAAACTGCCTATAGTCGACTTGAGATATGAGTTAGTCGACTAAGTTGGGCAATTTATACTGGGTTAGTCGACTAATATTGGGTATAAGTCGACTACAACATCTATTAGTCGACTATATAAACTGTTAAGTCGACTAACAGTGACAAACAGAGAGTTGGGATCTTTCAGGACAAAAGATAGTCGACTAGGGAAATCTATAAGTCGACTATACCATGTATTAGTCGACTAGGGAAATATATAAGTCGACTAATAACATTATTAGTCGACTAATTATTTTTATAAGTCGACTAATCACCCTATTAGTCTACTAATAGGCAGGGTCAAGTCTACTAATAGGAAGGGTCAAGTCTACTAATAGGCTATGATATATGTGTGTGCATCAAGGCTTTTACATGCTATTTCATCTTTACAAACCACACTCTATCAACTCTCCTTGGCACATCTTGATCATGTAGAACTCTTGATTCTTCATTTGTTTAGAGCTCCAAATGTCATGCATCGCAAACGTCTTCATCGAAACATGTACCAACACCTACCAGACGAAGATGAAAAGACCTAACAGTCTGAATGCACTTCCTTTCGAGAAGCGGGTAAAAAGCCCAAAGGGCTGAAGGGTCGGAAGGCCAAGTAGGTACCTGCAGAAGTGTTAGTACCGAACAGACGCATGTAACACTGTAATAGGTAATAACTAAGTTATCAGTAGAGTAGTGAAATCTGGAGGCTGAGTAAGACAAGATTAAAATAAGCGAGTAGACAAGAGAACAATCAAGCGGAGTTAAGTAAGGCAGGAGCAAAGCTAGCGCACAACGCTGGACGCTATCACGCTCGGTGTAGTTACTACTAGCGGTGAAGCCATGATAATGTACAGTTATCGCTCATGGCGTAACTACACTCGAACGGAATTAGCAGTAAAATACTGAACGCTAGACTATCCTACCAGGTGAGGCTGAAAGACCTGACAGTCTGAACGCACTCACTCTTTTAAGAAAGTGGGCATAAAAGAGACTATAAGATCTAATAGGGCTAGAGGGCCAAGTAAGTACTTACATAAAATAGCATTAGCACACACAAACATACATATATACATGGTCATAACAAGACTACCCGTGGAGTGCTGGAGTCCAGAGGCTGATAGGGCCCGAAATCATAATAGAGAGCCCGGAGGCTAAACGATCACGAAGGGTTGGTCACGCATGGTATAAAACATTAATAGTCAACATCACAGGCATGACATATATACAGGAAGTAAACTACCCTAGTATAAACATTCGTCATATGCATAATACATATACAGTCTTAGGCACTCGGCCACATACAAATACAAATGCACAATATAAAATAAAATACAATTTACAATGCGAGGTAATAAATACATAAATGCCTGAAAATACAACTCAACCTGTCGAAGCAGGGAGACCGAAGAAGAAGGCAAGGACACTCACCTATATCATGAAATACACCACGAAATCCAAAAATCCAATTCAACTTGCGCGTGCTCAATATAATAAAATATATGTATATATTTTAGAGAGAAAATAAGAGAGGAGAGAGAGACTATAAGAGAGAGGAAGAGCTAGAGAGACTGAGAACAGACCCAAAACCAGCTAGAGAGGGAGAGGAAATAAGAGAGAGAAGAGAGGAAATCAAGAAGGAAGGGAGGAGAGCACACAGCCTGGGTGGTCGTGTGGCTTGTGGCCGTGGGGAGTTGGCTAGGCCAGAGTGGCGCCTGGCTGGCCACGGCCAGAGGAGGAAGGGGAAGGGGGAGCTCGGGGCTGCTAGGGAGGAGAGAAGGAGGTCGGTGGAGGAGGGAATGGTGATGGGTTGAGGTGATCGTGGTTGAAGGTGATGAAGATGGTGGTTGTGGTGTTGAGATTGGGAGGAAGTGGTGGAGATTCGGGTAGAGTTGGAGGTGGTAGTGGATATGATGATGGTGGAGGGTTGATGAAGGTGGAGATGAAAATGGTGAGGTTGTTGATGTTGTTGTTGATATTGGTGGTGGATGAAGGATGGGATAGGGGATTGGGAGAAGGAGAGTGATGCTGGAGTTGTGGGGAGGCCGCCGACCTGGTAGTCTCTGTCGGTCATCCTGGTGAGGTGGCGGTGGAGTAGCAGGGGAGAGAGGAGAGATTGAAGTGAGGAGGGGAGAATAGAGAGGGGTATAGTGAAACTGAGAGTGAGAGATGGAGAATTGGAGAGAGAAGGAAGATTATAAAGGGAGAGAGAGAATTTGTGAGGGAGAGGCGCTGGTCCCCCAGCGTCGCCAGCGAGAGGAAGAAGAAGAGAAGAAAAGAAAAGAAAAGAAAAAGAAGAAGGGGAAATAAAAACGAGGGGGAGAAGATATTTTGGAGAATGGATGGAGGAGAAAAATGGAGAAAAGGAAAGAGAAAAGAAAAAGAGAAAAGAAAAAGGAGTGGTGGAGAAAATTGAAAAAGAATGAAAAAGGGAAAAGAACAAAAAAGGGAAAAAGAAAAAGGAAAATATTCAGATAAAACTCCGGATCTGGTAAAACATCGAAAACACCAGAAAAGCTGAAAAATTAGAGTAATTCATAAAGTTCTCCAAAAATTCTAAAAATTAGTAATATTATTTTAAGGTACATGGTAAAATCAGATTCCAGAAATTTAATCCCGTTTACAAATTAAAAATCTTGGAATCAACCAGTGATACCGATCGACACCAAATCCGGTCGAATTTTGATAAATTCAGAAAAATCTCTAAAAATGCGCTAAGATAGAAAATAAGATTCAAAAAGGTAATATGAAAGCAGTTTCTAAAAATTAACTCCATTTGTAAATTAAAAATTCGAGAATCAATCGGCGGCACCGGTCGATACTGGTTTTGAAGATTTTGCAATTTAATTCAGAAAAATTTCAGAAAATGATAAAAAAATCTAAAATATTGGAAAACGTTGTTGAAACTAGAATCGGTCAAATTTGACTATTAAAAAAATCAAATCGAGTAATACACAAAGATCGGGTCTCCGGTTCAGACTATGACTGACTCCGAGTACACGAATTCGGATCTGATGCCAAACAATAGCATAAATAATCATAAGACAAAAATAAATATAGTAACTAAATCAAAAAAATCAAAACATGTATCTAAGTACGTATTCCAGGAGGGGTGTCACATTCTACCCACCTTACAAAAATTTTATCCTCGAAATTTCGATAAGGGGAAGATGGACACAGAAAAGATAGGAACGGGAATTATACAAATTAAGATATGAATAACTAGGGATAATATCCATAACTAACTGATCAATAATCTCGATACTTAGATGCCTTCTGCACTTTCTGTCATATATAACTTCGAATTGTGCCATACCACTACTGATCTGATATTTGCTAAGAAGAATGTTGTCAGATCTTCTATAGACTGATTTTCTCTGAATAATAATATGTAATGATCTGACTTAGAAACTGATTAACTTTAACTGCTCAAATTCTGTTAGAATCTCCGGAGATTACTTCTTTCGAAACGATGAGATCGACGAATATGATACTACTTATTCAGAAGTCATACTTACTCTGTTGGACTTAATGTCATTCCCGATGAAGAGTCTGTAATAAGATTATCAGATATTATGCATGTTCTCTGCCACTCTGGAAGTAGACCAAAATATCCCAGAAAAAAAAACCCCGATAAACTGATCATAATTAGATAAAAAAACCGATAATAATAACGAGTTCTGAATGCTGGCGCTGATTACCCTGAAAGGCATAACTAAGAATTTATAATAACTGCTCTCTAGAGGATAACCTAGCGGTAAATTAAATATCTAGAGAATACACAAGTTCTGCCAGGTTGGCCGAATAGATCATTAGTAAGGATTATGATAAGTTAGTTCAGATGCAGCGAGAAAACCGCTTCACTAAGTCCATGCAATACATTAGGCGGGAGAAATCTGGAGAACGAGGCTAGAATGCTAAACACTGTCGGAACTAGCCATTAGCGAAGTCAGGGCCAGGTGGGGCCATTGTGTAACACAACATCTGACACTAAGTACTAGGGTGCGGTAGAGCTAACGTTCTACAAGGCTCGCACTTGGTGAAGCTCATGCGGCGAAGTCAGCGCGTAACACAATACGAAATGCTAAGCGTCAGAGTGCAACAAAGCCCACGCCTCGTTGAGCTCACGTGGCTAGTACACGACTTTTGCTTGGCGAGGCTAGTAGGGTCCATGGCTCATCAAATCCATAAAAATTGATGGGCATTGCAACTGAAGATCACCTAGAGGGGGTGAGTAGGTGATGTACTAATCAAATGCTAAATGATGCAGAATAAAAACTTATTATGCAAACAAAAACTATCACACAACGTATAACTAAAGAGTGAAGCCGAATTTTGGTGAAGGGTTATGAACTTCTCCTAATGATTCCTCTAGAGTAAGAGTTGAGGTGCTACTATACCTCTCTTGGTTCAATACTAGTGTGAGCACAAACACAATATTAAGCATGTAAAAATATGAACAATATAGGGGCATGTAAGATATCAAACAATCCCAAATATGTATATCAATTAAGCACAAGTAAATATCAAACATATAGAGATGTAATCAATAAAAGTAAGAATATATTAAACACAAGTGAGTTGAGAGAGAAATGAGCAATCGCAAACACGGGAGAATTGTTTCGAGGTTTAAGCCACTTGCTCTACGTCCCCGCCTTCATCGCAATGAAGGATTTGTACTATAATCGATCCCGCAAGATCACTCGGTACCAAAACACCTACAATGAGCTCCCTTAAGAACTCTTGGACCCACCTCACTTGTTCCCGCAAGAATAATACACAACACGAACCTACAAGTTCACCGAGGCCGCAACCTCCAACTTCTCCTCAATACAAAGATGAAAACTTTGTGATCACTTCTTGATCACAAACATGCACTCTCGCATACAAGGACCCTAGAGGATGGATATAGTAATGAATATCTCAAACTTGTGTGAGAAAAACTAGAAAGAACTTATAGTGAATGATTAGTCTCTAGAACTGCATATTTCATACCACATCTTCACATTTATTTAATATTAAATTCTACTAATAATACCTCTCTTGCATGTTTCTAGGTCCATGGTGTGCAATGAAGAAGAAGATCCTAAATCACTATTTAATGGGTGATTAAAGGCCTATAATATAGCCATTGACCTTGGAGAGCTGTTTTGTCAAAATAAGGGGCTACAAACCAGAAACTGGGCACTGACACTGACAGGAGACAGACGGGACAGCGTGTGGCTCTAGAAGAGCCGCGAAAACGCGGCTTTTGCCGCGTTTCCGTAGCATTACGACCGCGGTCACGCCCGTACTTTGGGCCAGGGTTTGCCCCCTGACCCCCTTTCCCTTTGTACTTATAAATACCTCCTGGGGTTCTTCAGTTGGGGATAGCAGAGTTTAGTGTAGTTTCTTTCATGTTGTAATTTAGGGTAGTTTAGTTTAGGTTAGTTCTTCTTCTTGCTTTGTATTTTCCATTTCCTTTAGATCTTGTAATAGGAGAGAGAGTGGTACATGGTGAGGAAGCAAGAGTGCTTGTAATAGAAGGTGACAATTTATGAAAGGTGCTCTCTTACCCTATCTTTATTTTCTTCTCTTTAACTCTTTTTACATGTGTAGCTAACTTTCTCTCATGGCAACTAACTACTAACCACTAACTAGTCTAACTTCTAATTTGATAATCCACATGAATCTAATAGCTTCTACTTGGCCTTGCTCTTGCAAGAGCCATTGATGGCTCATGATGATGGATCTAACACTCTAATATTTAAATCTTTAACAAGCTAATATTACTTTATTTCATACTTGCTCTTATTGAGTTTTGATGATTTTAGTGTAGCATGCACTTGTTGGTTGAATTTGGATGTGAAAGTTAACATATGAGCCATGCTTTGTAAAGCTCTTGAACCAAGTCTAGTGATTGCTAAGGATACATGTGAGGCAACTATCACTAAGAGGTTAGCAGGTTAGTGGAGTCATTAGTAGTTAGTAGCTAGGAGTTTTCTTTATCTTTTTACTTTGTGTTAGAAATATATCAAAAATCACTAATACCTTATCTTCTATGTTTCCTACTTCTTCGTATTTTACCGTACTCTTCTTTTACCATTCTTTGTTTTCTTTTCTTTTTATTCTTTCAAACATTGAAGAACTTTTAATACACACGTGAATCAACCGGTAAAGCTTCTATTTCCTTCTGTCCTTGTGGATTCGACTTGTTTTCGCCTCTATATTATAACGGAAGTATCAAGGAAGCCAAAGCACACACACTTTAAATCTTGATTTCAAAACATACACTTTTCATGCGCGATTTTCCCCCGATCAAATTTTGGCGCCGTTGCCGGGGATGGGGATTGTTTGATTTCACGTTTTTGTTAACCTTTCTTCTTTATTTTTGGTGTGCAGGTTAAATTTTTAGCGTTGCAGAAGTCCACACTTGCTCTTGTGTGGTTGGGTAAATTCTTATACATTCATATACTTTGCTGCTAATTTTTGTTTATATTGCCTGTACACTGTAAATAATTTTAAGAACTAAAATACAGAAATTGGATGCTTTAAAACGGTTTAGACATTTGCATCTAGGCACGTGTCAATTTTCATTCCAATATACTATATTTTGTTCATGCGTTGTTGTGATCTTGACGGAGGTGTACATATTGCATAGCATATAGTTAGGATAAACACGTGGGTGATTAACTCTCTTTGTGTGTTCATTCTTATCTATATTGCACACTTGCACGAATTGAACTTAAAGGCAAAACCCAATACAATATAAGGTGGGGAAGTCATTACCCTCTCTTAGCCCAAAAATCACCTCCCCACTCACACAACCCAAGCCTAAATAAAAAATTGCTAGACGTTGGCCCCGAGGGACATCTCGGACTCATTTAAGAGATTGACCTAAGGGGAAAGTTGTTAGAAGTTGACTCTTGTAAAGTCGGTGTCTAAGGTTGGGGATTGAGAGGCGAAACCTCAAAGAACAGTAGTTTGGCATAATTAGGCCTGTTGCATCGGCACAGATACCTCCCACTGATCTTGCCCTACCTAGCAGATTAACTCGTGGTCAGATTCTGACAATATACCCCCCGTGGACAGTCTAACCAGTTAGGAGTCGTCTAGGTCTAAGTCAACCCTAGCATAGACTTGTTTTCTTTTTCTTTTTCGTTTTCTTTTCTTTGTTTGTTTGTTTGTTTGTTTGTTTTCTTTTTTTCGTAAATTGTGAAATGGATTTTAACAACAACAATTTTTCAATTATAATATGAATCCATATTTCACCCCAACCTCATTTGACTCGGATAACTCCAACCCGGCTATGTACAACATGAACCAATCATATATGGAGTTGGGATTATCCGACTCAATATGACCCACATCCTCACTCATATGACTATAATTTTCAAAATAATTTCAACTCTTCACAGAGTCAATGGGGATTCAACTCTCCCGAGTCTAATTTTCAACCACCTTATCCACAATTTTCATTCCCTTATTTAGATCCATATCCTCCTTTTTTTTGTTCCACCAACCGAAGAAAAATCCAATTTGGAAAGAAGTATGGAAGCCATTCTTGAGTCCCAACAATAAATTTTGCTCAATTCACGATCCTTCCCAAATCAAACTCCATATACTTCTTTTCTAGAACATCCAATTGAAGAAGAATCTGAGCTAGAAGAGCATTTGGAAGTCTTTTGTGAAAAATTGCAACGATTTCAAAATATGTTGGACTCATCATCTCAGCCAAAATTTCAAGAGTCCTACTCATCTTTTCCAGTCTCACCGATTCAAAATGAACAACCATCAATACTGGACTTGAGTATGGAACCCTTGCGTAAGTCGGAGCAGCAATCGCAAAATCTGATGGACTTACAATTTCACCATAATTTCTAAAATCAACTTCCATACTCACCTTTTCTAGAAGAACCAATTGCAAAGAGTATGGAAGACATGATTCCGAATCCAAGTTCTGTTACACGGCCTATCAGTAGGTTTGACTCACTTATGAGCGAATTGATCAATGAGAGCGAGAAAAGTCTTTCTTGTCAACCTTTGACCGATTCTTATAACCCTAACTCTACTGATTGGACCCATGAATCATGTCATTTTGAGATTCTAGATTCAATTTCAGAACACACATTTAAACATGACCAAACTCCAAGTTATGAAAGTCACCTGGACATTCTGGCAAGTTATCCCTTTCCTGAAATTGAAATCAAACCTGAATGTGATCCTGAACCTCATGTTAGTAATTCCATTTCACTTTTTGATTCAATAATGACTCCGGTATCTTTACCAGATTTTTTCTCTATTTCGGAGTCAACATTGAATCCTGTACCAGTACACCGTGAAATAAAATCATCAATATCTTATGATCACACTTCATTGATGGGGAAAGTTTGTGAACATCAATTCTTTAGTTTGGACCCTGTTTTTAAACCAATTTTGACTCTCATTGTTGACTCTCGACTTGATCTGAGTCAAATTCCCGAGTCGGTGTCAGTTTTTATTCCTGTTCCATTTGAGTCCAAATCACTCATCTTCCAAAATCACACTTCATTGTTGGACAAGGATGTTGAAGAAAATGACTCAGTAATTATTTTTAAAAATTGGAAATTAGATGGGGATAAGTTTTTCAATAAGACCATTCACTCAATCATTCTTTTACTGGGTCGTATTAGAGAGGTCACTAGTGGGTTTCTGCATGATTCACGATATCTTGATTGGGCAGCAATGTTTGGCCCAATCTGACCACCGCTAGAGCCACCACCATAAGGTAATTTTCCTTCCCTTCTCATTTGTTTCGTGTATACACACATTCACGATGCATTGAGGACATGCATGAGATAAGTGTGAGGGAGAGTTTACTAACATAGGTAGTTTTAAATTTTCTTTTTTTTTACACTTCGTTTGTATAAAAATCTTTTTCTTTTCTTTTTACAAAATTTTTTGAAATAAGATAAATAATTTGGATTTATTTTTAAGAAAATTAAGATTATCTTAGGAATTAGGAAGACCTAAAATTATGAAATTTTAAACTGAGTCAAAATAATAGATCTTATTTAAATTTTAGGATAAGAAAGTAAGATTGAAAAGATAATCTGATCTTAAATTTTTTACCTTAGATTTATGCACTTCACGCTTATACACTTTTAGGGATTGAAACAAAGACTGAAAATGTCATAAAAAAATAGTTTTGATAATAAAAATCACTTATTGAAGTTGAGTAATTATGCCTCAGGAAGCATAATTATTCACACCTAAAACGGTGGACATAAATAAAATAATCTCCTTTAGTTTTGTGATCTTATTTACTCTAGTCCTTAAGTCCGAGGGATGTTTTCTCATGTGGTGTCCTAAGATCATTTAGTTTGGGAGTCACCGACTAAAGGCTTACTACCCGGTTAAATAAGAAAGCTAAAGAAAACTAAGGAGGGAAAAAAAAGGAAAAGGCAAAAAAAATATATAAATGAATAAATGGCATGAAAGTTAGAGTCGATATCCTAAAAATCTCCACAGTTCACATAGTGCATATTTTTCTAAGAGTTTTATGAAAGATCAAAGAATCGATTCAATTTTAAATTCTTATATTTAATTTATAACAAGATTTTATATTTCGACTTAGTTTAAGGAAGAATAATTTATCGTTAACCTATGACCTTGGATCACTTATATTTTCACAAAAATACTTCCACACTTTTTTCTATTTCAAATTGTGTTTTCAAAATACTACATTTGATTTCTTTCTTTATGGATTTTGTGGTGTAATCTACTGAAAATTCTCAGGAGACAAAACTCCTCCTCTAGGGGAAACTTAAAGGTTTAATGGCTTGTTGCACATGCTCAGTGCAATCGCGTCACCTGCGAAAGTGGTGTAATAATTTCTTTAGTTTTTGTTTTTCTCGGGATGAGCAAAAGATAAGTGTAAGGGTGTGATTAGTCTCTAGAACTGCATATTTCATACTACATCTTCACATTTATTTAATATTAAATTCTTCTAATAATATCTCTCTTGCATGTTTCTAGGTCCATGTTGTGCAATAAAGAAGAAGACCCTAAATTACCATTTAATAGGTGATTAAAGGCCTATAATATAGCCATTGACTTTGGAGAGCTGTTTTGTCAAAAGCAGGGGCTGCAAATCAGAAACGGGCCACTGATACCGACAGGGGATAGATGGGACAGCGCGCGGCTCTAGAAGAGCCGAAGAGCCGCGGAAACACGACTTTTGCCGCGTTTTTCGCGGCAGTACGGGCGCGGCCGCACCCGTACTTTGGGCTAGGGTTTGCCCCTGGCCCCCCTTTCCCTTTGTACCTATAAATACCCCCTGGGGTTCTTCAGTTGGAAATATGTAGAGTTTAGTATAGTTTCTTCTATGTTATAGTTTAGAGTAGTTTAGTTTAGGTTAGTTCTTCTTCTTCCTTTATATTTTTTATTTCTTTTAGATCTTGTAATAGAAGAGAGAGTGGTACATAGTGAGGAAGTAATAGTGCTTGTAATAGAAGGTGACAATCTATGAAAGGTACTCTTTTACCCTATCTTTGTTTTCTTCTTTCTAACTCTTTTTACATGTGTAGCTAACTTTCTCTCATGGCAACTAACTACTAACCACTAACTAGTTTAACTTCTTATTTGATAATCCACATGAATCTAATAGCCTCTACTTGGCCTTGCTCTTGCAAGAGCCATTGATGGCTCATGATGATGGATCTAACACTCTAACATCTAAATCTCTAACAAGCTAACATTACTTTATTTCATGCTTGCTCTTATTGAGTTTTGATGATTTAAGTGTAGCTGGCACTTGTTAGTTGAATTTGAACGTGAAAGTTAACATATGAGCCATGCTTTGTAAAGCTCTTGAACTAAGGACTAGTGATTGCCAAGGATACATGTGAGGCAATTATCACTAAGAGGTTAGCATGTTAGTGGAGTCATTAGTAGTTAGTAGCCATAAGTTTTCTTTATCTTTTTACTTTGCTTTAGAAATATATCAAAAACCACAATTATCTTATCTTCTATATTTCCCACTTCTTTGTATTTCACCGTACTCTTCTCTTACCATTCTTTGTTTTCTTTTCTTTTTATTTTTTCAACCATTGAAGAACTTTTAACACACACGTGAATCAACCAGTAAAGCTTCTATCACCTCCCGTCCTCGTGGATTCGACTTGTTTTAGCCTCTATGTAATAACGGAAGTATCGAGGAAGCCAAAGCACACACACTTTAAATCTTGATTTCAAAACATACACTTTTCGTGCACGATTTCCCCCGATCAGTGAACAACTCAAGGAAATGCTTTTGAAAACTCAAAAGAATCACTCTTGAAAATCACTCTTTTGATATTGATCGGGGCGAAATCAGCACTTAAAAATGTATGTTTAATGAAATTAATATGAAATTATGTGTATGCTTATGTTCCCTCAATGCTTCCGTTATAGCATTGGCTCAATGGGTCGAATCCACAAGGACGGGAAGCGATAGAAGCATTAACAGTTTATGTTCACGTCAGTTATTAACAAGTTCTTCTTTGTTAAAGAATGGGAAAAGAAAAAGAAAAGAAAACCAAAAGTGATAGGTGAAGAAGGCGATGAAACGGCGATGTGAAAATAAAAGAGAAGTGGTTTTGAAAATAAAAAGAAGATGAAACAAAGATGAACTAAGAAGTTGGTGAAAACAATGATGAAAATGATAATGAATTTTGAAATTAATTTTAAAATAAGATAAAAGAAAACTCCTGGCTACTAACTACTAATTGCTCCACTAACCATTCTAACCTCTTAGTGATAGTTGCCTCACATGGATCCTTGGCCATCACTAGTTCTTAGCTTCAAGAGACGATACAAAGTATGACACATAAGATTGTACTTCTACATTCAAACAACACATCCATATCACACAAAAAGTTGCAAGCTACTTTTAAATCATCAAAACCGATTAGAGATGAGCATGAAATAAAGAAGACATTGCAAGTTAACAAGTTAGTAGGTTAGATGTTAAGAATGTTAGAATGTTAGATTCCATCATCATGAGCCATCATGACTTTTGCAAGAGCAAGGCCTTGTAGAGGATATTAGATTCATGTGGATTATCGAGTAAGTTGTTAGATGGTTACTGTTTAGTAGTTAGAATGGCATGAGAAGAAAAATTAGCTAAGTATCATGTAGAAAATAGAGAAGATTACAATGGAGAAGAAAGGAGACGCCTTTACATATATTGTCACTATCTATTACATCAATCTCTCTCTTTCTCTCTCTGAATCTCTCAGCCCTAATACATGATCTACAAATGAAATAAAAATATAAAAGAAAAGAAACAAAGAACACCTACACTAACCTACACTAAGAGAGAAAATCTAGCCTATTTCTCAATCTGCTTGCATTTCGGGTCCCTACAGGGGGATTTATAGGTGAAAGGAGGTTCCAAAAGATGGGACGAGGCCACGAGTCAAAAATTGATGCATGGACCCATCATATTGCCGCGAAAATGCGGCATTTGCCGCATTTTCGCGACAAAACTAGGGATTTAGGTCCCTGGTTTTGGTGCGTGGTTTCGCCTCGCTTCCGGGACCTTTCAGATATACTCAGATTCAGTTATTTGGGTCCATGATTTTCGTCAGACACCCGCCAACGTCTAGATTCAATGTATCTTCTAGAAACTCTCTATCTTGGCCTCCAAGAAATCCGAATTTAATTACCCAAAAATAGGTTTAATTAAGCTCTTATTACTCCTTTGCCCGTAGACTCTTGATTATCTGCAAAGTAGACCAAAACACAGTTAGAAATAATATTTTATTCATGAATCAGTAGGGAAATATGATATAATAATGCAGAATTATAAAATAATCACACCCCCACACTTATCTTTTTGCTCGTCCAAGTAAAACAAGAAAAGAAAAACTATACTAAAAATGTTATTACACTACTTTCGCTAGTGATGCGATTGCACTGAGCACGTGCAACAAGCCGTTAAACCTCTACGTTACCCCTAGAAGAGGAGTTTTGTCTCCTGAGGGTTTTTAGCGGATTGCACCCACAAAATTCATAAAGAAAGAAAATAAATATTAGTGTTTTGAAAACTCATTTTGAAAAGAGACAAGTTTTTGAAATTTTTTTGTAAAAATATAAGCGATCTAAGATCAAAAGTCCACCAAAAATTATTCTTCCTTCAACTTAGTCTATATGCAAGATCTTGTCATCAATTAAGGAAAGAATTCAAAACTGGATTGAATATTTTATCCTTCATAAAATCTCGATAATATGCACTTTGTGATAGTGAAAACTTCTGGGATTTCAACTCTAACCATCAAGCCATTTATTTATATATATTTTTCCTTTTTCTTTTTTTCCTTCCCTTGGTTTTCATAGGCTTTCTAGTTTACTCGGGTAGTGAGCTTTTAACCGATGACTTCTAGACCAGACGGTTTTAGGACATCAGATGAGAAAACATCCATCGGGTTTAAGGACTCGAGTAAACAAGGCCACAAAATTAAGAGGAATTATTTATTTCTTATGAACACCGTTAGGCGTGAATAATTATGCTTCTTGAGGTACAATTATCCAGCTTAATAAGTGATTTTTTAATTTATATATATCATATATATATATATATATATATATATATATATATATATATATATATATATATATATATATATATATATATATATATATATATATTTCTTTTTATTGTTTTACTTTACGGCATTTTAGGTCTTTATTTCCATCCCAAAAATATGTAAGTGTGAAGTGCATACTATCTAAGGCAAACAAATTCAAGATAAAATTATCTCTCTAATCTCTCTTACTTAACCTATAATTTTAAACAAAATTCATTATTTCAACTAGGTTTAATATGTCATAATTTAGGTTTCCTTAATTTCTAAGATCATCTTAATTTTCTTAAAAATAGATCAAAAATTCGTCTCTTATTTCAAAAAGTTTTAAAGAAAGAGAAAAATCCTATACAAAAGGAAAGATTTCTAAAAGTATCCTAAAAGAAGTGAAGAAGAAAGAAAATCTAAAAAACTCTACGTTAGTAGACCCTCCCCCACACTTATCTCATGCATTGTCCTCAATGCATCGTGAATGTATGTATGCATGAAACAAATAGAGAGGGAAGAAAAAATTACCTCAAGGTGGTGGTTCCGGTGGTGGTCTGATTGGTCCATGAAATGCGGCCCAATCCAATTTGCATGGAGTTCTGAGAAACTCACCAGAAACCTCTATAATATAACCCATTATTATGATGTAAACATGGATGATTTTAATTAAAAATTTTACCCCATCTAATCTCCAAATATTCAAAATAATTTTGGAGTCATTATTATCAACACCCTTGTCCCAAAATGGAGTATGAAAAGATGGAATGATTGATTTAGACTCAGGAAGCACAGGAACGACTACTGACTAGGGAATTTGACTCAAGTCAAGTAAAGGATCTGGAGTCAAGATTGGTTCAGGAAATGGGTCCAAATCAAGAAGTTGAAATTCTAATCCATATTCATTTCCCCACAACGGAATGTGACTTTCTAAGAGTGGTGATTCAAGTTCAAGAATAATAGGTATGCGAATCAAAACTGACTCTAAAATGTTGCTCAAATCGGGTAGCAAAATAGGAGTCAATATTGATTCAGGAATTTCAACTGGATCACAAATTTGAGGATCGAGTCACATTCTTATCTAAGTTCACTTTCTTTGAAAGGAAAACTTGCCAATTTGTCAATGGGATATTCAAAAGTATGAAATTGGTTAAGTTTAATTTATTGATCATAAAAGATTTGTGATTTAATTTCACGATGGATTGGTATAAGATCCAATGTTGACTCGGGAAAAGGATTGAAGTGAGGTAAAGATACCAGAGTCAACATTGAATCAAAAAGTAAAATTGAATTACCAAGTTGAGGTTCAGGATTATATTCATGCTCAACTTCAATTTCAGAAAAAATATAACTTGCCAAAATATCAACATGGTTCTCAAAATTTTAATGTTGGTCAAGTTCAAACGGGTGTGCTGAAATTGAATCTTGGTTTCTAAAACAACATGATTCTTGATCTAGATCGATAGAGTTAGAGATATCCGGATTGGTTAAAGGTTGATAAGAGTGAGTTTCCTCATTCCTATGAATGTTAACCAATTGACTTAGTTGTGTTTCTAACCTATCGATAGACTGGGTAAAAGATTTTTGAAATTGTTGTGAGGTCTCATGCAAGATTTTTATACTCTTTTCTAACTTAGATTTTTTTTCAAATGGTTATTCTAGAAAGGGAGTGTAGGAATCTTGATTTTGAAAAAGTTGTGAAGATTGTGAGTCCAACAAGTTTTGAGATTATCGCTCGGACTCACGCAAGAGTTCCTCAGTCAATTCCATGATGGATGTTTGATCATTTTGAGACTCTTGAAAATATTATGGAATTGGGGAGGCCAACATGTTCTGAAATTGCCGCTTGGCCTCTTGCAGGTTGGCTTCTATACTCTTTTCTAACTCAGATTTTTTTTCACATGGTGGTTCTAGAAAAGGAGTATAGGAAACAAAATTGGAAAATGAATATTGTGAAAATTGTGAAAATTGTGGACAAGGTGGTTAAAAATTTGACTCGGGGAGTTGAATCCCCATTGACTCTGTGAAGAGTTAAAATTATTTTGAAAATTATAGTCATAAGATTGGGGGTATGGTCGTATTGATTCGTTTATATTATAAAAAGCCAGGTTGGAGTTGAAAACACCTAGAGGGGGGGGGTGAATAGGTGTTAATGCTAATCTAGAAATTAAATGCGGAAGCTAAAATAATTTTGCAACAACACTTAATACAACCAACAAGTGTAGCCGAATTCCCCGTGAAGGGCTCTGGACTAACTCCTCTTGATTCCCCTAGATAAGGGTTGAGGTGCTATATGAAGCTCTTGTGGTTAAGTACAAGTGAGGCACACACAAGCAAGCCAAGCATATAAATGATGAACAATATGAAATAATGCAAGGCACAAATGCAAGCAATAAGATATGAATGAATGAATGATGCTTTGCACAAATAAAAGAGAGAGAGTTGAGAGATATTGGATCAAACGCAAACACAAGTATATGTTCCGAGGTTCGAGCCCCTAGCTCTACGTCCCCGCCTTCACCGAGAAGGATTTCTAATCCACTATCTTGTCCATCGAGGACTCCCACTGAGGGAACCTTCACCGAAAAGGATTTTTACAACCGGGAGTACCAAACTCCTCTCTCAAACACCGCCTCACAACCGGAGGGTAGGCCCGTAGCCAAACAACAACAATCACCTCTACCTAAGAGGGATACAAACAAACTCCACCTCTCACTAGAGGGAGCAAACCACAAGCCTCAACCTCTACCAAAGAGGGAGCAAACTAACAACCCCAAATCAACCTCACCAAGAGGGATACAATAAGAACAAGGGTGTTTACAACTTGGTGGTATGTTTCAACCACAAACCAATCTTTTTTCCACAAACAATGATCCTAATAGAATAGGATAGTATGATAGCTCAAGTGTGGAAAAAACAAGTGTTTTGGTCAAAGAAAATCTCTTGGGAAAATACCAAATTGATATAGAAATGAAGAACAAGAAATCAATTCCCAAAAACCTATTTTCTTTGAAAATAACAAAACACTTAAAAACAAATAAGATTGATCTTTTTGCTCTTTAAATACTTTTAAAAACTTCTTTTTAAAACCAGAGAGTAAGGAAAATTCTGCTAAAAATTCTTAGTTAAAACAATGAAGAGATGGGGTATTTATAGCCTCAAAAGAAAACTAGCCGTTAGGCTGAACTGTCAGTCTGACAGTCTACCGGTCGACCGCCAACGGTCGAAAATCAGACCGTTGGAGCAGCACGGTCGACCGCCCAGATACAGAGAGCAGACTTCTCTGTTCCGGTTGACCGCCCGGTCGACCGCCCAGATACAGAGAGCAAAACTCTCTGGTCCGGTCGACCGGTCGGTCGACCGGCCCACTATGCTGCCAGACGTGCACAGCTCTGTGCACGTCGATCGACCGCTCGGTCGACCGGCCCTTAGTTCGGTCGACCGAGCGGTCGACCGACCTGGCCTGTCAGCCAGTTCTGGGTCATAAACTGGGTCAGAAAAACATGTTAAAATATTTCTAAAAATTCTTGTAAAACATGTAAAAATCCCCAAAAATAGTTTTATCATTTTGCATTGATATATAAACATGTGATAAAAATTTCAACTCAAATATCAAGCAATTCAAACTATTTTTGTGTCTTATCATTTTTACCAAAAACCAAAACTTGTATTTTATCAATCTAGTATTTTTCAATACATGAATAGGATAGTCAAAATAAGTTTGTCTATGAAGTTTAAGCATGCATGTATAAATAGAATACATCTACTATACATATAAACCATTTAAACTTGTTTTGATCTACTATTCATGAAAACCAATATCAAAACCAAAACGTGTGTGTATTGTGCACTTGAGCATATCAACTATTCTTATCTTTACAATATGGATCTAAACACACTAAACTAAACTAGGATACCTAAGTCTTCTTGATGAACACCGTCTTCAAGCCGACTCGATCCCAAACTCGTGATGCTCCGAGTGCAAAGGTATGATCTTGATGCTTGGGCACCGGTATCACCATGAAAAGCTTCTAAACTCCTTTGTTGAAGCTAATCACCAACTAATATCTTGCTAAATGATCTGAAACTTAAAATCACAAGATTATTAGTAAACATAACTACGTGAGTTAATCATCATCAAAACTAGAGTGGAAGGCCTCTGGGCCAACAATCTCCCCCTTTTTGATGATGACAAAACTCATGGAGTTATATATGTATGGATTAAAGTTAAGCTTCAAAGAAGCTCCCCCTTAACTCATGCATAACAAATAAACATAAAGATATGCAATATAAGCTCATAAACATGTATGCATAGACATGCATAAAACAAGATACCAAATACAAAAACATGTTAAAGCTCTCTTGATACCAATAAACACCAAACTAAAAACAATGCTCTTGATATCAATTAAACGACAAACTAAAAACAAAACATGCATATAAAACATGCATATAAAACATGTGCATATTAACTCAAATTCTTCTCCCCCTTTTTGTCAATCATCAACAAAGGGGTCAAAATAAAAACAAAACATTTTCTCTTTCTTTTTGTTCGAAACATTGAATCAATAAAAAAATGTTCTCCCCCTTTTTGTCTTAAAACAAAAACAATGTAAATAAGGGGTCAAATCAAATATGATACCAATTAAATATATATCAATGAAGTGCATATTGATACCAATTAAAAGTGAACAAATATCAATTGAAAACTAAAATCTTGATATCAATTGATAAGTAAACAAATAAACATCTTGATACCAATTTAAATAAACATGTTACCAAATAATCATTTTTCATCATAAAGTGTGGGAGTGGAAGTCAAATACCAATTGAAAGACAAAATCAAATTTTCTCCCCCTTTATGAAATACCAACTAAAACAATGAACACTTTTATTTTAACAAGCCTACGCATTGTTATATAAAAAAAATCATTGAAAAATCAATTGGGAAATAAGGTTTGAATTAAGAATACCAATTGAAAATTGAATCAATTGAAACAAAGTTGAAGTTCAAGCTTTAGCATAAACACATATGTATGTATGAAAAGTTAGATACCAATAGAAATTGATACCATTAGAATTGAAAGCATACATACACAAAAACAATATATGAGTATACAAAAATGTTAATATTGATACCAATTGAAAGAATCCAATGATACCAAATGAAACAATAATAAGATCAAGTGTATATCTTGTTGGCCCAAAGGCCTTCCACTCTAGTTTTGATGATGATTAACTCATGTAGTTATGTTTACTAATAATCTTGTGGTGTTTAAGCTTCAGATTATTAACCAAGATATTAGTCGGTGATTAGCTTCAACAAGGAGTTTAGAAGCTTTTCTTGGTGATTCCAGGGCTCAAGCTTCAAGATCACACCTTGCCTAGCCCATGGATGGAGTTTTGGATCGGGTCTACTTGAAGATGAAGATCATCAGAAGACTTAGGTATCCATAGTTTAGATAGTGTGTTTAGATCCATTCGTAAAGCTTAGTATAGTTGATATGCTCAAGTGCACATAACACACACGTTTTATGTTTGGTTTTTGGTTTTCATGAATAGTTGATCAAAATAAGTTTAATTGATATATGTATAGTTGTTTCATTCTATACATGCATGCTTAAACTTTTAAACAAACTTATTTTGACTTTCCTATTCATGTTTGAAAAATCAAGTTTGATAAAAATACAAGTGTTGGTTTTTGATAAAACTTGCAAGACACAAAAATGATTGAATATGTTGATATATGTCTTGAAATTTTTATCACAAGTGTGTTTATCAAAGTAAAATGATAAAACAATTTTTATGGTAATTTTAAAAGAGATAAAAGATTTTCTAAAATATTTTTAACATGTGTTTCTGTCCCAGAACAGTGGCTGACAGGCCAGGTCGGCCGACCGCATGGGTCGACCGCACCAGAGGCCGGTCGACCCTTGGGGTCGACCGACGTGCATAAGCCTGTGCACGTTTGGCAGCCACAGGGACGATCGGCCGGGCGGCCGACCGGACCTGAGAGCAGAGCTCTCTGTTTGTTTGGGTCGACCGGGCGGTCGACCGGGTTGCCCCAACGGTCACACTTCTGATCGTTGGCGGTCGGCCGGGCCGGCCGACCGCTAGCCTGTCAAACTGCCACATCAGCCTAACGGCTAGTTTCTGGTTTGGCCTATATAAACCCCATTCCTTTGGGATTTTGGCCAAGATTTTTAGAGGTAAAATTTCCTGACTTCTTCAGTGTTTTAAACAAGTTTTCAAAGAGTTTTAAGTGCCAAAAGATCTATCTTATTTGTTTTGAGTGTTTTGTTTATTTTAAAGAAATTAGGGTTTTGGGAATTAGTTTTTTAGCTAAAATTTCTATATCATTTTTGGTGTTTTCCAAAGAGAATTTCTTTGATCAAAACACTTGTTTTTCACACTTGAGCTTATCTTCTATACTAATCTATTTAGGATCTTTATTTTGTGGAAAGGAGAGGTTTGTGGTTGTGATATACCACTTGTTGTAAAACCCTCATTTGTTGGTTGCTCCCTCTTTGGTAGAGGTTGAGGTTGTTGTATTGGGTTGTTGGTTTGCTTCCTCTTCGGTAGAGGTGGAGATTGGTGTTTGCTCCCTCTTGTGTGAGGTGGAGCTTGGTGGTTGTAACCCTCTTAGGTAGAGGTGTTGGTTGTTCTGCTAAGGGCCTACCCCTCGGTTGTGAGGTGGTTGTTTGAGAGAGGAGTTTGGTACTCCTAGAGTTGTAACAAATCCTTCTCGGTGAAGGTTCCCTCAGTGGGAGATAGTGGATTGGAATCCTACACGGTGGTGTAGGCGGGGATGTAGAGCAAGGAGCTCGAACCTCGAAACATATCTTGGCCTTTGCGTTTGATCCATTGTCTCTCTAACTCTCTCTCTTTACTTTGTGCAAAGCATCATTCATTCATATCTTATTGCTTGCATTTGTGCCTTGCATATATTCATATTGCCTATTGATCCTATATGCTTGGTTGTTTGTGTGTGCCTCACTTGTACTTAACCACAAGAGCTTCACATAGCACCTCAACCTATATCTAGGGAATCAAGAGGAGTTAGTCCAGATCCCTTCACGGGAATTCGGTTACACTTGTTGGTTGTATTAAGTGTGATTGCTAAATTATTTTAAGCTTCCGCATTTAGAGCACTTAGTTTCTAGATTAGCATTTACACCTATTCTCCCCCCTCTAGGTGTGCTTTCAATTGGTATCAGAGCTAGTGCTCCTGATATTAGGCTTAACATCCTAGGAGTGAGATCCCTTTGTTTGCTAATCTATTGTTTGCATTTGCTTGTTTGCACACATATAGTTTGGACCCATGGACTTCATGACCCCACCTAGTTTTGACCCTTCCAACATTGTTGTTTGGAAGTATAGGATGTCCATGTACCTAAAAACCCTAGGATTGCATGTTTTCCTTGCCGCTACCAAGAGATGTTATCTTGGTGACCGCAATCATATAGGGGCCAATGCTCTAGCCCTAGAGGCTATTAGAAGCACATTATCTAAAGATTATCTTATACGTGTTTCTAACTTTGATTTCGCATTTGCAGTGTGGAATATGTTGACAACCACCACCTCCAAGCTTCAATTACCAATTCAACTGGAGGAGTCTAGTGGAGAATCCGATTCTCAATGCTTAATGGTCCAAGGGAATGACTCCCTTGAGGTACATTCCGATCCCCACTTAGATTGTGATGATAGTGCTAGTTCATCATGTAATGAGAATATTGATCCCCATGCTTTGAATGAAGAACTAT
The DNA here is from genome assembly GCA_038442645.1 of Agave tequilana. Lineage (NCBI taxonomy): Eukaryota > Viridiplantae > Streptophyta > Magnoliopsida > Asparagales > Asparagaceae > Agave > Agave tequilana. The sequence continues at coordinate 70,028 of JAVJIF010005204.1, forward strand.
CTATTGTTTGTGAAAAATTGATAGAAAAATATAAGATTTTGAAAAAGAAAAGTCTAGAAATTGAAAAGAAAATAAAAGTTTGCATTCTAGACTTGATTGTGTTTTGCAAGAGAAGGTTAAGGTCTATAATGAAAGGGATTCATTGAGATCTCAACTTGATCTTGCACTTGAAGAAAATGAGTTTTTAAAATCTAAAAATGATTGTGAAACTCTTTTGAAGAAAAATGAAAATTTGTCTTTAAAAGTTGATTTTGTTTTAAAAGAGAATGTTGCTTTGAAAAACAAAATAATTTCTATTTCTAATGACTTAAATGTTTGTTTAAAGAAAAATGATTGTTTGCAAAATAAGATTGATGCACATGTTTGCCATGCTAGTGTTGTATCTCACACTTCACCTATTGCATGCCACACTTCTTCCTTGATTAAAAATGATATAAATTTAATTAAGATGAAGGTTGATTGTTTGGGCTCCAATATGAGCCAATGTGCTATGAACCACACACGCTTGGAATCCTTGGTTCGAAAGAAACAAGTTCCATCTTTTCATGCACACCCTCCACGACATACACATGCTCCTCACGGACACCATCACACCATGTATGCTCATGTGTACACTTGTACACATTGTGGACGTAAGGGCCACCTTGCTAAATTTTGTTTTGATCGTATACATGATTGTAATTTAGCAAATAAGTTTGTTTGGGTTAGAGAAGGTACTAACCCCCATGGACCCAATAAGATATGGGTACCAAAGACCACCCCTCTTGTTTATGATATAGGTGTGGGCTCTCACATGACGTGAGAGTAGCGGTACCTTAGAGTGGATGCGTTCCGTACTTAAAGGAAATCAATTGGATGCATCACTTTCAAGGAAAGTTTGGTGGAGAGGACCACCATGTTTTGGAGACAAGAAAGTTGCCTTCTAGGTTTTGGTAACGATTCCTAACTCCTATTTATTATTTTCATGCTTTTAATATTCATTGTTTATAGCATGTTTCATTGTTTAGTGATTAGTATGAAAATGCCATGTTAATTAGATTCTTGACATACATGTATAGTATTTGAGACACCCATGTTTAATATGGATTATTATTTTGTGTTCTCGTATTTGATTAGCTATCATGTACATCATAAATCTAATAACATGTGGATATTCATAATAATCATGTTTATGTTTATCATGTTGACTTTTATCGTGTTTTGATGCTTCATGTTAAGATTACTTGTTTAGATGTTAGTTTTCATTAAAACTAGGTATATACTTGTGCATATAGTGGGCCACAAATAAATCTATATATGTTTGAGCTTGAATGCTTATTTGAACCCATTAGATGTGCTAGTATAATCTAGTTTTGATGATTCATCCATTTTAAACTTGTATTCCTATTTTTAGATTTGTTTTATGAGTTTTCATTTCATGTATATGTTTATCTTGCCGAACTTTAAAATATACATGTATACCCTTTGAGTCATTTGCCTTTCATGCAAATTTATATATATGGACTCAATTGTGTTTAGGGATATGTATGTATACTTCATGTTTGACAAATCATACATATACCTTGAAATGAAATTTGTTTTTAAATAAAAAATTTAGTTTTTCATGTTTCCATGTGTTTATATTTAACTTCATGTATATGTCTACCTTATCCAAATTATTGTTATACATATACATCCTTTGAGCCACGTGCCTTCATGCATATATCTTTGTGGACTCATTATGTTTTGGATATGTATGTATACTTTAGTTTGTATTAGACATACATATGCCTTGAAGATTAAATAGTTTAGATGATTTTTATGTTTTCATATTTTTCTTGTTTCAAGGAATTTTGAGCTTAATTGGAAATTTCATAATGCCATGTCACACATTACTTGTACACTCATCATCTTTTAAAATATTTCTCATGAGTATGTTTTCATGAGCATGTATAGACTTTATTGAATATTGAGTGTTTTTAAGTGCTATGTGATTTACATGTGGTTTATGAAAATTATTTTTAGTTTATTCCTTACTTGAAGGATTTCGTACTAGTTAACAAAATTTTTCATTTTAACTAGTTCGTATTCTTCATTTTGATATGAGTTATACCATGCTTTTATTGTTATGTCAATTGGTATCATTGAACTCTTTCAATTGGTATCAATCTTGATTCTTTTATATACTCATATGTGTTTATGTATGTATGCTTTCATTTCAATGGTATCAATGTCTATTGGTATCTATTTTTTTTCATACATATATATTTTATTTGTGCCTACTATATTTCTATATCTTAGAGCACAAATATTTGTCTATGCTAAGCATGAAAACCTTAATGATTATCCTATTTCAATTGATTACTTTTAAATTGGTATCAAGCCTAAGCATTGTTTCAGTTTGTTTTTCATAAAGGGGGAGAAAGTTTGATTTTCACATTTCAATTGGTATTTGATTTCCACTCCCACACTTTATGATTGGATATTTGATGTTTATTTTAGCATATGATATCACAATCAAAATTGTTTATATGGCTTAAAAAGAAAAATATTCTCTTTTGATATCAAGATGTTCATTTGAATATGTTTTAAAAATTGGTATCTCAAAATTTTGTTTTTAAAGAAAATAAATACAAAAGTTTTGATTTATATTGACTATATGCAAGGAGAGCTTAACATCTCTTCTATATATAGATTCATGTTGAGTGTATCTTGTACTGAGGAGCTTGACATCTCTTCTTTATGTGATACACGTGTGTAGGGGGAGCTTCACATCTCCTCTTATGCATTACATAATATGTGTTATGTGGATTGGAGCTTGTCATCCCTTCTTCATGTAATGCATATGTGTAGGGAAGTTAACTTAGCGTCTTCCTCTTCATGAATGTATATAGCATATACCATTTGTTGATTGACCTATGTTTACTTTCAATTGGTATCAAGATGCTTCATTGACGTATTTTCAATTGATATCTTAATTGATTGTCACCCCTATTTGACTTTTGTTTTTGTTGATTCATTGTTTCGAACAAAAAGGGGGAGAAAAATTCTTTGATTTAGTTTTGCTTTTACCCTTTATTGATGATTGATTCTTTGTATTAAAAAAAAGGGTGAGAAAATTTTATTTTGTTTTGATTGTTTACCCCTTTGTTGATGATTGACAAAAAGGGGGAGAAAGATTTTGAGTTTATAAGATTTATATATGCATAGTTATGTTAGTTTAATTTAGTTTAATTTAATTGGTATCTAGAGCATGTTGTGTTTTTTGAACATTTCATTTGGTATCTAGAACCTTTTATTGTTTATGCATATCTATGCATTCATCTGTAATATTCATTGCATATTATGTTTATTTGTCTATGCATGAGTTAAGGGGGAGCTTCTTTGAAGCTTAACTTTAATCCATGCATATATAACTCCATGAGTTTTGTCATCATCAAAAAGGGGGAGATTGTTGGCCCAAAGGCCTTCCACTCTAGTTTTGATGATGATTAACTCATGTAGTTATGTTTACTAATAATCTTGTGGTGTTTAAGCTTCAGATCATTAACCAAGATATTAGTTGGTGATTAGCTTCAACAAGGAGTTTAGAAGCTTTTCTTGGTGATTCCAGGGCTCAAGCTTCAAGATCACACCTTGCCTAGCCCATGGATGGAGTTTTGGATCGGGTCTACTTGAAGATGAAGATCATCAAGAAGACTTAGGTATCCATAGTTTAGATAGTGTGTTTAGATCCATTTGTAAAGCTTAGTATAGTTGATATGCTCAAGTGCACATAACACACACGTTTTATGTTTGGTTTTTGGTTTTCATGAATAGTTGATCAAAACAAGTTTAATTGATATATGTATTTAATTGATATATGTATAGTTGTTTCATTCTATACATGCATGCTTAAACTTTTAAACAAACTTATTTTGACTTTCCTATTCATGTATTGAAAAATCAAGTTTGATAAAAATACAAGTGTTGGTTTTTGATAAAACTTGTAAGACACAAAAATGATTGAATATGTTGATTTATGTCTTGAAATTTTTATCAAAAGTGTGTTTATCAAAGTAAAATAATTAAACAATTTTTATGGTAATTTTAAAAGAGATAAAAGATTTTCTAAAATATTTTTAACATGTGTTTCTGTCCCAGAACAGTGGATGACAGGCCAGGTCGGCCGACCGCACGGGTCGATCGCACCAGAGGCCGGTCGACCCTTGGGGTCGACCGACGTGCACAAGCCTGTGCACGTTTGGCAGCCACAGGGACGGTCGGCCGGGCGGCCGACCGAACCTGAGAGCAGAGCTCTCTGTTTGTTTGGGTCGACCGGGCGGTCGACCGGGTTGCCCCAACGGTCACATTTCTGACCGTTGGCGGTCGGCCGGGCCGGCCGACCGCTAGCCTGCCAGGCTGCCACATCAGCCTAACGGCTAGTTTCTGGTTTGGCCTATATAAACCCCATTCCTTTGGGATTTTGGCCAAGATTTTTAGAGCTAAAATTTCCTGACTTCTTCAGTGTTTTAAACAAGTTTTCAAAGAGTTTTAAGTGTCAAAAGATCTATCTTATTTGTTTTGAGTGTTTTGTTTATTTCAAAGAAATTAGGGTTTTGGGAATTAGTTTTTGAGCCAAAATTTCTATATCATTTTTGGGCCCAAGAGAATTTCTTTGATCAAAACACTTGTTTTCCACACTTGAACTTATCTTCTATCCTAATCTATTTAAGATCTTTGTTTTGTGGAAAGGAGAGGTTTGTGGTTGTGATATACCACTTGTTGTAAAAACTCTCATTTGTTGGTTGCTCCCTCTTTCGTAGAGGTTGAGGTTATTGTATTGGGTTGTTGGTTTGCTCCCTCTTCGGTAAAGGTGGAGATTGGTGTTTGCTCCCTCTTGTGTGGGGTGGAGCTTGGTGGTTGTAACCCTCTTAGGTAGAGGTGTTGGTTGTTTGGCTAAGGGCCTACCCCTCGGTTGTGAGGTGGTTGTTTGAGAGGGAAGTTTGGTACTCCTAGATTGTAACAAATCCTTCTCGGTGAAGGTTCCCTCGGTGGGAGATAGTGGATTGGAAATCCTACACGGTGGTGTAGGCGGGGGTGTAGAGCAAGGAGCTCGAACCTCGAAACATATCTTGACCTTTGCGTTTGATCCATTGTCTCTCTAACTCTCTCTCTTTACTTTGTGCAAAGCATCATTCATTCATATCTTATTGCTTGCATTTGTGCCTTGCATATATTCATATTGCCTATTCATCCTATATGCTTGGTTGTTTGTGTGTGCCTCACTTGTACTTAACCACAAGAGCTTCACATAGCACCTCAACCCATATCTATGGGAATCAAGAGGAGTTAGTCCAGAGCCCTTCACGGGAAATTCGGCTACACTTGTTGGTTGTATTAAGTGTGATTGCTAAATTGTTTTAAGCTTCCGCATTTAGAGCATTTAGTTTCTAGATTAGCATTTACACCTATTCACCCCCCTCTAGGTGTGCTTTCATAGCTCATATAACCTATCCTCCCAACACATGCTTAAGTTTAAAATGATTTTCACTATAAAGCATACATGAGCATGGTCGCCCAACCAACCGCCTTTGGAAGGTAGGGGTTTTCAAAAATAGATTTGAAAATGAAGTTTATTTGAAAAACTCTACCATATGAAGAATACGAACTAGTTTAATGAAAAACTTGTTAACTAGTACGAAATCCTTCAAGTAAGAATAAAACAAAATTATTTTTCATGAAATAAGAAAACCACATGATAATCAACACTCTAAGCCAATTAAGCATAAATATGACTCATGAAAACAAAACATGAGTAAACAATAATGTGAGTGTACAAATAAAATGTGAAGATCATAATCATGAAAATTTGCATTCAAGCTCAATTATTCCTTAAAACATGAAAACATGAAAATCATCAAAACTTATTTAATCTTCAAGGCATATGTATGTCATGTACAAACTAAAGTATACATACATATCCAAACATATAACGAGTCCACAAATGTATATGCATGAAGGCACGTGGCTCAAAGGATATACATGTATATCTAATAGTTTGGACAAGATAGACATATACATGAAGTTTAAACATAAATACATGAAAAGCATAAAAATGGGAATACAAGTCAAATGCATGAATCATCAAAACTAGACTATGCTAGCACATCTAATGGGAACAAATAAGCATTCAAGCACAAACATATATATAGATTTATTTGTGGCCCACTATATGTACAAGTATAAATCCTAGTCTTAATGAAAACTAACATTTAAACATATATTCAAAACATGAAGCATCAAAACATGATATGAATAAACAAGATAAATCTTAAAACATGATTATTAAGTAAATCAACATGTTATTAGAACTATAATAAACATGATAGCTAAACAACTGCGAGAACACAAAATAATGATCCATATTAAACATGGGTGTCTCAAAGGCTATACATGCATGTCAATGTACTAATAAACATAGTATTTACATGATAATCTACAAACAACAAAATATGCTAATAATGAATAGAATGAAAAGCATGTAAACAATAATTAGGAGTTAGGAATCGTTACCAAAACCTAGAAGGCAACTTTCCTTATCTCCAAAACATGGTGGTCTTCTCCACCAAACTCCCCTTAAAAGTGATGCATCCAAATAGTTTCCTTTAAGCACGGAACGCATCCACTCCAAGGTACCATCACTCTCACGTCATGTGAGAGCCCACACCTACATCAAACAAACTAGGGGTGGTCTTTGGTACCCATCTCTTATTGGGTCCATGGGGGTTAGTCCCTTCCCTAACCCAAACAAATTTATTTGCTAAATTTATATCATGTATTCTATCAAAGCAAAATTTAGCAAGGTGGCCCTTTCGTCCACAATGTGTACAAGTGTACACATGAGCATACATGGTGTGATGGTGTCCGTGAGGAGCATGTGCATGCCGTGGAGGGTGTGCATGAAAAGATATAATTTGTTTCTTGCGAAACAAGGATTCCAAACGTGTATGGCTCTTGGCACATTGGCTCAAAGTGGAGCCCAAACAAACAATATTCTTCTTTAACATGGATATGTCATTGTTAATTAAAGAAGAAGTGGAGCATGCAATAAGTGATGGAACTACCCTAGCATAGCAAACATGAGAAACAATATCATTTTTCAAAGATTTATTTTTATTTAAACAAATTTCTAACTCTTTTGAAATAAAATCAATTTCTCTTTTCAAAGAATCATTTTCTTTTAAAACAAATTCAACTTTTGAAGACAAGTTTTCATTTTCTTTAAAATATTTTCACAATCATTTTTAGATTTTAAAATTTTATTTTCCTTTAGAGCAAGGTCTAATTGAGATCTCAATGAATCCCTTTCATTATAGATCTCAACCTTCTCTTGCAAAACATTGTTAAGTCTAGAATGCAAACTTTTATTTTCATTAACAATTCCTAGACTTTTCTTTTTCAAAATATTATATTTTTCTAATAATTTTTCACACACATTAGATAGTTCTTCATTTAAAGCATGGGCATCAACATAATCATTTGAAGAACTAGCATCATCATCATCATCTAAGTGGGTTTCCGAGTTTACCTCAAGGGAGTCATTCCCTTGGACCATGTGGCATTGTGAATCGAATTCTCCACTAGATTCCTCTTCTTGTTGGATTGGCGTTTGAAGCTCGGAGGTGGTTGTGGTTGTCAACTTGTTCCACACTGCAAAAGTGGAATCAAGATTAGAAACATGTAAAAGATGTTCTCTTGAGAGCGTGCTTCTAATGGCCTCAAGGGCTTATGCATTGGCCCCTATATGATTGCGGTCACCAAGATAGCATTTCTTGGTAGCGGCAAGAAAAACATGCAATCCTAGGGTCTTCAAATAACAACTCATCATAACCTTCCAAATCTCAAGTCTAGAAATATCAAACATAGGAGGGCTATCCATGAGTGCAAACTAAATGTGTGCAAACAAGCAAATGCAATTATAGATTAGCTAAACAAAGGATCTCACTCCTAGGATGTTAAGCCTAAGTATCAGGAGCATAGGCTCTGATACCAATTGAAAACACCTAGAGGGGGGGGTGAATAGGTGTTAATGCTAATCTAGAAACTAAATGCGGAAGCTAAAATAATTTTGCAACAACACTTAATACAACCAACAAGTGTAGCCGAATTCCCCGTGAAGGGCTCTGGACTAACTCCTCTTGATTCCCCTAGATAAGGGTTGAGGTGCTATATGAAGCTCTTATGGTTAAGTACAAGTGAGGCACACACAAGCAAGCCAAGCATATAAATGATGGACAATATGAAATAATGCAAGGCACAAATGCAAGCAATAAGATATGAATGAATGAATATTGCTTTGCACAAATAAAAGAGAGAGAGTTGAGAGATATTGGATCAAACGCAAACACAAGTATATGTTCCGAGGTTTGAGCCCCTAGCTCTACGTCCCCGCCTTCACCGAGAAGGATTTCTAATCCACTATCTTGTTCACTGAGGACTCCCACGGAGGGAACCTTCACCGAGAAAGATTTTTACAACCGGGAGTACCGAACTCCTCTCTCAAACACCGCCTCACAACCGAGGGGTAGGCCCGTAGCCAAACAACAACAATCATCTCTACCTAAGAGGGATACAAACCAAACTCCACCTCTCACTAGAGGGAGCAAACCACAAGCCTCAACCTCTACCAAAGTGGGAGCAAACCAACAACCCCAAATCAACCTCACCAAGAGGGATACAACAAGAACAAGGGTGTTTACAACTTGGTAGTATGTTTCAACCACAAACCAATTTCTTTTCCACAAACAATGATCCTAATAGAATAGGATAGTATGATAGCTCAAGTGTGGAAAAAACAAGTGTTTTGATCAAAGAAAATCTCTTGGGAAAATACCAAATTGATATAGAAATGAAGAACAAGAAATCAATTCCCAAAAACCTATTTTCTTTGAAAATAACAAAACACTTAAAAACAAATAAGATTGATCTTTTTGCTCTTTAAACACTTTTAAAAACTTCTTTTTAAAACCAGAGAGTAGAAAAAATTCTGCTCAAAAATTCTTAGTTAAAATAATGAAGAGATGGGATATTTATAGCCCCAAAAGAAAACTAGCCGTTAGGCTGAACTGTCAGTCTGACAGTCTACCGGTCGACCGGCAACGGTCAAAAATCCGACTGTTGGAGCAGCCCGATCGACCGCCCGGTCGACCGCCCAGATACAGAGAGCAGACTTCTCTGTTCCGGTCGACCGCCCGGTCGACCGCCCAGATACAGAGAGCAAAGCTCTCTGGTCCGGTCGACCGGTCGGTCGACCGGCCCACTGTGCTGCCAGACGTGCACAGCTCTGTGCACGTCGGTCGACCGCTCGGTCGACCGGCCCTTGGTTCGGTCGACCGACCTGGCCTGTCAGCCAGTTCTGGGTCATAAACTGGGTCAGAAAAACATGTTAAAATATTTCTAAAAATTCTTGTAAAACATGTAAAAATCCCCAAAAATAGTTTTATCATTTTGCATTGATATATAAACATGTGATAAAAATTTCAACTCAAATATCAAGCAATTCAAACTATTTTTGTGTCTTATCATTTTTACCAAAAACCAAAACTTGTATTTTATCAAACTAGTATTTTTCAATACATGAATAGGATAGTCAAAATAAGTTTGTCTATGAAGTTTAAGCATGCATGTATAAATAGAATACATATACTATACATATAAACCATTTAAACTTGTTTTGATCTACTATTCATGAAAACCAATATCAAAACCAAAACGTGTGTGTATTGTGCACTTGAGCATATCAACTATTCTTATCTTTACAATATGGATCTAAACACACTAAACTAAACTAGGATGATGAACACCGTCTTCAAGCCGACTCGATCCCAAACTCGTGATCCTCCGAGAGCAAAGGTATGATCTTGATGCTCGAGCACCGGTATCACCATGAAAAGCTTCTAAACTCCTTTGTTGAAGCTAATCACCAACTAATATCTTGCTAAATGATCTGAAACTTAAAATCACAAGATTATTAGTAAACATAACTACATGAGTTAATCATCATCAAAACTAGAGTGGAAGGCCTCTGGGCCAACAGGAGTTATTCGAGTCAAATGAGATCGGTGTGAAATATGAATTCATATTAGGATTGAAAGAATTGTTGTTATTGAATTCCATATTACAGACAAACACAAACAAAAAAGAAAAAGTAACCAATAAACAAAAAAGAAAAAAATCAAAATCAAGCCTATACTTAGGTTGACCTAGACCTAAACGACTCCTAATTGGTCAATTACCCGGGGGAGGTTGTTGTATGAATCCGACCACAAGCTAATCGGCCAGGTAGGGGCAAAATACCGTGAGAGGTATCCGTGTGTAAGCAACGGGCCTTAATTACCAAACCATGGTATCTTCGAGGCATAACCTCTTAATCCCCAGCCTTAAACACCAATTTCACAAGAGTAAGATTCAAAACAAGTTTCACCCTCAGTCAATCTCTTAATGAGTCCGAAATGTCCCTAGGGGCCAACGTCTATCAATTTTTATTAGGGCTTGGGTTGTGTGAGTGGGAAGGTGATTTTTGGGCTAAGGAAGGGTGATGAAATCCCCACCTTATCTTGTATGAGTTTTGCCCTTAATTTTAATTCGTGCAAGTATGCAATGTAGACAAAAATATAACACAAAGTGAATAATTCACCCACGTTTTTGTTCTACGCTATATGTAATGCCATATGTACACCTCAGTCCAGATCACAATAACAGAACAAAATACAGTATATTGGAATTGAAATTGACACGTGCCAAGATGTAAATGTCTAAACCGTTTTTAAAATGTCCAAATACCGTATTTTAATTCTTTAATTATTGTAGTGTGTAGGCAATCAACGTAAAAAAATAGCAGCAACAATGCAACAATATATGCAACTTGCAAGATCCCTGCTAAAGATGAAGCTCAAATGCCACAACAATGTAGCATTTCCGCGATTTTGGCTTTTCCGCGGTAAAAATAAGGAAGCAGGGTCCCTGCTTTCTGGAGTAGGTAAGAATATACTTTTGTAATGCTAAGTTTTTGTAAAGAATGACCTACAGACCAAAGCAGAGAAGAAGATGTTAACAAAAACGTGAGTTTAAACCACTCCCATCCCTAGCAACGGCGCCAAAATTTTGATCGGGCGAAACCAAGCGCTCGAAAAATGTGTATTTTATTAAATTAATATGAAATTATATGTGTGCTTATGTTTTCTCGATACCTCTGTTATTGCATTGGCTCAACGGGTCAAATCCACAGGGACGGGAGGCGATAAAAGCATTAACAGTTTATGTTCACGTCGGTTGTTAACAAGTTCTTCTTTGTTAAAGAATGAGAAAAAGAAAAAGAAAAGAAAACTAAAAGTAATAGGTGAAGAAAGTGATGAAATGGAAATGTGAAAATAAAAGAGAAGTGGCTTTGAAAACAAAAAGAAGATGAAACAAAACTGAACTAAGAAGTTGGTGAAAACAATGATGAAAATGATAAAAGAGTTTTGAAATTGATTTTTAAAATAAGATAAAAGAAAACTCATAGCTACTAACTACTAATTGCTCCACTAACGATGCTAACCTCTTAGTGATAGTTGCCTCACATGGATTCATGATCATTACTAGTCCTTGACTTCAAGAGACGATACAAAGCATTGCACATAAGATTGTTCTTCTACATTCAAATAACACATCCATACCACACAACAAGTTGCAAGATACTATTAAATCATCAAAATCGGTTAGAGGTGAGCATGAAATAAAGAAGATATTACAAGTTAGCAAGTTAGTGGGTTAGATGTTAAGAATGTTAGAATGTTAGAATCCATCATCATGAGCCATCAATGGCTCTTGTAAGAACAAGGTCTTGTATAGGCTATTAGATTCATGTGGATTAACAAGTAAGTGGTTAGATAGTTAGTGGTTAGTAGTTAGATTGCCACGAGAAGAAAAATTAGCTAAGTATCATGTAGAATATGGAGAAGATTATAGTGGAGATGAAAGGAGACACCTTTACATAGATTATCACCATCTATTACATCAATCTCTCTGAATCTTTCAGCCCTAATACATGATCTAAAAATGAAATGAAAATATAAAAGAAAAGAAAAGAAAAGAAGAACACCTACACTAACCTACACTAAAGAGAGAAAACCTAGCCTATTTCTCAATCTGCTTGCGTTTCGGGTCCCTGCAGGGGTATTTATAGGCGAAAGGAGGTTCCAGAAAACGGGACGAGGCCACGCGTCGAAAATCAACACGTGGGCCCACCATATTGCCATGGAAATGCCGCATTTACTATATTTCCACAGCAAAACCTGGTACTTAGGTCCTAGCTTTGGTGCATGGTTTCGCCTCACTTCGGGGACCTTCCAGATATGCTCAGATTCGGTTATTTGGGTCCAGAATTTCGTCAGACACCCGCCAACAACTAGATTCAATGTATCTTCTAGAAACTCTCTATCTTGGCCTCCAAGAAATCTGGATTTAATTACCCGAAAATGGGTTTAATTAAGCTCTTATTACTCCTTTTCCCTAGACTCTTGATTATCTGCAAAGTAGACCAAAACACAGTTAGAAATGATATTTTATTCATGAATCGGTAGGAAAATGCGATATAATAATGCAGAATTATAGACTAATCAGATATGAAAGTTAATCTCTAAAAACTTGTTGAAAAACTTCTATGGAAGATAGGAAAATAGCTCTCGAATACTCTTCTCAAAATCTTACTCAAAACTGGCCAAAAGACCCCTTATATATAGGGATTTGAAAACTAGCCGTTGGGATCAGTTTTTTGGCCAAATGACCTGTCGGTCGACCGGCCGGTCGACCAGCCAACGGTCATATTTCTGACCGTTGAGGTTGCCGGTCGACCGCCCCTAAGGCACAGAGAAATATTTTTGTTGTTTTATAATAAGAAAGCAAATCTGGGCTCACTATCTCACTACTCAATTGTTCATTCTTCTCTTAAAATGTTAAGTGCCTCAAGTGATCATTTGCAAAACTTAAAGTTAATTTTAGAAAGCTTTAAGTAAAGCACATAAGATGGTTAGAAGAGTTGAGTCTTTTCTTCAAGAAATCGTGAGAATTGAATATTAAAACAGAAAGCGCGAAGAAGTAAGAATGAAGTAAAAACAATTCAAGAGATGTTCATGAAAGAAGTGAGAATTCAACAATCCAAACCCATCCTCATGTGCCTTCAAGAACACTTTCAAAAAGAAAGGCTTTTAAGTAAGGCATTCATATGAGTCATCAGGTCTTTTTCTTTTAAAAACAGGAGAGAAGGAGAGTAAGAGAGAGTTGCGATAGCGAGCCCAGAAAACCGTTTAGTTATCGATAGAAAACAACAAAGAAAGCATAAACATAATGCAAATCATACCGTACTGCAAGTGGAAGAAAACTTGGCTCGACTTTTGTATTGACGTTACTTCAATCTTCAAGTACAAGCACTCAATTCCTCTCTCTCTCTCTCACAAGTTTTAATACTGGACTACAAAGTAAATAACAAGATTACAACTTTTGTGCTAGCTAACAAAGAGCCTAAATCCTAAGAAAATAAACACAAAACTTAATCCTAGTCTTCGCTACATTTTTCTTTGCTGAAACCAGTATTTATAGGCAAAAACCTAAAGGAGAAGATCCCGGGAAGATTGGGGGAGCAAACGCTCCCCTAACAACTTTTAGTTGGCCGCGAAAACGCGGCTTGGGCCGCGTTTCCGCGGCCCTGGTGTGGCCACGTGGCCACACCCAAGGGGGGGAGAACTCTGGTTTGTTGTAAGTCCCGTATCTTCTATTGGTTTTCTTGTTTCTGCTCCAAACGTTGACGAAACAGCCTTTGATTGTGTGGCTTCAATCGCTCGATTCAGGGAGGATTCTTCTCAACCTCTTGATATGCCAAGATTTAGCCCTGATTTCTACATTTCGAATTTATTCTGAATTAATTCAGAATTTGGTGGGCTTTTGGGCTTGTTTCTCTTTTCTTTCTTTAAGCACTTGGGCCTACATTTAGCAAAGAAAAAGAAAACTTATTAATAGGATTTATTAGCTAAAAATCATGGTAAGGTGACAATGAAATGCAATATATGTGACTAATCATATCCCCACACTTATCTTTTGCTTGCCCTCGAGCAAAACATCAGACTAACTCTAATCAATTATTAGACCACTTTCGCAGGTCACTCGATTGCACTGAGCATGTGCAACAAGCCGTTAAACCTCTAGGTTACCCCTAGAGGATGAGTTTTATCTCGTGAGGGTTTTCAGTGTATTGCACCCACAAAATCCAAAAAGAAAGAGAAAGAAGTTAGTATTTTTGAAAAGCATTTTGAAAAGAGAAAATATTTGAAGTATATTTGTGAGAGTTTAAGTAATCTATAAGTTACAGGAATATAAACTTTTTCATTCCTAAACTTAGTCTCTATTCAAAAACATGTCATCAATTAAAGTAAGGAGTCAAATTGTACTTCTCATCTAGTCTATTAATTTATCCTGAGTCATATGCACCATCGTGACTGTGAAGTTGACTAAGGGTTCTTTAACATTAACTCCTATGCCTTATATTTATTTATTTTTGGTGAAATTTATTCCTCAATTTCATTAGGCTTTCTAATCTGCCCATGTAACGAGCATTCAGTCGGTGACACCCAAACCGGACAGTTTTAGGGCACCAGGTGAGAAAACACCCCTAAAGACTTAAACACTCGAGCAGATAAGGCCACGAAACTAAGGTTTTTATTTATACGATGTACCCCTTTTAGGCGTGAATACTTATGCTTTATTAGGCATAAATACCCAGCTTAATCAGAGGATTTATATACATATTTTTTTTCTCAAACTTAGCTAATTATCTTTTGCATAAATACTAAGGCTTGCTTAGGCCAAAGCACCTAACTAATCAATAATTAGATTCGTTTATATTTTTTTTTCATAATATTTTTTTATAAGGCATAAGAGTCTCTGTTTTTAAACCCTAAGTGTGTAAGTGTACTTAATGTGCATATGTCATCAAGGTAAGTATCAAGACTAAATTACTTTCACAAATTTTCTTCCTGACCCTAAAAATCAAACAAGTTATCTTATTTTGACCAAGTTTAAGAAATCCCAATTATGATTCTCCTATTCCTTAAAATTGACTTAATTTCTTACAAAAAATATATCAAAATATTGTTCTAACCTTTCAAAAAGTTTTTATATATATATATATTTTTCTTTTTTTTTTATATCAGTCATGTTAGAACCCTCCCCCACACTTATCTCATGCATTGTCCCCAATGTATGAAAGAAATGTATACATGCATGAAATGAAATGTAAAAGAGGTGCATATATTATACAGAAATATGTACAACATCAAGTTTCACCCACACCTAGAGTTTTTTCGGTCTTATCCCTCTAGCTCTCTTCCCATCATTCCAATGGGTCCTCTTTATAGGGCACAGTGGGGAGGCCAATTGTTTGTCATTTTAGCTTTCTGCCTCTCCAGTCTCACCTTTTTTAGGTGTTTCCTCCTCATATTGCTACAATCATTATTCAAAAATTTGTCACCACCAACCTTTTCATTTGGAACTTCTTCATTATGAATGCCTAGGAATTCTAACTCAGTTCCATATATCTTCTCAAAGCTTAGGTCAACACTTTCCCATAGAGATGTGCAATTAACCAAAAGATCCCTAGTTGGTTCATCCAAACACATGAGTTCTTCTTCGAAGAGGTTTTCAAAAAGTATGTCAATCGGAGGTTCTTGAATTATATCCTCATGCGATACATTATTGGTTGGCTCATCAAAAGTGAAGATATTCAAATCAATTTTCCCCTTTTTAAAGGGTACTCTAACATTAGGATCTTCGACATCAAGATAATCGCATTCATTTTTGAATAACTCATTAAGAAACAGCGACTCATCTTCTAAATCTTCACTCTCTTTATCACAATTGTTTTCAACAAAGTTCACCTCAAATGTTTGATCTCTTATCTTACGAGGTTGTTTTTCTAGGTTGAAGACATTGACTTCTCTTGTCATGTCCCCAAAAGTTAACCTCATGGATCCATTCCTGCAATTAATGATGGCATTGGCAGTAGCAAGGAATGGTCGACCTAGGATAACAGGAGTCTGAGCCCTATGATTGGAGTTAGACACAGGTTGTGTCTCAAGAACTATGAAATCAACAGGGTAAATAAACTCCCCAACCCGGATAAGGACATCATTAATCTCCCCTTTTGGAACTTTCACTGAACGGTCAGCCAGTTGGATAGTGGCTCGAGTTGGACTAAGATCGCCCAACCCGAGTTGTTGATAAACTAAGAATGGGAGCAAGTTGATACTTGCTCCCAAGTCAAGAAGTGCACGACTAATCTCGGCTTGTCCTATTGTGCAGGCAATGGTTGGACTACCTGGATCCTTATACTTGACAGGGATCGGACCCGGTAGTAGCTCACTAATATTAGTGGCTAAGAAGACCTTTTTAGGTACATTAGTCTTTCTCTCTTGGTGCACATGTCTTTAAGAAACTTAGCATAAGATGGGACTTGTTAGATGGCATCAAGAAGTGGCACATTTATCTTCACTTGATTAAAGATCTCAATTATCTTATTCATGTGCGGATTTTGCTTGTTTTTCAGCCTATTAGGAAATGGTGCTATAGGCTGGTGCACATGACTGGTTAACTTATCTTTTTCAGATTCATCAACTTTAGGAGGGGTGGGATTAGATGAGGTGGATGCTGAAGTGTGATTGTGCTGACTAGGATTAGGTAGCGTTGACACATTGTTATCAACTTTCTTTCCCGACCTCAATGTATGAACAGCATTACATTGATTCAGTGATTGATCCTTAACCAAATGAGCTTGTTGTGAATTCCTAGGATTCATAATTGGTTGACTGGGCAAGGTACCCTTTTGCCTCTCATGTTGTGGGTTGGCTAACTGGCTCATTTGACCCTCTAACCTCTGTATTGTCTGCATGAGAGAATCTTGGTTCTTCATGTACCTTTCCATATTTCTCTCGAAATCAGTCATTCTCCTTTCGAGTTGAGGATTCTGGAAGGGCGATGATGGAGCTTGGTTGGGAAAACTTTGTTGATAATTCGAAAAATTGTTGGGAGAATTGTGAGGATGATTGGAAAAGTTAGGTTGATGATTGGAAGAATTGGAATGATGGAAGTGGTTTGACCGGGGTGGTCATTATTTTGTTGGCTCCATGAGAAATTGGGGTGATTTCTCCAGCCAGGATTGTATGTTGGAGCGTAAGGATCATTGTTCGGCCTTGAGAAGGCCGCATTCATTGGTTCAGGAAAATGTTGGTAAGCTTGAAATACAGGACACTCCTCAAACACATGATTCATGGCCTGACAGTAAGTACAACCCGGAGTTGGAACTTGGTTCGGGCTGACTTGATTGACTGGACTTGGTTCCTTAGTTTCTAGAGCTTCCAGTCTTCTCGCTAGGTTAGCTAACTTAGCCTCGTTAGCTATGGATGATTCAATCGAATGGAGACCTCCTTTTGAAGAGATAGAGTTAGGATTTCTAGAGCTTTCACTAGTAGGTTCCCATTGGATAGTCTTTTCAGCTAGATTCTCATATAAATCC
Source organism: Agave tequilana (assembly GCA_038442645.1). Lineage (NCBI taxonomy): Eukaryota > Viridiplantae > Streptophyta > Magnoliopsida > Asparagales > Asparagaceae > Agave > Agave tequilana. The sequence goes on from JAVJIF010005204.1 coordinate 87,591, forward strand.
CATCCTTCATGCTCATCCTTCTGCAAGAATACCCTTGGCACATGCTTTCTAAGAGGGTCTTGGTCGAGTAGTCTAAACTGTCATAAAGAATTTAGCATTGTCGCCATTTCTCTATTCCATGATGAGGACATTGGACAAGGAGGTCTTTGAAGCGTTCAAAGTACCTCCAAAACGGTTCACTAGGTTATTACTTGAACTGCATGATGTTCTTCCTAACAAGAGCGGTCTTATGGATTGGATAGAATTTCTTCAAGAAGACCTTGATGAAACCATCCCAAGATGTGATAGAGCCGGCCGCTAAGCTGTAGAGCCATTTCTTGGCTAGGTCCTTAAGAGCAAATGGGACAAATCTCAACCTAATAGCATCATCTGCAAGGTGTGGAATTTTCATCATTAAGCATACTTTCTCAAATTCTCTTATGAAGAAATAAGAGTCTTCGGACTCTAAGCCATGGAATTTAGGGAGTGTATTGATGAACTGTGGCTTAAGCTCAAAGTTGTGTTCACCAACCGATGGAAGTTAGATGCAGGATGGAAGTGATGTTCTAATAGGATAAAACCTATCCTGCAAAGATGTCGGTTGATCCATAACCGAATCTGATCTTGTTTCAAACTTGGGTGGTGATGTGTTTCTAGTCAACCTAGATGAATTAGGGTCTCTCGACCACACTTGCATACACAATCACAATCACAAACAAGTTCAACCAACAGTCAACAATAGAAATCAACCAAGCCTAGTCTAAGGTAACCTCGACCTAGACAACTCCTAACTGGTTGATTGTCCACAGGAGATAGAATGTAAACTTTGACCACAAGCTAATCAGCCAGGTCAGGGCAAGATTGGTGGGAGGTTATCTGTCAAAGACGTTCCTTAACTAAGTAACCACCAATCTTCGGGCTTTCGGCCCTCAATCCCCTTCCTAGACACTGATTTGGCAGGAGTCAATTTTTAACACCTTCCCTCTTTAGGATAATCTCCTAGTGAGTTCGAGATGTCCCTAAGTCCAACGTCTATCAGATTTTACTTAGGCTTAGGTTTGTGAGTGCTTGGAGTCTGATTTTTGGGCCAAGGAAGGGTGATTAAATCCCCACCTTATCTTGTTATTGGGTGTTGCCCTTAAAATCAATTTGTGCAAGTGTACAAGATAAATAAGATTCACTCAAAGCGATATAAATCAACCAAAAAATGAGTCCTATTCTGAATGCAATGCGTACGTACCTTGCTCCAGCACTCTTCAACAGTAAAGTAAATGAATTGAAAAGACTCGTGCCTAAAATGCAAACGTCTAATCAATTTTTTAACTTTTCAACGAGTGTTTTACTGTTGACTTAAAACAGGGATGTTGGATAGCAGAAATAGCACAAATATGACATATAAAAATTGAAATTTTTGCGAGCAATATGTCCTACAAAAAAGAGTTTTTAGTAGTGCCATGAATTTTTTCAGATTTTGCAAAGCAATTTCTTGAAATTCTGTTTCCTACTTTCGAGAGTAGGGGCACAGAATTTGCAAGTCTTCTCTTGCAAAGCTTGAATGCTAGATCTTGATCTTCAAGTCCCTGAAACAACACACAAAACTTGTTAAAAATAACTACACCGTTCCCTCCCCGGCAACGGCACCAAAAATTGATTGCTAAAAGAAAGAACAATCAAAGAGTTTAAGAATTTATCGTGTAGCTTGTGGCTAACGGGTCGTGTCCACGAGGAGGAATGCGATGGAAGCGTTTCGGTGAATCGTTTAAAAACAAGGAATTGTGTTCATTTTTTATGAAAAAGAGAATGGAAAGAAAGAGATGATTAAAAGAAAAATTACAACTTTTAGAAAAGATTTTGGAGAAGGTGATTTAGAAAGCTTGAGAATTGTTTTGTTGTTTTATAATAAGAAAGCAAATCTGGGCTCACTATCTCACTACTCAATTGTTCATTCTTCTCTTAAATGTTAAGTGCCTCAAGTGATCATTTGCAAAACTTAAAGTTAATTTTTAGAAAGCTTTAAGTAAAGCACATAAGATGGTTAGAAGATTTGAGTCTTTTCTTCAAGAAATCGTGAGAATTGAATATTAAAACATCAAGCGCGAAGAAGTAAGAATGAAGTAAAAATAATTCAAGAGATGTTCATGAAAGAAGTGAGAATTCAACAATCCAAACCCATCCTCATGTGCCTTCAAGAACACTTTAAAAAAGAAAGGCTTTTAAGTAAGGCATTCATATGAGTCATCGGGTCTTTTTCTTTTAAAAACAGGAGAGAAGGAGAGTAAAAGAGAGTTGCGATAGCGAGCCCAGAAAACCGTTTAGTTATCCATAGAAAACAACGAAGAAAGCATAAACATAATGCAAATCATGCCGTACTGCAAGTGGAAGAAAACTTGGCTCGACTTTTGTATTGACGTCACTTCAATCTTCAAGTACAAGCACTCAATTCCTCTCTCTCACAAGTTTTGATACTGGACTACAAAGTAAATAACAAGATTACAACTTTTGTGCTAGCTAACAAAGAGCCTAAATCCTAAGAAAATAAACACAAAACTTAATCCTAGTCTTCGCTACATTTTTCTTTGCTGAAACCAGTATTTATAGGCAAAAACCTAAAGGAGAAGATCCCGGGAAGATTGGGGGAACAAACGCTCCCCTAACAACTTCTAGTTGGCCGCGGAAACGCGGCCCTAGTGTGGCCACGTGGCCACACCCAAGGGGGGAGAACTCCGGTTTGTTGTATGTCCCGTATCTTCTATTGGTTTTCTTGTTTCTGCTCCAAACGTTGACGAAACAGCCTTTGATTGTATGGCTTCAATCGCTCGATTCCGAGAGGATTCTTCTCAACCTCTTGATATGCCAAGATTTATCCCTGATTTCTTCATTTCGAATTTATTCTGAATTAATTCAGAATTTGGTAGGCTTTTGGGCTTGTTTCTCTTTTCTTTCTTTAAGCACTTGGGCCTACATTTAGCAAAGAAAAAGAAAACTTATTAATAGGATTTATTAGCTAAAAAGCACGGTAAGGTGACAATGAAATGCAATATATGTGACTAATCAACTTGGGTAGTGCCAGTCGGTCGACCGTTCGGTCGATCAACCCCATAGGTCGTGCATGTGTGCACGTCGGTCGACTGACCGGTCGACGGAGCATGCCTTCAGTCGACCGGTCGGTCGACCACAAGCAGTACTAGATCCAAATTTTTAGAATTTTTAGAAATCCTTTTAACTTCATTTTAAATCCTATAAAATCTCAATAAAATTCAAAAAATAAGTTCATATAAATACATTGAAATTCAAATATGTGTGATAAAAAATCAATACATATTACAAACATGTGAACTATTTTTGAGGCAGAGAAATTAAGCTTAAAACAAAACCAGTATATTCCAAAAACCAACTTCATGAAAATATGATTTTTTTCAAAACTTGTTCAAATACAAAAATAAGATATTGAAACACATTTGAAGCATAGTGTGTATGAAAATGATCCAATGCACATAATAGATGAAATATACTTATTTTTGATAATAAGCTCCAAATACATTTTGATAAATACAAAACTTAAAACAATATGAAATAAACTCATCAAAATAAGTTATCTAAATAATATGAAGCAACAATGTATATGGATGAAATCCAATACACATATAAACCATATAAACTTGTTTTGATGAAATCTATTCATGAAACCGAAAAGACGTATTCTTTGAAACTCAAAACCAAAACAAAAACTAGAACTATCTTATTATGAAAATTGATATATAAATTTTGTGTGTTCGTGTGTAAGAGTTTGAGCAATTCACAACTAATCTATCCTTCACATTTTAGTTAAAACAAAAATCTTAAACTTACAAATTAGGACTTAAGTCTTTATTAAAATCTTCTTTTGAAAATTTTCATCTCCATCTTAACTTGATCCAAACGAGTTAGACTCCTCTTTTGAGTACTTGATGCGATCTTGAAGTGTGCTAACTTCAAAACTTGAGTTCAAATTTTTTGTTGAAACTAAACACCGACTAAGATCTTGATAAATATCTGAAACTTAATAAATACAAGATAATTAGTGAGTTAATCATTATCAAAACTAGAGTGATGGGCCTTTGGGCCAACAGCGACTCCGAAGAACATGATCAAGAATTTATACTAACCAAAATGAGTCCCGAATGCTGTCTTCTGCATGTCAACTACGGCAGATCACTCCTGAGAACATCCGAGTTCCGTAAAGTTGATGAAAGAGATGGTGATCGCCACTTGAATATTATAAATAAGACTACCGCAGCTCTGTCTTACAGAAATCTTGAATCTGAAAATTCATTTCCTACTAACGCTCCCCGTGTAGTGATACAGTCATCTGATTACATACCTTATGACTACCCTACTTTCTGTACTGATCCTCACTTTCTATGCTAATCCCCATAGAATACTGATATATATATATATATATATATATATATATATATATATATATATATATATATATATATATATATATATATATATATATAATAGAATGTGAAGCCGAACTATTTGATATAAGATAATACGATGCACTAGAATTGAAGAATGCTGGAATAGGATGAGAATGAACCACATCTATCCTGCCACTACCTCACTAGTCTACCCATATCTTAAGTTGGTATAAAGTCTATGAAAATCGGAATTGTATATATGAAAGAGATAGGAACAATATGGAAAAATGGAAGTGAACACGAAAAAACTAAGATTGATGATAATAATATGGTAAAGTGGATACCATAAGGAAACTTACCAACTTAGGACATGATAAATTGGAGTTAACAATTACGGGTGGCACCTTCAGGGTTCCCGTTCTAGATATTGGGCTATTATCCTTCCATTACGTCATCTGACGCCTCGGCTTCTTCTGCTGGAAAATTATAGACTTGGCCTCTTCCAGCTCTTGCCCCTCTCTGAGATGGATCATGCTACTGGGGCGAGACTGAAACTCTTCTGCCAATAGGTTCTGGGTTCCTTCTCAGTGGTGGGTCTAGAAATGCTGGGGGTTCTGCTCATGCCGGAGGTGTTGGTGGTGTTGGATAGGTCGTTTGAACGGACAACTGCTCACCGATCCTTGTACCCACATATCAAACACGCTCCTTTGGCCATCTGACATTTTGCGTTGAATGTGTCCGGGCTTTCGATAATACTTGCGTATTATCTGCTGAAGAGGATACTGGAACAGATTTTTTAGCCTTTGGCGCATTACTAAATCTGACTGATACTCCTCTATCTATTACCGGTTATTCTCTATCCATCTGCGGCAATGTCCGCTTCCATGACTTTCTTGTTCTTGATCCCAGTTCTTCTTTTTCAGACCCCACTCCACTTCACGTGCTATGGTGAGGACTTGAGAGTATGTCTTCAGTTGCTGGGATATAAGGAGGATTTGAATGTCCATCTTCAGACCCTGCTGAAATCTTTCGGCTCGGTTCTCTTCGTCAGACACCATGTATGGCGTGAACCGGTAATTAGTCTCTAAAATTGCATATTTCATACCACATCTTCAAATTAATTTAATATTAAATTCTGTTAATAATACCTCTCTAGCATGTTTCTAGGTCCATATCATGAAATGAAGAAGAAGCGCAAAAATCCTATTTAATTGGTGATTAAAAGCCTAAACGAATAGCCACTGACTTTGAAGGGTGGTTTCGTCAAAACCGGGAACCCATATCCGGAAACCTGAAACCAGCAAGTACAGCCGACAGGGGGACAACCGGGAAGCGCGCAGCAGGTGGCGCTGCGTGCGCTTCCCAAGCATTACCACGAAAACGCGGCATTTGCCGTGTTTTCGCGGAAATGTCATGGAGCCAAGCGCCAAGTTTGACGCGCGGCTCCGTACAAATGCCCTGGTGGCCTCTTTTGCCTATAAAGACCTTGGGATGTCCAGAGCACCGGGAGGAGAAGTTTTGAAGAGTTTTTCTTTAGTTGTAGTGTAGTTTTAGAGTAGTTTCTTCTTCTTAGGGTAGTTTAGGTTAGTTTTTCTTCTTATTCCTCTTTGTATCTTCCACTTCTTGTAGATCTTGTAATAGGAAAGAGAGTAGTACATGAGAGAAAAGCAAGAGTGCTTGTAATGGAAAGTGATAATCTATGAAACGTTCTCTCTTTATCTCTCCTTGTTTTCTTCTTTCTAACTCCTTTTATAGTTTAGCTAATTTTCTCTCATGACAACTAACTACTAACCACTAACTTGCTAACTTCTTACTTGATAATCCACATGAATCTAATAATATCTACTTGGCCTTGCTCTTGCAAGAGCCATTGATGGCTCATGATGATGGATTCTAATACTCTAACATCCTAACTCTCTAACTAACATTAATTTATTTCATGCTTACTCTTGTTTAGTTTTGATGGTTTAAGTGTAGTTTGCACTTGTTTTGTTGAGTTTGGATGTGATGTGCTAACATATGGTTTATGCTTTGAAGCGCTCTTGAACTAAGGACTAGTGATGGCTACATGTGAGGCAACTATCACTAAGAGGTTAGCATAGTTAGTGGAGCCATTAGTAGTTAGTAGCCATGGGTTTTCTTTCTCTTTTACTTTGTTTTAGATATACAAACAAAAACCACAAAAACTATTTCTTTCTATGTTTTCACTTCTTCGTATTTCACCGTACTCTTCTCTTTTCATTCTTTATTTTCTTTTCTTTTCATTCTTTAAAACATAGAAGAACTATTAACATACACATGAACATTTTGGTAAAACTTCTATCGCTTTCCATCCCGGTGGATTCGACACGTTTAGCCTCTATGCTATAACGGAAGTATCGAGGAAGCCAAAGCACACACACTTTTATTGCTTGATTTCAAAACAACACTTTTTGTGTGCGGTTTTCTCCCGATCAACCAGCTAACTCTCAAAAACTCTGCAGCATATTCGTCTACGATCTGGTTCCTCTGCTGCAATCTGATAAATTGCTCTTCCATCTCTTTCTGAGCTGCTATAGGGAAGAATCTCTAATAGAAACTCTTTGAGAACTGGTTCCAAGTGATGGGCTTCTCCAGTCTCACTTCCTCTGCCAACCACCATGTTCTGGCCACATCCTTCAACTGTATCTTGGCCACTTTCACTTGGTTCTCGTCAGAGACCTGGGCTGCCTTTAGAAGATCTGTCATGTTTACCAGCCACTGCTCTGCATCTAGGGCCTTCTCCATGTCCAAAAAGATTACCCACTGTAATCTTTTGAAATCTGACACGTTGCCTGGATTCTGCTACCGGGGTGCAAGCAATAATCCTTGACGCAGGAGCTCCGTCTGCTTCTACTGACTCTCTATCATACCTTAAAGTACCCTCATCATTCTATCATTCTCTTTTGTAAGATCCCTAGTTAGAAATGCTGTATTTTTATTTTTACTAAAGTATTTATTTTGATTTACTGATTATTTTTTTAATCAACTTAATTTATTATTTTCTTTCTTGTGATTATTATTATTATTAAATATGGAAAAAAATTTTAGATAGTAAATGACACTTTGGCTTTATATACTATTGCCATTATTTCTTATCAGCATTTTAATTACTTATTACTATTAGTATTATTATTATTAATATTGTTAGTATTTATTAATTATTAATAGTATCTCTAATATTATTATTTATTATTATTATTGTATGGTTAATTTTAAGATTATTATTATTAGTGTTAATATTATTTTATTTATTTATTTATTTAAATATTAGTATAAGTATTAGTGGCAGTAGTAATTGTTAATTATTATTTCTATTATTATTGTTGTTGTTGTTGTTATTAGTGTTATTATTTAATATTATTATTGTTTTATTATTAGTAGTAGCATTATTTCTTATTCCCTTTTATCCTTGTTCCTACCCATCCATGCCCAATAGCATACCCATTACCATTTACCCTTACCCATGAATTTTACCCGAAACCCAATCTATACCCATTATAACCACAAACCCACTACCCATTCATATCCAATTAGACCCAATACCCATTACCCTCAAACCCAATAACACATACCCAATATAACCTCCCATATAAATAATCATCTAATCCTATTCTTAACCAAAAACCTAACCCTAATGATTAACATATTCCTTCTCCTTCTTCACATTAGCTGCCGCACAGCTCCCTTCAGCAGCAAGAGCACCGAGCAACCTTTCCCCCGGGCTTCACCTTCACCCAGATCAACGTACAGCCAGCCAGGCCGGCTTTCCCCTTCCCCGTGTGCACCTCCTTGTCGCCGGAACTCCGCCGGAGCACCCCAACCTTTCCCCTGGAGGCCCGGCGCACGTCAGCATCCTCAGCAGCACACCTGGCCGCCTGCTCCTTTCCGCACAGCGCCCAGCCTCCTCCCCAATCCACCGATCACGCACAACCCAGGCCTCCCCCTGCAGACCAGCAGCAGCGCCCCACGATAGCAGTACGACACCTCGCCCAGTAGCCCATGGCAGCATCCAACATCCCCTGCCCTTCCCTGGCACGCAACCCCTTACGTACTGCCCTGCCGTACCCAACCATCAGCAGTCGCAACAACATCCAGTGGCAGCGAGTGTAGGGTGCCATAGCCCGTCGTCGAGGCCGTCGACTACTGCAGCGAGCCTCCGCGATGCTCCGCGACTCTCCGGTCTCCTCAGCCTTGTCCTGCTTCTCCGTCGGTGAGCCACGGCAACACACCATGGTTCCCTCTTATCGCAGACACTTGACAGCCATGCCCATGCCCGCTTTGGATCCATTTGGTGAGATCCGAACCCAGCTACAGGAGACCCAGACCCGATTCGGATTCGTGCTCGTTGTGGACCCGATACAATGGTGGTTTGAAGACCGATCTATGGAATGATCTGTATATCAGTACCAGTTCGTGCAGTGAAGACCAGATGACGATTCGGTTCTGAAATCACGTCATTTCATGTGAGTGTTCGTTATTATGCATTTCCTTATTTATCGTTGCTGGTATGCGTTTACATGTTACACTTATCATTTCATGTGACTTTCTGTTATATTTACCAGTTTGATTACTTGTACCACTTCATGAGATATCTATGACTGTACACTTTACATATCTAGTTGATAGGAGCATATATGAGAATCAGTTCATGTGTTGATAGATCCTCGTTGTTAGCTTTGGTCTAGTATTGATATACCATAGGCCGGACTTGACCTTGTAACTGATATAGCTGTGATGAATCCTAGAATGAATATACATGTTGATTTTGAGGGTGATGGATTATTGAAAGAGGTCAGAGAACTATACTATGTGAAGTGATTTTCAATCATATTGTTTGGTGACATATCTTGATGATAACGAGTATAATATCTACCATTTTTGTGTATTTTAGGAAATTGTTATAAAGCCTTGATCATACACACAGGCAAGTTTATTAGTCGACTTGCCTTTCTTTTAGTCGACTAATACTCCTATTAGTCGACTTACCATAGTCCTCTAGTCGACTTGGTGACTATTCAGAAAAATTATCGACTCTCTGTTTGTTGACTGTAAGCTACATGAGTCGACTTGCCCTTTCCTATAGTCGACTTACACCTCTATACTAGTCGACTTATCCCTCCTGCTAGTCGACTAAACTAGTCAAACCTCCTTTTATTAGTCGACTTATCCCTCCTATTAGTCGACTTACACTTTTTATAGTCGACTTATCCCTTTTGCTAGTCGACTAACCCAGTCCAAAATTCTCTATACTAGTCGACTTGTTCCTACCCTAGTCAACTAACTCTAGTTTACTGTCCTTAGATTTCTTATGGATTGAGAACTTTACCCCTTAGTTATGATCTTGGTTATAGTTGGATGAATATGGTTTTGAGGAATAGGTATTGATTGAATTGACCTGACCTGATAGATCTTAGATATATATCTGATATGTTACTTAACTTTAGGATCCTGTGATTGACCTTGATAGAGTGAGAGTGTGTGATAATCTTGAACGAATTGAAATATAAGGATTTGATTATATTATCAGGACATGTAGTATTTCAGTTATTGAGATTTGGATATATCGGTGATATTGTACTTAAGAGTTATCATATAGCAGTTATCAGTTTATCAGTTATTGATGAGATTATTTGTTGGTGATTGTAGGCTGTCTAAAAATCATTAGAAGACAAGCCATTAGAAGAGGCAGAGTTTCAAGTTCTGGACGCAGGACTGATGATGGCCAGCCGCGTCTCAACATCAAGGCACGTGGGCTTGACACCCGCGTCTCAACCTCAAGGCGCGTGGGCTCGACACCCGCGTCTCAACCTGAAGGCGCGTGGGCTCGACACCCGCGTCTCAACCTCAAGGCGCGTGGGCTCAACACCCGCGTCTCAACCTCAAGGTGCGTGGGCTCAACACCCGCGTCTGGGGCCACTCACCGCCCACATAGCGGGGAGGTCAGCCCCTCATTGTGGAGCGTTTTTAGGGGGCACGATCACCCCTGGAACCTCTATAAATAGCCCCGTCGCTATGAAGGACAAAAAAAAAGGAGGGGAGAGGAAGAAAGAGGAACAACGTCAATGGGCCGATCAAGAGAGAGACAACAGACTACACACAGGCAGACAGAGAGAGAAGCAGGAGAGAGCTAAACTCTTCAGCAAGCTTGCCGCGAACAAGTTGCTCTTTGCCTACCTCCTCATTGAGAGTTTTGGTAGACAGAGCTGTGCTACTCCTTCTACCAGCCAAAGAGAAGATCCCTGACGATCCAGACGGTCATCCGGTCAACGGAGAACAAGATTCACTCTCCACCGCCACTTGAAGAACCCAGCCTTAAACAAAGGGAGGATTCAAGACTCAACATCCTCCCTCCCTTGTAACTGGAAGGAAAACAGTTTTTGTTATAATTTTCATCTGATTCAAGGAAACTTTACGCGAATTTTTCCTCTGCAAACAAGAGATGGCGACTCCGCTGGGGACTTCATTTGTCACTGATGAGCAAATCGTGGTGCAAGATGACGTCCTTCGTGAGAAAAAGATGGGCGAATCGCTCGTTGTTGAGTTCGACGAGGCAAAGTACGAAGAGTTTCTCTCTTCCGGCTCCAAGAGCCCCAGGACCCGCGTCTGCCGCAGGGTCTCGACGGGGAATGCCCCCGAAGCCCGATCTGAAACTCTCTCAGGCGCTGCTGCTGCCAACTGTGCCAAGCAAGATACACGCGCCAACGCCTCTCAGAAGGCCCGCGTGATCTCAGGCACAACTGCCGCTGCGACCAACCGCGCAGCACGGAACACCCGCGTCAACGTCTCTCAGGAGACCCGCGTGGTCAAAATCTCTGATGTTCAGCATCAGGTCGTCGTTGGTCACTCTCCACCTCCACGATGCAACCGAAACGCTGAGCGTCGACAGAGGAGACGTGCGCGTCAGCTACAAGTTGGAACCTCTGGTTGTCCGACTGAGGTTGGACGCGACGTACAATCTGGCGCCTTGCCCGCGCCACGTCCAGCACGTGAACTCCGCGTTTGGCGGCCCAAACGCGAGACTCCTCAAGCTAGGTCCTCTGAAGACCAACTCACCAAACACCAAGGTGAAGCCTCTGTGCCGTCAAGCGCGAGAGGCACGCGCCCATAGGCGTGGGACCCAGCAGCCCATCCTCTCTCAAACGTCTCTGCCCCGACGCACTGAGCGGCAGCGCGGCAAGCGCGGCAATCGCGTCTCGTCCCAATAGAGACGCCAAACGCGCGTTTTACAGCCGTGGCGTGAAAACCGCGTCCCTGAAGCCCGCGTCCAGGCTATACAGCACATGGATGCCTCCTGTCTTCGACATTGCGAGGCTAGTCTCTTCGATCCCCCTCCCGTGGATCTGAGGGATTACTTGATGAAGAAAAGAAGTGCCAATCAGGTCACTTCATCATGTTGCTACCAACGGCTCATCCATATGCTTTCTGAGTGTCGTTGCGGATCAGGTGTGAACCAGCAGTCTTTAGTTAGACAGCTGACCCTGATTCCCCCGTCAGCCAAAAGAAGGCGCTCCCACAGAAGGAGAACCTTCTCTGACATTGAGTACCGGAGCTCACTGCGAATATAACGAGCAGGAGTAAGGGAAAATAACCTGCAGTCAGTTCGGATGAGTCTGACTCTGAACCGGAAGGGGTGTATCAACACACTCGCACCCGGAGTGGGGCCATTCCCCCGATTGATTATAATGCCTTAGCCCATGGCATTAAAGTGAATGATTCTCACTCCGCCGTAGCGGAATCACGGGCTTCAAACTCTTCCGTTGAGAAGGAGGCCTCCGCCTACATGATAGGCACTCCTGAGGAAATGGCTACACGTTTAGAACAAATCCAGAAGGCACAAATGGATATGATTCTTTCTCAGCAGGAATCTATCGACTCCCTCAAGCAGATGCTTGCACAGTTGCTCGAAGACAGGAGGAAATCTCCTCCTAAAAAGACGAAGGGCAAAGGGAGAAAGGGAGAAAGCTCATCTTCCGAACCTTCTGAGGAGAAGCCGCGATCTACTTCTAGTTCGTCCAAATCCTCGTCGCAAGTAAAGGACGACCAAGACCAGGGAAAGGATCATGCTAAAAGAATGAATCAATTGGAGCAACTCCTCGAGGCCCTTACCAACCGTAAAGGCCTCCAAGAAGCTGGAGTGGTCCGGCCCTATCCTGTTGAATGGGACTTGGTTCCATACCCGTCCAAGTTCAAGGCTCCAACCCTTCAAGCATTCGATGGGAAAGGGTCACCCAACCAACACATCTACTACTTTAAATCCCAAACCGGGAATGTAGTAGATAACGATGCTATCCTGGCTCGTCTGTTCATCGGCACCCTGAAAGGGCTGGCCTTTGAATGGTTCATGAAGCTCCCAGAAGGTTCTATCAAGAACTGGGGCGATTTGGAGAAGCTTTTCTTAACGCGCTTCTTCGAGGATGACTCGGAGGTCAACATGCCTACCCTTTTAGCCACAAAGCAGCGAAAGGGAGAGTCCGTCAAGTCTTTCATGGAAAGATTTCAGAACGTGGCACTCCGGTGTCCAAGCGGCATGACCCAGGCTAACCTGGTGGAAACATGCCGCCACAATCTCCAAACCTCACTCCTTGCTCAAATAGGAGTTGCTGAAAGCCGCACCTGGAAGCAATTAGTCCAACAAGGTGAACAGGCTGAGGAGATTATCGCCCGCGTCAGAGCGGAGGAAGGTAAGCCCAGGCCTGAAAGGTCAACAAGGCGTGCGCCAGACACATCCCTCCAAGCCAAAAGGAAGAATAACTTGGCAGCAGAAACCAAATCTCCTGCTAAACCTCAACTGGCCAAGGGAAGTGGCTCTTCAAGCCAACCACGGGCCAACAAACAGTATTCCTTCAAGGATGAACATGTCGACTCGCTCTTCAAACTACTCAACAAGAGCAACCGACTGAAGCTCCCTGAAGCTAGGCGCCCCGAGGAAGTCGACAAGACCGACAATCCCACCTATTGCTTGTACCACAGGATGCTGGGGCACCCTACCAAAAGCTGCTACGTCTTCAAGGACATCCTTCAAGCTCTGATTGACGCGGAGGTGTTAAAGCTCTGACCAGAGCAGAAGAAGGTGACGGCCAATGTGACGTCAGTTCTCCAGTTCGGAAGACAACCTCCGACACCCTCTGGAGTAGTCCCTATCCCAAGAGGAGAGATGAGAGTGGTCAACACAGACCCTCATCAACAGCAAGAGAAAGGCTTGGTACCCGTCCCTACACCTCAAGGGGAAATCATGTGGGTCCACCCTGACCTTGTCAATGAACAACAATGGACTACTGTGACCAACAGGAAATCCAAAGGCAAGGCAAAGGCTTCATCCTGCAATGTGGTGTGTGCCTCCTCTCGAGAAGCCGAGACTGATGTTCCCTCGTTAACCGACTCAGAGGAGGAAACAATAGTCTTGGCCGCAGAGCCCAACCAACCGATGGCGGGTACCCGTTCAGGACAGCCGTACTTGAAGCAGTATGGCGAAACGGCGGCAGCACCTCCACAACCAGCTATAGATCCAACCAAGCCCTCCACGAAACAACATGTGGAGAAACAGAAAGAAACTCGGTTTTCTCGAGTTCTTTCGAAAGGTGTAGCGGAAGGATCCACGACACCTTACCGCTTTGATGTCCTGGCTCAACTAGCCAACATCCCAGCACGCATTACCTTGTATGAACTTCTTAGACTATCAAAGTCGACCAGAGAAGCTCTACAAGAAGCTCTGGCAAATGCTGAGGTCTTCATGACCCAAGTGCCGAAGGAGGAAGATGTAGAGAATTGCCTCCACACCTCCCCAAATGCTCCCTGCATTACCTTCACAGCAGATGATATGCAGGTTAAAGGGAAGCATGATCGACCCCTGTACTTCACAGGGTATATTGGATCGTCTGAGGTGAACCGCATTCAGGTAGATCCAGGGTCCGCATTGAGCATCATGCCTCGCCGGGTCATGCAACATCTGGGCATCCCCACCTATCGTCTGAGCCCTACCCAGATGACCATTTACGGGTTTAATGCCAACAGCACCCGTCTGATGGGGAAGGTCAAGCTCAAATGCCAGATTGGAGATCTGAGGTCAGAGGTGACATGCTACGTCATAGATGCTGACACCTCCTACAACTTGCTGCTGGGACGACCGTGGATTCATCGCAACTCTATCGTTCCCTCTACTCTCCACCAAGTCATGAAATACATTGACGGGAGTGGAAACGTGCGAACGTTGATTGCCGAGAGGCACCCGTTCAAGGGAGTGGAGAATTATTTCACAGATTCCCTCCTATATCAGGAATCTGTAGAAATAGATGAAGTCCCGCAACCAGAAGAACCAGACTCTGGCAATGAAGCCGACACCGAGCTGGAAGAAGATGAGTGCGTGTGGGAGCTGGATCCACCTGTAACGGGCATTAATAAGCCCGATGTTGATAATACCTCCACCGACGATGTAGGCGGTTGGTACATTAATGAAGAATTAGATTTAGCGTATTTATCTGTGTTTGCTTCCGATTCAATACCGTCAGATACTAGCACTGATGTAGATGATGACCTCTGGTCGGCAATGGATGCTTTGACATCGTTGCATGTACCAGTAAAATCATCCTTCGGGACGCACCAAGATGCCGGCGATGCGCAAGAATCTATATTTATGGTTCCAGCCAGACGGAAAGGCAAAAAGCCAATTCTTTTTGGGCGAATCTCGTCTGAACCAACGCCCCACGAAGAATCAGAAGGCGAGGAGGAATACCCTCAGTTCGGTCATTATGAACCAAAAGCGCTCAGAATGATGAAGTGCATGGGGTACGATCTAACCAACAGACGCGGGTTGAACTTCGGCAAAGGAAGGAGAATGCTACTTCGATCCTTTGTGCCGAAAGGGAAAGCCCCTGATTATTATCATCGGACGCGCCGGGGGTTGGGCTATGTATCGACTCCGATCCCATCAGCCTCTGATTCTGAAGGGCCATCAGGTCATAATTACTCTTCAGGCACGTCATTGTGGGAGTCGGATGTCAGTGTCGGCAACATCTTCAGAGAACTTTCAGTGAACATGGTTTCAACAAGCCACCTGGAAGACGGAGATGAAGAAATGATCCAATCTGATACAGATCCTTGGATCAAACATTTAAATACTCTTTGGGATACCCGCTTTGAACAGCGCGAGCCACCCACAGAAGACAAGGTTGTTCAAGTCAATCTAGGAGATGAGGCCAATCTTAAGCCCATCTTCATAAGTGACGGCCTGTCACCTTCGGAGAAGAAGGATCTAATATCTCTTGTACAAGAGTATATAGACGTCTTCGTCTGGAATTACGAGGACCTGCCTGGACTTGATCCTCAAGTGGCTATGCACTGCCTCAACATCAATCCGGACGCAAAACCTGTCAAACAACAGCAGCGACGGTTCCGTCCAGAAATAATAGAGGCAATTCAATCAGAAGTCAGAAAACTTATTGATTCTGGCTTCATCAGGGAAGAACAACATCCCGACTGGGTAGCCAACATTGTCCCAGTTGCCAAGAAGAACGGGAAGATCTGGATCTGCATCGACTTCCGTGATCTAAACGAGGCTTGCCCCAAAGACGAATTCCCATTGCCAATCACAGATGTCATGATTGACAATACTTGTGGATTCAAATGAATGTCCTTCATGGATGGATTCTCAGGATACAATCAAATTAAAATGTATCCTGATGACGAAAAACATACCTCCTTCAGGACACCTCTAGGGGTATATTGCTACACCGTCATGCCCTTCGGATTGAAGAATGCAGGGGCAACATATCAAAGGGCCATGAATGCCATTTTCCATCAGCAAATATGCAAAACGGTGGAGTGTTATGTTGACGACATCGAGGTAAAAAGCCGCACTAAAGATGATCACATATCTGATCTGAAGGTTGTCTTTGATATCATGCGGGCTCATCAATTGAAGATGAATCCCACCAAGTCCTTCCTGGGGGTGGCCAGTGGCAAATTCCTAGGATTTGTTGTAACTTCCACAGGAATCCATTTGGACCCAGAAAAGATCCGCGCTATCCAGGAGATGCAACCTCCGAGAAATCTCAAGGAACTCAGGGGATTGCAAGGACGATTGGCATACATCCGCAGGTTTATCTCAAACCTCTCCGGAAGATGCCAACCCTTCACTAAGCTAATGAAGAAGGGTGTCTCGTTCATTTGGGACGACGCTTGTCAACAAGCATTTGAGGAAATCAAGCAATACCTCACTCAACCACCAGTCCTTGCAGCTCCGGTATCCGGAAAGCCTTTCCTGGTGTACGTTCGAGCAATGGATCATTCTTTGGGAGCTCTACTAGCTCAGAATGATGATCAAGGACGAGAACAAGCAATTTACTATTTGAGTAGAACAATGATCGGAGCCGAACATCGGTACAACCCGATCGAGAAGGAATGTTTGGCACTGGTGTTCGCCATTCAGAAAATGCGACGCTATTTGGTAGGCCAAACTATAAAAGTCATATCAAAAGTTAACCCCCTGAGGTTACTTATGACTAAACCTTCATCGCTAAATGGCCGACTGGCAAAATGGGCCATATTGTTATCTCAATATGAGATGCACTTTTTACCACAAAAGGCTATTAAGGGACAAGCGGTGGCGGATTTTCTTGCTGAGCATCCAGATTCGAGGGCAGCCAAAGTCTACGAGGATCTCCCAGATGAAGTTGCTGAAGTCTGCCTAACTCAGACATCGTTCGAAAGTCAAGTATGGCAACTTTTCTTTGACGGTGCATCCATAACAAGCCCAAAAGGACACATCGTAGCGGGGGTAGGAGGAGTACTCGTCTCGCCACAGAACTATGTGATTCCTCGAGCTGTCTCGCTAACTGAGCCTTGCTCCAACAATGTAGCGGAATACAACGCTCTCCTGATTGGGATGCAATTTGCCGATGAGATTGGCGTTAAAAATCTCGAGGCATACGGTGACTCTAAACTCATTGTTAGCCAAGTTCGCGGGGAGTACGAAGTCAGACATGAGGACCTAGTACCCTACTACAACGCAACTATCCACATGGCCGAGAGGTTCACAAACTTCTACATCGATCATGTACCGCGCAGGCAAAATGCGCATGCAGATGCACTGGCGTCCCTCGCGGCTTCCTTAGCACTTCCAGCTGGAGCGATGGAAAAGGTATTCGTCTACAGCCACGACCTGTATTGCCCGAGAACTGCCCTCGAAGACTATCAAGAGTCAAAGGGAGAGTGTCAAGGTAAAGAAGCGCTGGAATTATCAACCGGGCCAGAGCTTAAAGACTGGCGATTCCCCTATATCGACTATGTCTTGTATGGCATCCTGCCTGAGGACGCCAAAGAAGCGGCTGCCATTCGAAGGAAAGCCCCTAAATTTTACTACAATGCGATTACACGAACATTGTATCGCCGATCGCATGACGGGATCTTGCTCCGGTGCCTCTCACCAAAGGAGGCTCAAGAGGTATTGAAAGAAGCCCACGACGGCATGTGTGGAGCCCACCAACCCGGCCCAAATTTGGCACATCGACTCCAAAGATTGGGTTACTATTGGCCCAAGATGATTGCCGACGCCGTCACCTATGCCAAAAGATGTCATGCCTGCCAAGTGCACGGCGATTTCATCCATCAAGCACCAGGGTACCTCCACTCTACGACCTCTACCTGGCCATTTGAAATGTGGGGAATGGATGTGGTTGGCCCTATCAGCCCACCATCATCAAAAGGACATCGGTTTATTTTGGCAATAACCGATTATTTCTCTAAATGGATCGAAGCTATTCCTCTGAAGGAGGTAAAATCGTCTAACGTGATCAAGTTTGTGAAACATCACGTTATTTACTGTTTCGGTGTACCTCGGCGAATTGTCCATGACAATGGGCCCCAGTTCATCAGCCAGGCATTCCAAAGATTCTGCGCTAAGTTCAGAATCCAGAGTGTGTCCTCAACGGCATACTATCCTGCTAACGGCCTCGCAGAAGCTCTCAACAAGACTATTGGCAAGCTTCTCAAGAAGTTCGTCTCGAAAAGTCAACGAGACTGGGACGACAAGCTGGGTGAATGCTTATGGGCCTACCGCACAACTGTGCGAACCCCAACTAAAGCTACGCCATTTTCTTTGGTCGATGGGTGTGAAGCCGTGCTTCCACTGGAAATCCAAATTCCATCTCTACATGTCGCCCTGACAGCGGAGATGACAACCGAGGAGAAGCATCGACAGCGACTCCAAGAATTGGAAGCCTTAGACGATAAGCGTCTGCAGGCCCAACAGCAAATCGAGCTCTACCAAGCCCGGATTACCAGAGCCTTCAACAAGAAAGTTAAAGTGCGAACTTTCAAGAAAGGTGACCTAGTCTTAGCCGTCAGAAGACCCATGGTGATGACGCACAAGACAAAAGGAAAATTTCAGCCCAAATGAGAAGGACCATTCGTAGTAGAGTCAGTCTACTCAAATGGATCATATCGCCTCATAACCTCAAATGGCGATACGCTCATGATGCCGATCAATGGCAGATTCTTGAAGAAGTACTATCCTTAATAGTACTCCTCCTCTGATTAAGTCAAAATTACACCTCTGATCAAAACAAGAAGAGCTTCTTCATTAATATCGAGCGCCTCCGACGGCTAAGGATAGAGGAAAATGTTGGCTTCTAAGCCCAACATAAGTCTTCGACAACTCATCATGCTGAAGGGAATAGCATGGCTATCCCAACTCAAACGGTAGTTGGTAAAGGCACCTCAAACCCGTTGACAGCTGAGGATTTGCTAAAAATCCTAAGGGACACGTTCCCATTTGATCCAACGCCTCCGACGACTAAGGATAGAGGAAAATATTGGCTTCTAAGCCCAACATAAGTCTTCGACAACTCATCATGTTGAGGGGAATAGCATGGCTAGCCCAACTCAAACGGTAGTTGGTAAAGGCACCTCAAATCCGTTGATAGCTGAGGGTTTGCTAAAAATCCTAAGTGGACTTGATTCCACTCTCCCCTCCAAAATCCCTTACCAATTCTCATCCACAGAATGGTGGGTCTACAAAATACAGTTGTTGTCAAGTTAACACTATACCTCTGACATTCCAAACTCCACTTGTCAATTCTCATCAATAGGATGATAGGTCCTCAAAATTGCTCGTATCGCAAATTAATTCTTGTCAAGTTAATATTACACCTCTGACAAATTACTGTTAAGTTCAACATTACACTTCTAACAATAATCAAGTTGCTGTCAAGTTAATATTACACCTCTGACAGTCACTTTCCTTCAGACTTCCGTATTGAAGCTAAAACGAATGATGCTAAGTTAACACTACACCTCTAGCATCTAAGTCATTGCTAAGTTCAACAATACACCTATGGCCATGACTTTTCCTCGACTTCCCTATCCAAGCCGAGATGACCAATGCCAAGTTCAATATTACACCTCTAGCATTACCTTCACTGGCAGGTTAAAAATCACACCTATGTCAGTGACACTTTCAGTTTTCCCAAACGAAAGCTGAAATGCTTCTGAGTCAAGTTAATATCACACCTCTGATTCACATTCTTGTCGAGTTAACATCACACTTCTGGCAAGACAACTTTCAACCCGTTAAGTTAATATCACACCTCTAACGGTAAAGATTTTCCTAGATTCCCTGCGAGTCTAGTCTCACTTGTTACTCTCTTCAATAGAATAACAAGTCTACCTAAACACATTGTTAGGTTAATACTACACCATTAACAGTGTTTTCCTTCAAATCCCCAGCTGAGCTTAATCAAGTGAATCCTAAACCTTGAAAAAGGCCCATTTTCCCTGGGGGTACGAGTTTCACTTGTCATTCTTCTTTATAGATTGACAGGTCCACAAAATTATCCTATCTCTTGCCAAGTTAATATTACACCTCTGACAGTATTGTGAAAGTTCCTGAAATAGGATCTTTCCCTACAAAATTTGACTTATTAAGATTATCATCATAATTTTGACGAAGTCAAAGTCCTTCTGCTTCTATGCGTCTAACTGAAGACAAAAGGTTCAAGACAATAGAAAGAGGCAGAAAGAAAAATGTCAATTTTATTTATATCCAGGCATATGAAAGTGATACAAAACGCTCTCTTATACAATAAGATTGAGTGTTACATTTAAAGGAGTACAAAGAAGTCCCTCTCTCTCTCAGAGGTTGCACTCACTCCTTGAAGCTGCGTTTGATTCCAAGTACAAGATGTTTGGAAGGGCGCCAAAATAGAATCAGATATTGTGGCAACGATCAGAAGCTGGTTGCACCACGATGCATGATGTAAACATCGAAAGAGCCCTAGCTGACTAAGCTAAGAGCGATGGTGTTCTTGAGGTCCGGTGGCAGCAGAAAGCCCTGCAACCCTTCATTCATGAGCATCTCTCTCGCCATAAGGCCATCCAGCAGACATGGAGAGTCCTCGATGTCACTTCTGGGGTGAGAGAGGAAGGGGATGCTATCTGCCACTATATCCACCGTAACCCCCCTCGCTGCCATACCCACTGTGACCGTGACCAGCCCGCAACCATGACTGGTGCGTCACGTTCAAAGAGATCTTGACGAGGGTTAAGTCCCTGTCAGGGACCATGATTTCTTCCCTTGTGGACGACGGGGACTATGATTTCTTCCCTTGTGGACGAACATCGAACGAGTTCGTCGGCCGAAATATTCTTCCCGGGGCCCAGCGAACCTGAAAAAGGACGATCAAGCCTACCTGCAAGAAGCAAACAAGGGAATTAGACAATTCAGAACTTAGTACACTTCGACAGAAGAAAACTAAGTCACAAACGCGGTTATTGCTGAAGACTGCAGACGCGGGAATGACCCACGCAGTGAGTTAAACTTCCGCGGTGGCAGAAACAGACGCGAGCAAGACTGTGATACACACAGAATTCAAACGCGACCTAATTTCACATCCGCGTTTAAGATACAAGGCGCACAGAGAATCAGACGCCAAAAATTGCCATCTCTCTGTTGGAGGAACAGGAGTTGCAAGATTCGGGTCTAAAACCTTCAACCCGAGTTGAAATTCATCCAAGTCAGTGGCCTTAAAACGCGAGCTTCATGAGCAAAGCCAGCGCCAGGTGCCAAAGACTTCTGTGCTCGCGTCCCAAGAAGTTCAAGTCGATGGCGCAAATTCCAGAAGAGGAATGCACCAACCACGACTTCGCAAGAAAGTCCAGATGATATCTCTCTAAGAGATATACTAAAATTCAAAATTGGTTGGGACTAAAAAGGTCATGGCAAATCAGAACGGCGTACCCGCAGAGGCCTCTATTAAGAGTGTAACTCTCTGCATCGAAGCGCGGACATAAAAGGAGTTCAGAGAGACGCTTTCTGTTATTGAAATCACTTGACAGTGGTAATCTTCTGAAGAGACCAAACAGAAGCATGAAAGCTCTGGGTCATCTTCATCCATGGAGGCAAACCCCTGGTGAAGTCCTTGAAGGGAGAAGACAGAAACTCTCAGTGCACTCGCTGTCAAAAGAAAATAGTCCAAGTATGGACTGCTAAAGGGAGAGGGTGAGCCCTATTTATAGGCTGCCCCTGATAACTATCATTAATGCTTCATTAATCAAAACCGTCGGCCTTAATGACCGCACGACCCTCAAAGTCCAATAGGAGTCTGACGCGTGGAACGTTGCTTCGGGAAGCGTCGCCGACGATGGTCTTAAACCGCCCGCGCCGGTTTTGCATTAAAAAGCATTAACGCCTAAGCCCAATGAAGAACTGACGCGTGGACAGCACATTTAATACAGCGTGAAGTTCGCACGCCAAAAGGAAAGTGTCCCTTCGGCTCCACAGGACACGTGGCAGTGCACTCATGACATGGCACGGATTCGCACCCAACAGGCGCGCCTCTTAGATGGACGTGCCCCGTCAAAACAGCCATAGTCGCGTCCAGAAAGTCGCGTCCTTACTCAAAAGGATGCGTCTCTCCGAAGTTCGCGTCCTTCCAATCCGGCCTAGCATCGCGTCTGCCCAATCGAACATCAGTCGCGTTTCCATTTCCAAAAGACGCACCCCATGAAAAGTCGCGTCTTTAAAGCAGTACTATCTCTGCTCTTCAAAGAAGAACTAGCGTTCAGTCCTTACTTCTATAAATCAGTTCAACAGTACACTGGCACAAGCAGACGATCGTCCACTCCTAGCTTAAAGTGCGCCCACGACGGACTAAAAGCAATCGGGGAGGTTTAGACTGTGTATCTAGACACTTAACACGATCAACTCTGGTGGCCTCAAAGAGTTCAACAGTACACTCACGAAGACCAACTCCAGATAAGATCAAACCCGGAGCATTAACAGTCCAGTCATAAAGGTGAATTCAGCTAGAGTCCAAAGTATTTTGAAATCCGTCCCAGTTAACTGCGGAATATCGAAAACTTTAGAGGGGGTTCTGTAGGCTGTCTAAAAATCATTAGAAGACAAGCCATTAAAAGAGGCAGAGTTTCAAGTTCTGGATGCAGGACTGATGATGGCCAGCCGCGTCTCAACATCAAGGCGCGTGGGCTCGACACCCGCGTCTCAACCTCAAGGCGCGTGGGCTCGACACCCACGTCTCAACCTCAAGGCGCGTGGGCTCAACACCCGCGTCTCAACCTCAAGGCGCGTGGGCTCAACACCCGCGTCTCAACCTCAAGGCGCGTGGGCTCAACACCCGCGTCTCAACCCCAAGGCGCGAGGGTCTAAGGCCCACGTCTCGGTTATAACCGCCCTGGTTATGGGGCCACTCACCGCCCACATAGCGGGGAGGTCAGCCCCTCATTGTGGAGCGTTTTTAGGGGGCACGATCACCCCTGGAACCTCTATAAATAGTCTCGTCACTATGAAGGACAAAAAAAAGGAGGGGAGAGGAAGAAAGAGGAACAACGTCAACGGGCCGATCAAGAGAGAGACAACAGACTACATACAGGCAGACAGAGAGAGAAGCAGGAGAGAGCTAAACTCTTCAGCAAGCTTGCCGCGAACAAGTTGCTCTTTGCCTACCTCCTCTTTGAGAGTTTTGGTAGACAGAGCTGTGCTACTCCTTCTACCAGCCAAAGAGAAGATCCCTGACGATCCAGACGGTCATCCGATCAACGGAGAACAAGATTCACTCTCCACCACCACCTGAAGAACCCAGCCTTAAACAAAGGGAGGATTCAAGACTCAACATCCTCCCTCCCTTGTAACTGGAAGGAAAACAGTTTTTGTTGTAATTTTTCATCTGATTCAAGGAAACTTTACGCGAATTTTTCCTCTGCAAACAGTGATCATATGATGTGTTCAGAGTTTATAGGAGTTGTGAGAGATCAGTATCAGTTATCAGTGATTAGTGTTTAGTTGTGTTAGTGGCTATATCTCCAGTATCCTATTTCAGATGTCAGATATTTGTTGTCAGCTACTCAGTTCTCAGTTATCAGTTGTCAGATTATCAGCTATTATTGACATCACTAGTTGCTGGAGATATCAGTTACTCTTAATAATAACTCATATTGTTGTTTGCTAATAAAAGACACCATAACCTGGGGAACAGGGGTAATTGCCTAATGATGCATGTTGTGTATTTGGAAGGACTTATTATGGTACCGAGTAGTGGGTTCCAACCATGGGGAACCAAGGTAGTACTGGCTACCTATTCAGTTGTCAGTTGTCAGGACTACGCGCGGATTACGGCGCCACACTAGTTGTCTTTTCGTGTGGGGCTGTGGTCTTCAGATATTAGAGCCTTGCGGCTTGTCCTGGTTCAGCGCCAGGGTGTTAGACCGTGGTATCGGGCATGCACGGTACCCTTTCAAAACACATGCACTACATTGGAAGGCAGTTACAATAACGATAACTTTGTTTGATATGTGGGAAAACGGCTGTGGTATGGGACACAGCTAAGTACTACATTAGCTAGGTTAATAACAACCAAGCAGACTAGTGACATATGCTAGGTTACACATCTTGACATCATCTATTAGTTTACAATTATAATAGTTGCCTTTTTCCTTCATACATGTTGTTATTCAGTTATTCTTTAGTTCAGTTGTTTATCATGTTATTTAGTTATCTTATGACTGCAGTTTATCTTGTTATTATTCTGTGCACATTATTTACATGCATGAGTTCTCCCCTTTACACACACACTCACCAGGTCGCTTTCTGATGACCCTGGATTTGTACGTCCAGATATTGGACGCTTTGTTTCTATTGTTCAGGTGTTCGATGAGACTGTACGCTTTGGAAGAGCTGGAGCTTCTCCCTATTCGATTCCGGTATTCTTATCTTTCTTGCCTTCATATTATTTCCTGATTCTCATTATATCAGATTCAATTGTTATTCTAGTCTTTATTTATATGATATCATGCGTGGATGCTTATATGTGATATTGCAGTAATCATAATTTATTACAGTTGAAATTTATAGCTTGTTTCGGGTTAAATATGGCTTAGCGCGTATACGTGAGGTATTTTTCTTGCATATATGCATCGCCGACTCGTGTCGCGCCTCCGCTCCAGCGTATTTTGGAAAGCGGGACGTGACAGGGTTTTCTTTGTATCAGAGCCTAGGTTTCCGACTTGCGATCTTGAATTTTGAATTTTGATATTCGCAAGATGACCTAGTTCCTACTGGTAACTTGAAATAAGATATAGTTACATTGCAATATACATATACTATCCATTATGATATCCAATCCATTTGGAATTGGCCGTCCTTCCTTTGAAAATCCTTATCTTTGATCTTTTGGTATCCTTGATTTCTACTCTTCATTAGAGTGATCCTGATTTTCATCTTGCTTCTCTTCCTCCTTCCCGATTCTATTCTTTGACTTTGTCTATTGAAATTGGTTACTCCTTGCTGAAATCGGCAGCAGAAATCAGAGTAGCGAAGCGGAAGCGTGGTGGATTTATAACGTGCAGAGTAGCGACGTGAAGCTTGTTTGTCCTCTCCTTTGATTTTTGATTTCTTTTACCATTCCCTGCCCTATTGAATTTTAGGGACGAAATTTTTATAAGGTGGGTAGAATGTAAGGTCCCTAGTTAGAAATACTGTATTTTTATTTTTACTAAAGTATTTATTTTGATATACTGATTAATTTTTTTAATCAAACTTAATTTATTATTTTTTTTCTTGTGATTATTATTATTAAATATGAAAATTTATTTTTAGATCGTAAATGACACTTAGACTTTATATACTATTGCCATTATTTCTTATCAGTATTTTTAATTACTTATTACTATTAGTATTATTATTATTATTGTTAGTATTTATTAATTATTAATAGTGTTACTAATATTATTATTTTTTATTATTATTGTATGGTTAATTATTAAGATTATTATTATTAGTGTTATTATTATTTTATTTATTTATTTTAATATTAGTATAAGTATTAGTGGTAGTGGTAATTGTTAATTATTATTTCTATTATTATTATTGTTGTTGTTGTTATTAATGTTATTATTTAATATTATTATTGTTTTATTTTTAGTAGTAGCATTATTTCTTATTCCCTTTATCCTTGTTCCTACCCATCCATACCCAATAGCATACCCATTACCATTTACCCTTACCCATGAATCTTACCCGAAACCCAATCTATACCCATTATAACCACAAACCCACTACCCATTCATATCCAATTAGACCCAATACCCATTAACCTCAAACCCAATAACACATGCCCAATATAACCTCCCATATAAATAATCATCTAATCCTATTCTTAACAAGAAACCTAACCCTAATGATTAACATAATCCTTCTCCTTCTTCACCATAGCCGTCGCACAGCTCCCTTTAGCAGCAAGCGCACCGAGCAACCTTTCCCCCGGGCTTCACCTTCACCCAGATCCACGCGCAGCCAACCAGGCCGCCTTCCCCCTTCCCCGTGTGCACCTCCTCATCGCCGGAACTCCGTCGGAGCACCCCAACCTTTCCCCCGGAGCCCCGGCGCACGTCAGCATCCTCAGCAGCATACCTGGCCGCCTGCCCTTGCCGCACAACGCCCGGCCTCCTCCCCAATCCGCCGAGCGCGCACAACCCAGGCCTCCCTCTGCAGACCATGTTGGCCCAATAGCCTTCCCCTCTAGTTTTGATGATGATCAACACTCATGTAGTTATGTTTACTAATATTCTTGTGTTTCTAAGTTTCAGATCATTAACAGGATATTAGTTGGTGATTAGCTTCAACAAGATGATTAGAAGCTTATCATGGTGATTCCGGTGCCAAAGCTTAAAGATCATACCTTTGCACTTGGAGAATCACGGAGTTTTGGAGCAAGTCTACTTGAAGATGAAGATCGTCAAGAAGACTTAGGTATCCTAGTTTAGATAGAGTTTTAGATCCATTTGTAAAGCTTAGTTTAGTTGATATGCTCAAGTGCACAAAACACACACGTTTCATGATTTGGTTTTTGGTTTTCGTGAATAATAGATCCAAACAAGTTTACTTTATACCTATGTATATTAGATATGGTCTAGATACACATACATGCTTTAAACTTGCTAGACAAACTTATTTTGACTATCCTATTCATGTTTTGGAAAAATCAAGTTTGATAAAAATACAAGTTTTGTTTTTGATAAAATTGGCAAGACACAAAAATGAATTGATATATGTCTTGAAATTTTTATCACAAGTTTGGTTATCAAAGTAAAATGATAAAACAAGTTTTAGAAAAACATATTTTTAGAAAAACAGTTTTTATTGTGATTAAAACTATTTTTTAGATTTACTGTGATTTTATGGATTTTTATTGAGTGAAAAGACCTATTTTCAAATCCCGTATCTGTGCAGAACTGAGGACTGGCTGACAGGCCAAGTCGGTCGACGGGACCGGTCGACCGCACCATAGGCCGGTCGACCGGGACGGTAGACCGACGTGCACAAGTCTGTGCACGTTTTGGAGTCTCTGGGACGGTCGACCGGGCCGGTCGACCGAGATGAGAGTTCTGCTCTCAGGATGTTTCGGTCGACCGGGCCGGTCGACCGCTATTGCCCAACGGTCACATTTTTGACCGTTGGCGGTCGACCGGGCCGGTCGACCGGTGGCCTGTCAGGCTGCCACATCAGCCTAACGGCTAGTTTTGTATAGGGGCTATATAAACCCCATCTCTTTGGGGATTTTTGCCAAGTTTTCTAAGAGAAAAATTTTTAGTTTTCTGAAGTGTTTAAAAGAGTTTTAAAAAGAGTTTTTGGGCTTTAAACTTCTCATCTCTATTTGTTTTGGGTTTTTGGAAAATCAAAGAAAGCTAGGGTTTTGGGAGATTGAATTGATTTGCTTTTTCTATCTTCTACAAGTGATTTCCCAAGAAGTTTTTCTTTGTTGCTTGTTTCCAAAAACACCTTGTTTCCACACTTGAGCTATCTTCTATCCTAAACTATTAGGATCTTGTTTTGTGGAAAAAGATAAGAGAAAAAGAAAGAGAAGTGTTTGAGGTTGTTTGTTGTAAACCTCATTGTTGTAAACACCCTTATACTTGTGAATCCCTCTTCGGTAGAGGTGATCGGGTGATTGTGTTGTGGATCCCTCTTAGGTAGAGGTGATAGTGTTTGGTTGTGAGCCTCTTCGGTAGAGGTGTGTGGATTCGTTGTTGTATTGGCTACGGGCCTAACCCCTCGGTTGTGAGGAGGTTGTTGTTTGAGAGAGGAGTTTGGTACTCCTAGACTTGTAAGAAATCCTCTTCGGTAGAGGTTCCCTCGGTGGGAGTTGAGATAGTGGAAATCCTACACGGTGGTGTAGGCGGGGATGTAGAGCAAGGTGCTCGAACCTCGAAACAAATCTTGGTGTTTGCGATTGCTCCCATTGTCTCTCTAACTCTCTCTCATTTACTTTGTGCAAAGCATCATACTTCATCTCATATCATACTTGCTTGTGTTGAGCATATTTCTTATTGCCTTGCATTAGTTCATATTGCTATATCCTTGATTGCTTGGCTTGATTGTGTGTGCACATTGCTTGAATTGCTTGTGTGTTTGTGCATCACCTATACTCATCCAACAAGAGCTTCACATAGCGCCTCAACCCATATCTAGGGGAATCAAGAGGAGTTAGTCCAGAGCCTCGCAAGGGGAATTCGGCTACACTTGTTGGATTGTATTAAGTGTGTTGCAAGATTTGCATTAGCTTCCGCATTTAGCGCACTTAGTTTGCATTTAGTTTATTAGATTAGCACTTACACCTATTCACCCCCCCTCTAGGTGTTTTTCAGACCAGCAACAGCGCCCCACGACAGCAGCACAACACCTCCCCCAACAGCATATGGCAGCGTCTAACACCCCCTGCCCTTCCCTGGCGCGCAACCCCCTTGTGCACTGCCCTGCCGCACCCAACCACCAGCAACCGCAGCAACATCCAGTGGCAGCGAGTGTAGGGTGCCATAGCCCGTCGTCGAGGCCGTCGACTCCTCCGGCGAGCCTCCGCGATGCTCCACGACTCTTCGGTCTCCTCCGCCTTGTCGTGCTCCTCCGTCGGCAAGCCACGTCAACACTCCATGGTTGCCCCTTGCCGCAGACACCTGACAGCCATGCCCATGCCCTCTTCGGATCCGTTTGGTGAGATCTGAACCCAGCTACAGGAGACCCGGACCCGATTTAGATTCGTGCTCATTGTGGACCCGATACAATGGCGATTCGAAGACTGATTTATGGAATGATCCGTATATCAGTACCAGTTCGTGTAGTGAAGACCAGACGGTGATTCGGTTCCGAAACTGCGTCATTTCATGTGAGTGTTCGTTCTTGTGCATTTCCTTATTTACCGTTGCCGGTATGCATTTACATGTTACACTTATCATTTCATGTGACTTTCTGTTATATTTTACCAGTTTGATTACTTGTACCACTTCATGACATATCTATGACTGTACACTTTACATATCTAGTTGATAGGAGCATATATGAGTATCAGTTCATGTGTTGGTAGATCGTCATTGTTAGCTTTGGTCTAGTGTTGATATACCATAGGCCAGACTTGACCTTGTAACTAATATAGCTGTGATGAATCCTAGAATGAATATACATGTTGATTTTGAGGTTGATGGATCATTGAAAGAGGTCAGAGAACTATACTATGTGAAGTGATTTTCAGTCATATTGTTTGGTGACATATCTTGATGATAACGAGTGTAATATCTATCATTTTTGTGTATTTTAGAAAATTGTTATAAAGCCTTGATCATACACACAGGCAGGTTTATTAGTCGACTTGCCTTTCTTTTAGTCGACTAATACTCCTATTAGTCGACTTACCATAGTCCTCTAGTCGACTTGGTGACTATTCAGAAAAGTTATCGACTATCTATTTGTTGACTGTAAGCTACATTAGTCGACTTGCCCTTTCCTATAGTCGACTTACACTTCTATACTAGTCGACTTATCCCTCCTGCTAGTCGACTAAACTAGTCAAACCTCCTTTTATTAGTCGACTTATCCCTCCTATTAGTCGACTTACACTTTTTATAGTCGACTTATCCCTTTTGCTAGTCGACTAAACCAGTCCAAAATCCTCTATACTAGTCGACTTGCTCCTACCCTAGTCGACTAACTCTAGTCTGACTGCTGTTCTTAGATTTCTTATGGATTGAGTACTTTACCCCTTAGTTATGATCTTGGTTATCGTTGGATGAATATGGTTTTGAGGAATAGGTATTGATTGAATTGACCTGACCTGATAGATCTTAGATATATATCTGATATGTTACTTGACTTTAGGATCCTGTGATTGACCTTGATAGAGTGAGTGTGTGATAATCTTGAAATATAAGGATTTGATTATATGTATCAGGTTATGTAGTATTTCAGTTATTGAGATTTGGATATATCGGTGATCTTGTACTTCAGAGTTATCAGATAGCAGTTATCAGTTTATCAGTTATTGATAAGATTATTTGTTGGTGATCATATGATGTGTTCAGAGTTATAGGAGTTGTGAGAGATCAGTATCAGTTATCAGTGATTAGTGTTCAGTTGTGTTAGTGGCTATATCTCAAGTATCCTATTTCAGATGTTAGATATTAGTTATCAGCTACTCAGTTATCAGTTATCAGCAGTCAGTTGTCAGATTATCAGCTATTATTGACATCACTAGTTGCTGGAGATATCTGTTACTCTTAATAATAACTCATATTGTTGTTTGCTAATAAAAGACATCATAACTCGGGGAATAGGGGTAATTGCCTGATGATGCATGTCGTGTATTTTGGAAGGACTTATTATGGTACCGAGTTGTGGGTTCCAATCATGGGGAACCAAGGTAGTACTGGCTACCTATTCAGTTGTCAGTTGTCAGGGCTATGCCCGGATTATGGCGCCACACTAGTTGTTTTTTCGTGTGGGGCTGTGGTCTTCAGATATTAGAGCCTTACGGCTTGTCCTAGTTCAGCGCCAGGGGTGTTAGATCGTGGTACCTGGCATGCACGGTACCCTTCCAAAGCACATGCACTACATTGGCAGGCAGTTACAATAAAGATAACTTTGTTTGATATGTGGGAAAACGGCTGTGGTTTGGGACACAGCTAAGTACTACATTAGCTAGGTTAATAACAACCAAGCAGACTAGTGACATATGCTAGGTTACACATCTTGACATCAGCTATTAGTTTACAGTTGTAATAGTTGCCTTTTTCCTTCATGCATGTTGTTATTCATTTATCCTTTAGTTCAGATGTTTATCATGTTATTTAGTTATCTTATGACTGCAGTTTATCTTGTTATTATTCTGTGCATATTATTTACATGCACGAGTTCTCCCCTTTACACACACACTTACCAGGTTGCTTTCTGACGACCCTAGATTTGCACGTCCAGATATTGGACGCTTTGTTTCTATTGTTCAGGTGTTCGATGAGACTGTACGCTTCGCGAAGAGCTGGAGTTTCTCCCTATTCGATTCCGGTATTCTTATCTTTCTTGCCTTCATATTATTCCTGATTCTCGTTATATCAGATTCAGTTGTTATTCCAGTCTTTATTTATATGATATCATGCTTGGATGCTTATATGTGATATTGCAGTAATCATGATTTATTACAGTTGAAATTTATAGCTTGTTTCGGGTTACTTAAGGCTTAGTGCGTATACGTGAGGTATTTTTCTTGCATATATGCGTCCTCGACTCGTGTCCCGTTTTCGCTCCAGCGTATTTTGGAAAGCGGGGCGTGACAGGGTTTTCTTGGTATCAGAGCCTAGGTTTTCGACTTGCGATCTTGAATTTTGAATTTTGATATTCGCAAGATCACCTAGTTCTTACGGTAACTTGAAATAAGCTATAGTTACACTGCAATATACTTATGATATTCAGTCCATTTGGAATTGGCCGTCCTTCCTTTGGAAATCCTTATCTTTGATCTTTTGATATCCTTGATTTCTACTCTTCTTTAGAGTGATCCGAATTTTCATCTTACTTCTCTTCCTCCTTCCCGATTCTATTCTTTGACTTTGTCTCTTGAGATTGGTTACTCCTTGCTGAAATTGGTAGCAGAAATCAGAGTGGCGAAGCGAAAGCGTGGTGGATTTATGACGTGTAGAGTAGCGACGTGAAGCTTGTTTGTCCTCTCCTTTGATTTTTGATTTCTTTTACAATTCCCTGCCCTATTGAATTTCGGGGACAAAATTTTTATAAGGTGGGTAGAATGTAAGATCCCTAGTTAGAAATACTGTATTTTTATTTTACTAAAGTATTTATTTTGATTTACTGATTAATTTTTTTAATCAACTTAATTTATTATTTTCTTTCTTGTGATTATTATTATTATTAAATATGGAAATTTATTTTTAGATAGTAAATGACACTTTGGCTTTATATACTATTGCTATTATTTCTTATCAGTTTTTTTAATTACTTATTACTATTAGTATTATTATTATTAATATTGTTAGTATTTATTAATTATTAATAGTGTTACTAATATTATTATTTATTATTATTATTGTATGGTTAATTATTAAGATTATTATTATTTGTGTTATTATTATTTTATTTATTTATTTTAATATTAGTATAAGTATTAGTGGTAGTGGTAATTGTTAATTATTATTTCTATTATTATTATTATTGTTGTTGTTGTTATTAGTGTTATTATTTAATATTATTTTTGTTTTATTATTAGTAGTAGCATTATTTCTTATTCCCTTTTATCCTTGTTCCTACCCATCCATACCCAATAGCATACCCATTACCATTTACCCTTACCCATGAATCTTACCCGAAACCCAATCTATACCCATTATAACCACAAACCCACTACCCATTCATATCCAATTAGACCCAATACCCATTACCCTCAAACCCAATAACACATACCCAATATAACCTCCCATATAAATAATCATCTAATCCTATTCTTAACCAGAAACCTAACCGTTATGATTAACATAATCCTTTTCCTTCTTCACCATAGCCGCCGCACAGCTCCCTTCAGCAGCAAGCGCACCGAGCAACCTTTCCCCCGGGCTTCACCTTCACACAGATCCACGCACAGCCAACCAGGCTGCCTTCCCCCATCCCCGTGTGCACCTCCTCGTCGCCGGAACTCCGCCGGAGCTCCGCAACCTTTCCCCCGGAGCTCCGGCGCATGTCAGCATCCTCAGCAGCAAACCTGGCCGCCTGCTCCTTGCCGCACAACGCCCAGACTCTTCCCCAATCCGTCGAGCGCGCACAACCCAGGTCTCCCCCTGCAGACCAGCAACAGTGCCCCACGGTAGCAGCACAACATCTCCCCCAGCAGCCCATGGCAGCATCCAACACCCCCTGCCCTTCCCTGGCGCGCAACCCCCTTGTGCACTGCCCTACCGCACCCTACCAGCAGCAGCCGCAGCAACATCTAGTGGCAGCGAGTGTAGGGTGCCATATCCCGTCGTCGAGGCCGTCGACTCCTCCGGCGAGCCTCCGCGATGCTCCGCGACTCTCCGGTCTCCTCCACCTTGTCGTGTTCCTCCGTCGGCGAGCCACGGCAACACTCCATGTTGACCCTTGCCGCAGACACCTGACAGCCATGGCCATGCCCGCTTCAGATCCGTTTGGTGAGATCCGAACCCAGCTACAGGAGACCCGGACCCGATTCAGATTCGTGCTCGTTGTGAACCCGATATAATGGCGATTCAAAGAATGATCTATGGAATGATCCGTATATTAGTACCAGTTCGTGCAGTGAAGACCAGATGGTGATTCAGTTTCAAAACCGCGTCATTTCATGTGAGTGTTCGTTCTTGTGCATTTTCTTATTTACCGTTGCCGGTATGCGTTTACATGTTACACTTATCATTTCATGTGACTTTCTGTTATATTTTACCAGTTTGATTACTTGTACCACTTCATGAGATATCTATGACTGTACACTTTACATATCTAGTTGATAGGAGCATATATGAGTATCAGTTCATGTGTTGGTAGATCGTCGTTGTTAGCTTTGGTCTAGTGTTGATATACCATAGGCCGGACTTGACCTTGTAACTGATATAGCTGTGATGAATCTTAGAATGAATATACATGTTGATTTTGAGGGTTATGGATCATTGAAAGAGGTCAGAGAACTATACTATGTGAAGTGATTTTCAGTCATATTGTTTGGTGACATATCTTGATGATAACGTGTAATATCTACCATTTTTGTGTATTTTAGGAAATTGTTATAAAGCCTTGATCATACACACTAGCAGGTTTATTAGTCGACTTGCCTTTCTTTTAGTTGACTGATACTCCTATTAGTCGACTTACCATAGTCCTCTAGTCGACTTCGTAACTATTCAGAAAAGTTATCGACTCTCTGTTTGTTGACTGTAAGCTACTTTAGTCGACTTGCCCTTTCCGATAGTCGAGTTACACCTCTATACTAGTCGACTTATCCCTCCTGCTAGTCGACTAAACTAGTCAAACCTCCTTTTATTAGTTGACTTATCCCTCCTATTAGTCGACTTTTACTTTTTATAGTCGACTTATCCCTTTTGCTAGTCGACAACCCAGTCCTAAATCCTCTATACTAGCCGACTTGCTACTATCCTAGTCGACTAACTCTAGTCTGACTGCTGTTCTTAGATTTCTTATGGATTGAGAAATTTACCCCTTAGTTATGATCTTGGTTATAGTTGGATGAATATGGTTTTGAGGAAAAGGTATTGATTGAATTGACCTGACCTGATAGATCTTAGATATATATCTGATATGTTAATTGACTTTAGGATACTGTGATTGACCTTGATAGAGTGAGAGTGTGTGATAATCTTGATCGAATTGAAATATAAGGATTTGATTATATGTATCAGGACATGTAGTATTTCAGTTATTGAGATTTGGATATATCGGTGATCTTGTACTTCAGAGTTATTAGATAGCAGTTATCAGTTTATCAGTTATTGATGAGATTATTTGTTGGTTATCATATGATGTGTTCAGAGTTTATAGGAGTTGTGAGAGATCAGTATCAGTTATCAGTGATTAGTGTTCAGTTGTGTTAGTGGCTATATCTCTAGTATCCTATTTCAGATGTCAGATATTAGTTGTCAGCTACTCAGTTATCAGTTGTCAGTTGTCAGATTATCAGCTATTATTGGCATCACTAGTTGCTGGAGATATCAGTTACTCTTAATAATAACTCATATTGTTGTTTGCTAATAAAAGACACCATAACCTGGGGAACAGGGGTAATTGCCTAATGATGCATGTCAAGTATTTTGAAAGGACTTATTATGGTACCGAGTTGTGGGTTCCAACCATGGGAAACCAAGGTAGTACTAGCTACCTATTCAGTTGTAAGTTGTCAGGGCTCTACGCGAATTACGACACCACACTATTTATCTTTTCATGTGGGGCTGTGATCTTCAGATATTAGAGCCTTGCGGCTTGTCCTGGTTCAGCGACGGGGTGTTAGACCGTGGTACCAGGAATGCTCGGTATCCTTCCAAAACACATGCACTACAATGGCAGGCAGTTAAAATAACTATTATTTTGTTCGATATGTGGGAAAACGGCTGTGGTATGGGACACAGCTAAGTACTACATTAGCTAGGTTAATAACAACCAGCCAGACTAGTGACATATGCTAGGTTACACATCTTGACATCAGCTATTAGTTTACAGTTGTAATAGTTGCCTTTTTCCTTCAAACATGTTGTTATTCAGTTATCCTTTAGTTCAGCTGTTTATCATGTTATTTAGTTATCTTATGACTGCAGTTTATCTTGTTATTATTCTGCGCACATTATTTACATGCACGAGTTTTTCCCTTTACACACACACTTACCAGGTCGCTTTCTGACGACCCTAGATTTGCACGTCCAGATATTGGACGCTTTGTTTCTATTGTTCAGGTGTTCGATGAGACTGTACGTTTCACGAAGAGCTGGAGCTTCTCCTTATTCGATTCAGGTATTCTTATCTTTCTTGCCTTCATATTATTTCCTGATTCTCGTTATATCAGATTCAGTTGTTATTCCAGTCTTTATTTATATGATATCATGCGTGGATGCTTATATGTGATATTGCAGTAATCATGATTTATTACCGATGAAATTTATAACTTGTTTCAGGTTACTTAAGGTTTAGCGCGTATACGTGAGGTATTTTTCTTGCGTATATGCATCGCCGACTCGTGTCACGTCTCCACTCCAGCGTATTTTGGGAAGCGGGGCGTGACAGGGTTTTCTTTATATCAGAGCTTAGGTTTCCGACTTGCGATCTTGAATTTTAAATTTTGATATTCGTAAGATGACCTAGTTCTTATTGGTAACTTGAAATAAGCTATAGTTACACTGCAATATACATATACTATTAATTATGATATTCAGTCCATTTGGAATTGGCCGTCCTTCCTTTGGAAATTCTTATCTTTGATCTTTTGATATCCTTGATTTCTACTCTTCTTTAGAGTGATTCGGATTTTCATCTTGCTTCTCTTCCTCCTTCCTGATTCTATTCTTTGACTTTATATCTGGAGATTGGTTACTCCTTGCAGAAATCGGTAGCAGAAATCAGAGTAGCGCAGCGGAATGTGGTGGATTTTGTTGGCCCAAAGGCCTATTACCCTAGTTTTGATGATGATCAACTCATGAAGTTATGTTTACTAATGATCTTGTGTTTAATTAGTGACAGATTCATTATCAAGATCTTAGTAGGTGCATAGCTCAACAAAGGATAAAATGTCAAGATTTGGAGCTAGCACGGTGTGATCCAAGGAGCTTTTGGATCAAGCTTGGACCAAGTTAAGAAGATGAGAAGCCTTCAAATGAAGACTTCAAGAAGATGAAGACTTGTGTCTAGGTATAAGATTTTATTTTTTGTTTTAGATAAAATGTAAAGGATAGAGTAGTTGGTGGATTGCTCAAGTACATATACACACACACTCTTGATAGAATTATTTTTATAAAAGATTTTTCTTTGTGATAAAATACTATTTGGTTTTTGGTATTCATGTTTACATCTTTCAACCAAAACCAAGTTTATGCTTAATGTCAAAAACATAGATATTTCATCGTGATTGTGTAGTGGATCATATCCATACGCACTATGCTTTAAAAGTATATCTTGTTTTTGTATTTGATGAAGATTTGGAAAAACATGTTTTGGAAAAATATTGTTTTGAAAAACAGTTTTCTTTGAGCCAATATTTCCAAGTTACAAAAATAGTTCAAATCATATGTAACATGCCTTGATTTTGTGCAAGCATGTTTGTTAATCAAAGTAAAACATCAAAACTATTTTTGTAGATTTTTTGTAATTTTATGGGATTTTATTTGAGCCAAAAAGACAAACTTTTTAATCCCTGTTTTCTGTTTCAGGCTTCAGATAAGTCGACTTGCCTCCTTTATAGTCAACTAACCCTGAAGTCAGTCGACCGGTTGGGTCGACCGACGTGCACAGACGTGCACGCCTTTGTGCACTGGAGGACGGCCGACCGTACGGGTCGACCGGCAGGCCTGACAGACCCCAACGGCTATATTTTTCTGGCCTATAAATTTGGGGGTTTGGTCATTGTTTTGTAAGAAGATTTTAGGAGAGCTTTGAGCCAGTTTTTCCTATTCTTTTAAAAGAGTTTTCTCCACATATTTGAGTGCAAATATTTCCTATCTAAAGGGAAGATTTCATCAAGAGTGTTTAAAGTGATTCTTTGAGTTTTTCACCATAGTTCTTTCCTTGATTTCTCACACAAACGCTTGAGCTTTCCATTGCTATATCTACCCTATAGGGAGTGTTATTGTGAGAGGATTTTAGGTGATCAAGAGTTGTGATCACCAAAGTTCTACTTTGTTCCTTTGAGGAGGCGGACGGTTGTGTTCGCATTGTTTCGGGTCCTAGTGAGGACTTGGTAGCTTAGAGTTCTTGTGTGAACTCGGTGGTTTGAGGTGCGGCCTCGGCGAGCTAGTGAGCTTGCGGTGTGCACGGGACTAGGGAGTCCGAGGGCTTGTAGGTGTTGCGGCACCGAGGAGAGATCCATTGGGATCTTGCATAGTGAAAATCCTTCGTGTGTCGAAGGCGGGGATGTAGAGCAAGTGTGCTCGAACCTCGAAACAAACCCTTTGTGTTTGCGATTGCCTTTTCTCTCTCTCTCTCTCTCTCTATCTCCTTACTTATATCTTGCATTCAATTATAGTATTAACCTTTATATGCATGATATTTATCTTGTGCTCATATTGTTATATTGCTTGGGATTGTTTCTAACACTTGTATTCAACCAAGAGAGCCAACGCGGCACCTCAACCCATTCAAGGGGAATCTAGAGGAGTTTGTCCAGAGCCCTTCACGGGGAATTCGGCAACACTCTTTGGTTATACGTGGTGTTTAGTGTAAAAGTTTCATTTGGTCATAATTAGTTTTAGCTTCCGCATTATTCATCATTAAGTGACCATTAGATTAGCCATCACCTATTCACCCCCCCTCTAGGTGAACTTACAATTGGTATCAGAGCAACTTACAATTGGTATCAGAGCTTGGTACTCTGATTTGGGTCTAACAATCTTGAGTTAAAGATCCTCATTTTAGGCTAATCATAATATTTTGTACACACACCATGGATTTCATGTCTCCACCCACCTTTGACATTCTTAACATCCCAATTTGGAAGGTTAAGATGTCTTTGTACCTCAAAGCCCTAGGTTATCATGTTTATCTTGCCATCACTAATAATGATTATTGTTTATATGGTAAGAACATTGAGGCTAATGCAAAAGCCCTAAATGCTTTGAAGAGTACCCTAAATGATGATTACTTATTTAGGGTTGCTAACATTGACTCGGCTTTTGTACCTTGGAACATCATCACCTCCCTTGATGAAAAGGATCTATACTTTGCCGGGAGCGATTCGGACGTTGAAAGCAACATCTCCAACGCATGCTTTATGGTCCAAGGGGATAACCCCCTTGAGGTAAACTCCGAATCCGATGATGAAGACATGTCATATGATGAGCTTACTACCTTTTGTCAACTTGTGCTTAAAAAATATGACATGCTTAAAAAGAAAAATAAAAATTTGAAAAAGAACATTGCTTGCATGCATAAAGAACATGACTCATTTAGAAGTAACATTGCATGTTTAGAAAAAGATAATAAAAATTTGAAAAAGGATTTTGATTGCATGCTTAAAGAAAAAGATTTATTAGCAAATAAGATTGCATGCTTAGAAAAGGAAAAGGAAGATTTGAAAAATGAGAATGTTTCCTTATTTTCAAAATTGAATGATTTGTGTGAAGGAAACAATACTTTGAAAAATAAAATTGATTTGGTGGAAAAACAAAAAGAAGTTGTTTTTCAAGAAAATAAGTCTTTAAAAAGAAAAATTTGTGAAAAAGAAAAGGATTTTGTTTCTCAAAAGAAAAAGAAAAATGATTCTTTATCTCATCATGCTTTACATGCCACCACTAATGAGATTAAAGATTTGAAAAATAAAATGGATGGTTTGAGTTCAACCTTGAACTCTTGTGCTTTTAATCATTCTAGGTTGGAGTCAATGTTTTCAAAGAAACAAACTCCATCCTTTCATGCACATCATCATGCTTATGTTGCACAACATGATCACACTCCTACACATAAGCATACTAAGGTGTACGTATGTACACATTGTGACCTCAAAGGCCATTTAGCAAAATTTTGTTATGACAAGTTGCATTATTTTAATTTTGCTAAAAATAAAAGATTTGGGCTCCTTACAAGACTAACCCCAAAGGACCCAAGAAAATATGGGTACCAAAACCCCCACCATTTGCTTTTGATGTAGGTGAGGGCTCTCACAAGACGTGAGAGGATTGGTGCCTTGGTAGTGGATGCAATGGACTTGATGGACATGCATTTGGATGCATCACTATCAAGGAGCTTTGGTGGGACAACCACCATGTTAGGAGCTTTGGTATTGGTAACAATCTCTAAACTCCTACTTTTTATGTACATGCTTGTTCATTCATAATATTCATAGCATGTTCATGTTTTATGATTTAATGTGCTTCATGTGGTTTTAACATGCTTAGATGTAGTTTTTATCAAAACTTGTATTATACATGTACAAATAGTGAGCTACATTTGTTTTATATATGATTGCACTTCATGCTCATTTGTACCCACTATATGCACATATATAGACTAGTTTTGATGATTCTCATTTATACATGCTTTGCCAATGTTTTATGCTTTACTTCATGTATATGTATTTTTAATTCAAATCTAATAAATATACATGTATACCTATGAGTCTCTTGCCTTCATGCAAATACATTTAATAGACTCTTTTATAGTTGGGATATGTATGTGTATTGTTAGGATTGGATAAATCATACATATACCTTGAAGTTTACTTTAAAATGAAAAATAAAAAGAAAATATTCATGATTTGTTTTTAATGAAAATAAAATTTTTTTCATGTCTTGTCTAAAAATGAGATTCATATTTGATTGAGCTTCATTGTCTATTTTCATGAAAATACCATTTACATAACCTTTGAACACTCATCTTTTATTTTTCAAGATAATTTTGAGCTTTATGGACTATGAGTGCTTGAATTTTTATGTACTTAGTATAATTCATGAAAAATATATGATTTGATGTATTTGAAGGATCTTTAACTAGTTTGTCAAAAATCTATTTAAACTAGTTATTTGTTCTTCAAATTAGTTTATGAGACATACACATGATCTTACTATTCTTCAATCATAAATTCTTTTGTGTTCTCAAAATTTATTTGATGCTTCATGTTTTGAATATTAGTTTATATGTTAGTTTTTGTCAACACTAGGATTTATACTTGTACATATCGTGGGCCACAAATACATCTATTTATATTTGTGCTTGAATGCTTATTTGAACCCATGAAATGTGCTTGTATTGCTTGGTTTTGATGATACATACATTTTTTAAACTTGTATTCTCACTTTTTGGATTTGATTTATGATCATGTGTTTTCATTTCATGTATATGTGTATTTTGCCAAACTTTAAGATATACATGTATACCTCTTAAGTCATTTGCCTTTAATGCAAATCTATTTATATAGACTCAATTGTGTTTAAGAGATATGTATGTATACTTATTGTGTTGTCAAAACATACATATATCTTGAAATATAAATTTTTTTTTAAAAAAAATGTGTGATGATTTTCATGTCTTTATGATTTAAAGGAATATTGAGATTAATTGACATTTTTGCTTTATTCCTTGCTTGAAGGATTCCGTACTAGTTTTAAAAACATTTTCATATTAACTAGTGCAAATTCTTCATTTGGTAGAGTATATGATAAGCTTACTCTTCAATTGGTATCATTGGATATTTTCAATTGGTATCAATATGATTTTTATATACTCATATTTTGATTGTATGTATGAATGCTTTCAAATTTAAATTATATCAATTTCTATTGGTATTATCTTTTCATACATATATGATCTATTTGTTCTTAAAAGCACAATGTATATGCTAAGCTTAATTCAACTTTCAATTGGTAATTCTTAAAGCTTATGCAATATGTTTTCAAAAATTGATATCAAAATAAAAAAATTATATGTTTACTTGATATCTCAAAATGTGTTTTATTAAGAAAGTTCAAAATTTTAAAGAAAAATTAAAAATATTGATTAATTTGTACCCTGTTGTTGATGATTGATTTTTAACCCTTTGTTGATGATTGACAAAAAGGGGGAGAAGAATTTGAGAGTTATATGCATGTTGAATACGATTTATGTTCATGCATATATATTTTTGTATTGCAAATAGGAGAAAAAGATTTTGATTTATGCTTGTTGCATGTTTTATCTCCATACTTGCATACATATTCATGTGCCTCATTGCCATATCTATTATTTTTTACGTTATGCATGAGTTAAGGGGGAGCTTCTTTGAAGCTTTACTTTAATCCATGCATATATAACTCCATGAGTTTTGTCATCATCAAAAAGGGGGAGATTGTTGGCCCAAAGGCCTATCACCCTAGTTTTGATGATGATCAACTCATGAAGTTATGTTTACTAATGATCTTGTGTTTAATTAGTGACAGATTCATTATCAAGATCTTAGTAGGTGCATAGCTCAACAAAGGATAAAATGTCAAGATTTGGAGCTAGCACGGTGTGATCCAAGGAGCTTTTGGATCAAGCTTGGACCAAGTCAAGAAGATGAGAAGCCTTCAAGTGAAGACTTCAAGAAGATGAAGACTTGTATCTAGGTATAAGATTTTGTTTTTTGTTTTAGATAAAATGTAAAGGATAGAGTAGTTGGTGGATTGCTCAAGTACATATACACACACACTCTTGATAGAATTATTTTTATAAAAGATTTTTCTTTGTAATAAAATACTATTTGGTTTTTGGTATTCATGTTTACATCTTTCAACCAAAACCAAGTTTATGCTTAATGTCAAAAACATAGATATTTCATCGTGATTGTGTAGTGGATCATATCCATACATACTATGCTTTAAAAGTATATCTTGTTTTTGTATTTGATGAAGATTTGGAAAAACATGTTTTGGAAAAATATTGTTTTGAAAAATAGTTTTCTTTGAGCCAATATTTCCAAGTTACAAAAATAGTTCAAATCATATGTAACATGCCTTGATTTTGTGCAAGCATGTTTGTTAATCAAAGTAAAACATCAAAACTATTTTTGTAGATTTTCTGTAATTTTATGGGATTTTATTTGAGCCAAAAAGACAAACTTTTTAATCCCTGTTTTCTGTTTCAGGCTTCAGATAAGCCGACTTGCCTCCTTTATAGTCGACTAACCCTGAAGTCAGTCGACCGGTTGGGTCGACCGACGTGCACAGACGTGCACGCCTTTCTGCACTGGAGGACGACCGATCTTACGGGTCGACCGCCCCAGAGAGCTCTGCTCTCTGGAAATCTCGGCCGACCGTACGGGTCGACCGACAGAGAGTTCTACTCTCTGCTCCAGTGGCTCGGTCGACCCGGGCGGTCAACCGTGGCTCCAACGGTCGGATTTCTGACCGTTGGCGGTCGACCGACCGGGTCGACCGGCAGGCCTGACAGACCCCAACGACTATATTTTTCTGGCCTATAAATTTGGGGGTTTGGTCATTGTTTTTGTAAGAAGATTTTAGGAGAGCTTTGAGCCAGTTTTTCCCATTTTTTAAAAGAGTTTTCTCCACATATTTGAGTGCAAATATTTCCTATCTAAAGGGAAGATTTCATCAAGAGTGTTTAAAGTGATTCTTTGAGTTTTTCACCATAGTTCTTTCCTTGCTTTCTCACACAAACACTTGAGCTTTCCATTGCTATATCTACCCTATAGGGAGTTTTATTGTGAGAGGATTTTAGGT
This sequence comes from Agave tequilana, assembly GCA_038442645.1. Lineage (NCBI taxonomy): Eukaryota > Viridiplantae > Streptophyta > Magnoliopsida > Asparagales > Asparagaceae > Agave > Agave tequilana. The sequence continues at coordinate 130,682 of JAVJIF010005204.1, forward strand.
GATCAAGAGTTGTGATCACCAAAGTTCTACTTTGTTCCTTTGAGGAGGCGGACGGTTGTGTTCGCATTATTTCGGGTCCTAGTGAGGACTTGGTAGCTTAGAGTTCTTGTGTGAACTCGGTGGTTTGAGGTGCGGCCTCGGCGAGCTAGTGAGCTTGCGGTGTGCACGGGACTAGGGAGTCCGAGGGCTTGTAGGTGTTGTGGCACCGAGGAGAGATCCATTGGGATCTTGCATAGTGGAAATCCTTCGTGTGTCGAAGGCGGGGATGTAGAGCAAGTGTGCTCGAACCTCGAAACAAACCCTTTGTGTTTGCGATTGCCTTTTCTCTCTCTCTCTCTCTATCTCCTTACTTATATCTTGCATTCAATTATAGTGTTATTCTTTATATGCATGATATTTACCTTGTGCTCATATTGTTATATTGCTGGGATTGTTGCTAACACTTGTATTCAACCAAGAGAGCCAACGCGGCACCTCAACCCATTCAAGGGGAATCTAGAGGAGTTTGTCCAGAGCCCTTCACGGGAAATTCGGCAACACTCTTTGGTTATACGTGGTGTTTAGTGTAAAAGTTTCATTTGGTCATAATTAGTTTTAGCTTCCGCATTATTCATCATTAAGTGACCATTAGATTAGCCATCACCTATTCACCCCCACTCTAGGTGAACTTACAATTGGTATCAGAGCAACTTACAGATTTATGACGTGCAGAGTAGCAACGTGAAGTTTGTTTGTCCTCTCCTTTGATTTTTGATTTCTTTTACCATTCCGTGCCCTATTGAATTTCGGTGATGAAATTTTTATAAGGTGGGTAGAATGTAAGATCCCTAGTTAGAAATACTGTATTTTTATTTTTATTAAAGTATTTATTTTGATTTACTGATTAATTTTTTTAATCAACTTAATTTATTATTTTCTTTCTTGTGATTATTATTATTATTATATATGAAATTTTATTTTTAGATAGTAAATGACACTTTGGCTTTATATACTATTTCCATTATTTCTTATCAGTATTTTTAATTACTTAAATATTGTTAGTATTTATTGATTATTAATAGTGTTACTAATATTATTATTTATTATATTAATGTATGGTTAATTATTAAGATTATTATTATTAGTGTTATTATTATTTTATTTATTTATTTTAATATTAGTATAAGTATTAGTGGTAGTGGTAATTGTTAATTATTATTTCTATTATTATTGTTGTTGTTGTTATTTGTGTTATTACTTAATATTATTATTGTTTTATTATTAGTAGTAGCGTTATTTCTTATTCCCTTTTATCCTTGTTCCTACCCATCCATACCAATAGCATACCCATTACCATTTACCCTTACCCATGAATCTTACCCGAAACCAAATCTATACCCATTATAACCACAAACCCACTACCCATTCATATCCAATTAGACCCAATACCCATTACCCTCAAACCCAATAACACATATCCAATATAACCTCCCATATAAATAATCATCTAATCCTATTCTTAACCAAAAACCTAACCCTAAAGATTAACATAATCCTTCTCCTTCTTCACCATAGCCGCCGCACAGCTCCTTTCAGCAGCAAGCGCACCGAGCAACCTTTCCCCCGGGCTTCACCTTCATCCGATCCACGCAGAGCCAACCAGGCCGCCTTCCCCCTTCCCCATGTGCACCTCCTCATCGCCGGAACTCTGCCGGACCACCCCAACCTATCCCCCAGAGCCCCGACGCACGTCAGCATCCTCAGCAGCATACGTGGCCGCCTGCTCCTTTCCGCACAACGTCCACCCTCCTCCCCAATCCGCCGAGCGTGCACAACCCAGGTCTCCCCCTGTAGACCAGCAACAACACCCCACAACAGCAGCACAACACCTCCCCCAGCAGCCCATGGCAGCATCCAACACCCCCTGCCCTTCTCTGGAGCGCAACCCCCTTGCGCACTACCCTGCCGCACCCTACCACCAGCAGCCGCAGCAACATCCAGTGGCAGCGAGTGTAGGGTGCCATAGCCCGTCGTCAAGGCCGTCGACTCCTCCAGCGAGCCTCCGTGATGCTCCGCGACTCTCCGGTGTCCTCCGCCTTGTCGTGCTCCTCCGTCGGCGAGCCACGGCAACACTCTATGGTTGCCCCTTGCCGCAGACACCTGGCAGCCATGCCTATCCCCGCTTCAGATCCGTTTGGTGAGATCCGAACCCAGCTACAGAAGACCCGTACCCGACTCAGATTCGTGCTCGTTGTGGACCCGATACAATGGCGATTCGAAGACCGATCTATGGAATGATCCGTATATCTGTACCAGTTCGTGCAGTGAAGACCAGACGGCGATTCGGTTCTGAAATCGCGTCATTTCATGTGAGTGTTCGTTCTTGTGCATTTCCTTATTTACCACTACCGGTATGCGTTTACATGTTACACTTATCATTTCATGTGACTTTTTGTTATATTTTACTAGTTTGATTACTTGTACCACTTCATGAGATATGTATGACTGTACACTTTACATATCTAGTTGATAAGAGCATATATGAGTATCAGTTCATGTGTTGGTAGATCGTCATTGTTAGCTTTGGTCTAGTGTTGATATACCATAGGCCGGACTTGACCTTGTAACTGATATAGCTGTGATGAATCCTAGAATAAATATACATGTTGATTTTAAGGGTGATGGATCATTAAAAGAGGTCAGAGAACTATACTATGTGAAGTGATTTTCAGTCATATTTTTGGTGACATATCTTGATGATAACGAGTGTAATATCTACCATTTTTGTGTATTTTAGGAAATTGTTATAAAGCCTTGATCATACACACAGGCAGGTTTATTAGTCGACTTGCCTTTCTTTTAGTCAACTAATACTCCTATTAGTCGACTTACCATAGTCCTCTAGTCGACTTGGTGACTATTCAGAAAAGTTATCGACTCTCTGTTTGTTGACTGTAAGCTACATTAGTCGACTTGCCCTTTCCTATGGTTAAGTTACACCTCTATACTAGTCGACTTATCCCTCCTGCTAGTCGACTAAACTAGTAAAACCTCCTTTTATTAGTCGACTTATCCCTCTTATTAGTCAACTTAAACTTTTTATAGTCGACTTATCCCTTTTGCTAGTCGACTAATCCAGTCCAAATCCTCTATACTAGTCGACTTGTTACTACCCTAGTCGACTAACTCTAGTCTGATTGCTATTCTTAGATTTCTTATGGATTGAGAACTTTACCCCTTAGTTATGATCTTGGTTATAGTTAGATGAATATGGTTTTGAGGAATAGGTATTGATTGAATTGACCTGATCTGATAGATCTTAGATATATATCTGATACGTTACTTGACTTTAGGATCCTGTGATTGACCTTGATAGAGTGACAGCGCATGATAATCTTGATCGAATTGAAATATAAGGATTTGATTATATGTATCAGGACATGTAGTATTTTAGTTATTGTGATTTGGATATATCGGTGATCTTGTACTTCAGAGTTATCAGATAGCAGTTATCAGTTTATCAGTTATTGATGAGATTATTTGTTAGTGATCATATAATGTGTTCAGAGTTTATAGGAGTTGTGTGAGATCAGTATCTGTTATCAGTGATTAGTGTTCAGTTATGTTAGTGGCTATATCTCCAGTATCCTATTTCAAATGTCAGATATTAGTTGTCAGCTACTCAGTTATCAGTTATCAGTTGTCAGTTGTCAGATTATCAGCTATTATTGGCATCACTAGTTGCTGGAGATATCAGTTACTCTTAATAACAACTCATATTGTTGTTTGCTAATAAAAGACACCATAACCGGGGGAACAGGGGTAATTGCCTGATGATGCATGTCGTGTATTTTGAAAGGACTTATTATGGTACCAAGTTGTGAGTTCCAACCATGGGGAACCAAGGTAATACTGGCTACCTATTCAGTTGTCAGTTGTCAGGGCTATGCCCGGATTACGGCGCCACAATAGTTGTCTTTTCATGTGGGGCTGTGGTCTTCAGATATTAGAGCCTTGCGGCTTGTCCTGGTTCAGCGCCAGGGTGTTAGACCGTGGTGCCGGGCATGCACGGTACCCTTCCAAAACACATGCACTACATTGGCAGGCAGTTACAATAACGATAATTTTGTTTGATATGTGGGAAAATGGCTGTGGTATGGGACACAGCTAAGTACAACATTAGCTAGGTTAATAACAACCAAGCAGACTAGTGACATATGCTAGGTTACACATCTTGACATCAGCTATTAGTTTACAGTTGTAATAGTTGCCTTTTTCCGTCATACATGTTGTTATTCAGTTATCTTTTAGTTCAGTTATTTATCATGTTATTTAGTTATCTTATGACTGCAGTTTATCTTATTATTATTCTGTGCACATTGTTTACATGCACGAGTTCTCCCCTTTACATACACTCACCAGATCGCTTTCTAACGACCCTGGATTTGCACGTCCTAATATTGGACGCTTTGTTTCTATTGTTCAGGTGTTCGATGAGACTGTACACTTTGCGAAGAGCTGGAGCTTCTCCCTATTCGATTCCGGTATTCTTATCTTTCTTGCCTTCATATTATTTCCTGATTCTCGTTATATCAGATTCAGTTGTTATTCCAGTCTTTATTTATATGATATCATGCGTGGATGCTTATATGTGATATTGCAGTAATCATGATTTATTACAGTTGAAATTTATAGCTTGTTTTGGGTTACTTAAGGCTTAGCGCGTATGCGTGAGGTATTTTTCTTGCGTATATGCGTCGCCGTCTCGTGTCGCGTCTCCGCTCCAGCGTATTTTGGGAAGCAGGACGTGACATCTTTGCTAGGATCATTACGTGTTCCCCGTCTTTTCATCTCTGAGTTGGTCTAAGAATACCGAAAAATGAAAAATGAAAGGAAGGAAGAGCTTCAAGATTCAAGGGAAGGATTACCAAAAGTGAATAGATAAATTTTTATTTTGCAACCGGATTGTATAACTAGGACTAATGCATTCCAGTTACAAATTTCTTTACTATTAATTTATGCACTGGTTGTACTGAGTATATGAGAGCCTATGATCTAATGCCACCTTGTAATGCCCCGATCTGCGGGTACGGAGATATTACTGTGATGTATATACGTAGGTCAAAAATACCCTCATATATATACACTAAGCATCAGTACAGCCAAGAATCGGAGTATGAAAGTATGTGGTGTATTATACATTCCAACCTATCAGTACAATTACAAAGTTTTCACAGGATGTGACACAATATTACATCATCGATAGGCACAAATGCGAGAATACAAAGAGATATTCTATTATAAACTATACAAAAGATGATCATGAGTTACAAAAGAAAAACTCGAGAGACGAGCAGGGGGCCTGGAAGGATAGGGCTTCGGACAGATCAACCGCTGATCCACGATGTTACCACTGCGCACTCTGAAAACAGGGAGTCCACCACTGTCCAAGCTCCAAATCTGAACATGCAGGTTTAGGGGAGTCAGAACTCTACAACGAGTGGTATGTTTAATGCCAAGTGGCGTGCAGAGATGAACCCACGTGTATCGATAAATCCCAATCAAAAGAGCATGTATTGAAAATTGTGTCGTGAGCACAAGAATATAGGAGAAGGCAATGAGGCAGTAAGAAAGATAAATGTAGTAAAATCAGTTGTCCACTATACTAAGAAAACATCATAAAACTGATAGAAAACTAATAAAATCAATAATACTAAATACAAGCAAAATCAGTCATTCAAGCTCATATTACAGCTTCATAAGACTAGTACATCAAAGGAATAATCTAAACAAGAAAACCCTCATTTATATATCCTATGTCTCATGTCACTATACCCTGAGTTCACACAACCCAAATTGCAAAATGAACAACGAATTATTAATTAACATCGTTTATTATGACTCGTCTGACTCATATATTTAGGTATGTGTCCTGACGTATGACTCAATGCACATACATCCATATATGAGCAAGTCAAGATTGGTTATTAGAAACTGATGATGAGACCACGAATTGTATTTACAATGAGTTCCATGCATGTCTGGAACAATGACCTAATAACTTGACATCTAGCCAGGCCCGTGCAACAAAGCACTCATAATGGATTGATTATAATAGCCGAAGTATAAGAAATACCCCGCTCGGAACACCTGAGGCCGTCAAGTAGAACCTCAATATTTTAGTTACACAACATTTCTATACCATTGTAAACAAAATCACAATTGAAGTCCATCAATTTTCCCTTCCCGATTTAAGTTGTCCTTTCTATGGTTTATTAGATAATTATCCACGTACGGGAATGAATAGGAGCATGTCAGTGTATCATGAGTACATGTTGTATCAAGAGTACAAATTGTACTGGAATATATCAAGATAAAATTAAGATGTCAGGTCATCATTCCTGTATTATGATAATTATACGAGTCAAGTATCAGGCATGGTGATTAGTTTACGATATTGCACTTTTAATCACATTTTCCTACCGATTTATGAATAAAATATCGTTTCTAAATCGTGCTTTGATCTTTTTTGCAGATAATCAAGACTAGAAGGGCAAAAGGGTAATAAGAGCTTATCTAAACCCATTTTTCGAAAGTTTAATCTGAATTTCTTGGAGGCCAAGTTAGAGAGTTTCTAGAAGATACATTGAATCTAGACATTGGCGCGTGCCTGACAAAAATCCGGACCATTGGCGCGTGCCTGACAAAAATCCGGACACAAATATCTGAATCCGAGAATACCTGAAAGGTCCCCGAAGTGAGACAAAATCTCTCACCAAAACCAGGGACCTCATTCCCTGGTATGGCCATGAAAACATGGCTATGGCCACGGAAACGCGGTTATTCAGTGGCCATCTTGGCGAGCCACGCATCGATATTCGACGAGTGGCCTTGTCTCGTGTTTTAGAACCTCCTTTTGCCTATATATAGCCCTGCAGAGACCTGAGACGCAGGCAGATCAGCGAGTTGGCTAGGTTTTCTCTTTTCTAGTTGTAGAGTAGGATTTTCTTCTTCTTTTCTTTTGTATTTTTATTTTATTTTTAGATCATGTAGTAGGGCTGAGTTGATTCAGAGAGAGATAGAGAGATATTGATGTAATAGATGATGACAATCTATGTAAAGGTGTCTCCTTTCTTCTCCATTGTAATCTTCTACATCTTTTACATGATACTTAGCAAGTTTTTCTTCTTATGGCAATCTAACTACTAACCACTAGTCATCTAACATCTTACTTAATAATCCACATGAATCTAATAGCCTCTACAAGGCCTTGTTCTTACAAGAGCCATTGATGACTCATGATGATGGATTTTAACATTCTAACATTCTAACATCTAACCCATTAAGAAGCTAACTTGCAATGTCTTCTTTATTTTATGCTCATCTCTAACCGGTTTTGATGATCTAATAGTAGCTTGCATTTTGATTGTGTGGAATGGATGTGTGATTTAAATGTGAAAGAACCTTCTTATAAGCCATGCTTTGTATCGTCTCTTGAAGCTAAGGATTAGTGATGGACAAGGATCCATATGAGGTAACTATCAGTAAGAGGTTAGCATGGTTAGTGGAGCAATTAGTAGTTAGTAGCCATGAGTTTTCTTTCATCGTTATCCTCTTTTTTTTACTTTGTCTTAAAAACTATTTCCAGAACCTTTAATCATTTTCTTGTCGATGTTTTTACCACCTTCTTAGTTCATCATTATTTTCATCTTCTTCACCACAAGTTCTTTTCTATTTTATTTTCCAAATCACTTTCTATATCACTTCACTTTTCATTTCATTTTCATTTTCTTATTTTGTTTTATCAATTCACAATCACTTAACATTTGTTTTCTCATCGTCATTTTATCACCTTCTCCACCTATCACTTATGAATTTTTTTTCTCTTTTCTCATTCTTTAACAAAGAAGAACTTGTTAATATACGACGTGAATAAAAACTATTAATGCTTCTATCGCCTCCTTTCCCTTTGGAGTCGACCCGTTGAGCCAATGCTATAACGAAAGTATTGAGGGAACATTAGCATGCACGCTTTTACACTGATTTCATAAAACACACGTTTCCGAGTGCTTGGTTCCGCCCGATCAAAATTTTGGCGCCGTCGCTTGGGACGGAAATGGTTTTGATTTCACATTTTTGTTAATATTTTCTTCTCTATTTTGGTGTGTAAGGCAATTTTTAAAGAATTTTTACATTGCAGAAGTCTACTCTTACTTGCCTCTCTCTACTCTAGAAAGCAGAAACTTGGTTCTAAAACTTTGCCATGAAAATCAAAGAAAAGCCGCGAAAACTCGATAATTTTGTAGCAAATGTACTTTGTCTTTTGCAGGGAATTTGCAAGTTACATATGTTGTTGTATTATGCTGCTAGTTTTCTGTAATTTTTCCCTACATACTGCAATAAACTAAGAACTAAAATACGGTAATTTGGACGCTTTTAAAATGGTTTAGACATTTGCATTTAGGCACGTGTCAAATTCAATTCCAATATATTGTATTTTGTTCTGTTGTTGTGATCTGGACTGAGGTGTACATATGGCATTGCATATAGCATAGGACAAACACGTGGGTGATTTACTCGCTTTATGTTATATTCTTGTCTATATTGCATAGTAGCATGAATTTAAATTAAGGGTAAAACCTAATACAAGATAAGGTGGGGAGTTCATCACCGTTTCTTAGCCCAAAAACCACCTCCCCACTCACACAATCCAAGCCCTAATCTAAAAATTGATAGATGTTGACCCTAGGGACATCTTGGACTCTTTAAATGATTGACCGAGGGTGAAACTTATGAGAATCTTACTCTTATCAAATAGATGTTTAAGCTTGGGGATTATGAGGTTACGCCTCAAAGATACCGTGGTTTGGCGCAATTAAGGCCCGTTTCTTACGCACGAATACCTCCCACCGTATTTTGCTCCTACCTGGCCGATTAGCTTGTGGTCGGATTCATACAACAACCTCCCCCGAGTAATCGACCAGTTAGGAGTCGTCTAGGTCTAGGTCAACCTTAGTATAGGCTTGGTTTTAATTTTTTCTTTCTTTTTATTTGTTTGTTTGTTTTTCTTTTTGTTTGTGATTATTTATGAAATAGAATTCAACAACAATATTTTTTTCAATCTAATATGAATCCATACTCCACATTAACCTCATTATCGAATAGCTCCAACCCAGTTTTGAAAAACATGAACCAACTAAATAATCTGAATTGGATGTATTCGACTTAATATAACTCATACTGCTTATCTAATGACCAAAATTTCAAAAATAATTTCAACTCGTCACAGAGTCAATGGGGATTCACCTCCCCTGAGTCAAATTTTCAACCACCTAGTCCACAATTTTCACAATTCCATAATATTCATTCCCTGTTTTTGCTTCCAATACTCCTTTTCAGAACCATACATAGAAGAAAAATCTGAGTTATAAAAGAGTATAGAAGCTAACATGCAAGAAGTCGAACGACAATTTCAGAAAATATTGACCTCCCCGATTTCACAATATTTTTAAGAGTCTTACTCAGTCCCACCTCTCCAAAATGGTCAAACAACCATCTTGGAATTGACTAAGGAACTCTTGCGTGAGTCTGAGCGACAATCTTAAAACTTGTTGGACTTACAGTCTTCACAATTTTTTCAAAACCAAGATTCCTACACTCTCTTTTAGAATAACCACTTGAAGAAAAATTATATCTAGAAAAGAGTATAGAAATCTTGCTGGAGTCTGCACAACAATTTTAAAAATCTTCTGCCCAGTCTATCAATAGATTGGAAACACAGTTGAGTAAATTGGTCAACATTTCTAAGAATGAAAAAACTCTCTCTTATCAACTTTTGACCAATTCAGATATCTCTAACTCTATTGATTTGATCTAGGACTCTTGTTATTTTGGAAGTCAAGATTCAATTTCAGAACACCCATTTGAACTTGACCAACTTTCAAATTCTGAAAACCACATTGACATTTTGACAAGTTATCCCTTTCCTGAAATTGAACTTGAGAATGAATGTGATCATGAACCTCCACTTGGTAATTTTATTCCACTTCTTGATTCAATGTTGACTCTGGTAGCTTTACCTCACTTCAATCCTTTTTCCGAGTCAATATTGGATCCTGTGCCAATCCATTATAAAATTGAAGCACCAATCTCTATGATCAACAAATTGAACTTGACTAATTTCATACTTTTGAATGTTCTATTGACAAATTGGCAAGTTTTCCTTTCAAAGAAATTGAATTCAGACAAGAATGTAACTTTGATCCTCAAATTTATGATTCAGTTCAAATTCCTGAATCAATATTGACTCCTATTTTGTTACCCAATTTGGACAATATTTTAGAGTCAGTTTTGATTCCCATACCTGTCATTCTTGAACTTGAATCACCATTCTTGGAAAGTTACATTCCGTTGTGGGAAAATAAATGTGGACTTGATTTCAACTTCTTGATTTAGACCTAATTCCTGAACCAATTTGACTCCCGAACCTTTATTTGACTTAAGTCAAATTTCTGAGTCAATATTAGTTTTTGTACTTCCTGAGTCAAAATTAGTTCCTGTACTTCCTGAGTTCAAATCAATCATTCCATCTTATCACACTCAGTTTTGGGACAAGGGTATTAATAAAATTGACTCCAAAGTTATTTTAAAAATTTAGAAATTAGATGGAGTAAAATTCATAATAAAAATTATTCATGTACGCATCATTTTAGTGGGTTATATTATAGAGGTCTCTGGTGGGTTCCTCCGAACTCCACGCAAATTGGATTGGGCCGCATTTCATGGACCATTCAGACCACCACCGGAACCACCACCTTAAGGTGATTTTTCCTTCACTCTCTATTTATTTTATGCATACATACATTCACGATGCATTGAGGACAATGCATGAGATAAGTGTGGGGGAGAGTTTACTAACGTAGAGTTTTTAGATTTTTTTTCTTTTTCACTTCTTTTAGGATATTCTCCTTTTTGTATAGGATTTTTCTCTTACTTTAAAAAACTTTTGGAAATAAGAGATAAAGTTTTGATCTTTTTTTAAGAAATTTAAGATGATCATAAAAATCAAGGAAGCCTTAATTATAACATCTTAAACCTATTCGAAATAATAGATCTTGTTTAAAATTATATGTTAAGTAAGAGAGATTAGAGAGATAATTTTATCTTGAATTTTTTGCCTTACAGAGTATGCACTTCACACTTACACATTTTTGGGATGGAAATAAAAACCTAAAATGTCATAAAGCAAAAATAAATAAAAATATATATGATATATATGAAGAAAAAAATCACTTATAAAGCTTGATAATTATGTCTCAAGAAGGATGATTATTCACGCCTAAAGGTGGTCATAAGAAACAAATAATCTCTCTTAGTTTGTGACCTTGTTTACTCGAATCCTTAAACTCGAGGGATGTTTTCTTATCTTGTGCCCTAAGACCATTTGGTATGGGAGTCATCAGTTAAAGGCTCACTACCCGGGTAAACTGAAAAGCATAAGAAAACTAAGGGAAGAAAAAAAGAAAAATGTATATAAATAAATGGCTTGATGGTTAATCTTCATTATCACAAAGTGCATATTATCTAGGTTTTATGAAGGATAAATTATTCAATTCAATTTTGTATTCTTACCTTAATGATGACAAGATCTTGCATATAGACTAAGTTTAAGGAAGAAAATTTTTTAGTGGACTCATGATCTTAGATTGCTTATATTTTGCAAAAGTATCTCGAAAACTTGTCTCTCTTTCAAAATATATTTTCAAAACACTAACATTTGCCTTCTTTTTTTATGGATTTTGTGGGTGCACTCCGCTGAAAACCCTCAGGAGTTAAAACTCCTCCTCTAGGGGTATCCTAGAGATTTAATGGCATATTGCACACGCTCAGTGCAATCGCGTCACCTGCAAAAGTGGTATAATAACATTTGTAGCTTAATTTTTCTTTTTCTTGTTTTGCTTGGTATGAGCAAAAAGGGTAATAAGAGCTTAATTAAACCCATTTTTAGGTAATTAAATCTGGATTTTTTGGAGGCCAAGTTAGAGAGTTTCTAGAAGATACATTGAATTTAGACGTTGGCCCATGTCTGATGAAAATTCGAACGCAAATATCTGAATCTGAGAATACCTAAAAGGTCCGCGAAGCGAAACGAAATCGCTCGCCAAACTAGGGACCTAAGTCCTGTAAGTTCACCTAGAGGGGGGGTGAATAGGTGATGGCTAATCTAATGGTCACTTAATGCCTAATAATGCGGAATTAAAACTATTAATGACCTAAACAAAACTTCTTACACTAAACACCACGTATAACCAAAGAGTGTTGCCGAATTCCCCGTGAAGGGCTCTGGACAAACTCCTCTAGATTCCCCTGGATATGGTTGAGGTGCCGCGTTGGCTCTCTTGGTTGAATACAAGTGTTAGCAAACAACCCAAGCAAGTATATATCAATTATGAGCACACAAGTATATTAAGCATATAAAGATGTTGGCCCAAGAGGTTACACTCTCCAATTGTTTTGTGTTTTGATGATGACAAACCAAATATGAGCTATTTGGTACTAACAAGTTTGTTAAGATAAGTTTCAGGTTTGTACCATGTTTAGAGACCATTCGCTTAGCTATTGCAAGAACTTCTAAGTTCCACAAAGTAAGGAAGGCAAATTGCACATCAAGGAAGGATCATAGAAGAGAAGGCACTAGCAAGGCATTGGATGGCTCAAAGACTTGAAGATAGCTCAAGAAGTCTTCATGTAATTTGTTTTTCAGTTTATAGTATGTTAAAGAATAGTGGATAGGTTTGAAGCTCTATCACACGTTTTTGCGCACATGCTTATTCCAAAATAATTTCTTATAAATTATACAAAAATATTTTGCATACAAGTTTTTGCCTACAGATATATATTTATGTTTTATACTATTCCCTGTTCAAAAGTATTTTTGTTAAAATCAAAATCCTCTTTGTTTTCTTTTCTAAAATCAATATTTGACCTGATCCGGTCGACAGGGGCAGTCGACCGAGTCTGTGTCAGTCTGGTCCGGTCGACCGGACCAGTCGACCGAAGTTCTGGCAGATGCACGTATCCATGTGCATGTCTGTCGGTCGACCGGGGCGGTCGACCGGACTATTGTTTTTGCTCACAGGTTTTATCGGTCGACCGGGTCGGTCGACCGCTAGCCTATAACGGTCGAATTTTTGTACTACCGGTCGACCGGCCCAGTCGACCGATCTGACCGTTTGAACAGTAACGGGCAGATTTTTAAGAGCTGTTTATTTTTGTCTTTTGTGTTTAAAAATTCGTTTAAGGATATATTTTGATCTGATTACCTCCTAAACATCAGTAATTATGTTTTATCCCTAAACCCTAGCCCTCTCCTATAAATAGGGGTGTTTGGGGAGAGATTGGTTACAACAATTATTGCTAGAAAATTCAAAAGTTTAAGGCTTTCAAAAGAGACTTGTTTCTTGGTTTTTGTGCTGAATTTCTCACTGATTTTCTGAAGGGTTTTTCAAATACTCTCTGATTTAATTCTCTTTTCTCCTTACACACAAGAGCTTCATTCCTACTCAATATTCTCTAAGGACCTTTGTAAGGGAAGAGATATTTGAAGAGAGAGTTTGTGGTCTTTTGACTACCAAGAAAATTACTTGTTCTTGAGATTGTAAGGAGTTGGGTACTCCATTGTATTTGAGATCTTTGTGATAGTGGAAGTGGTCGGAATCCTTCTGGGGAAGGCGGGGAGTAGAGCTGGGTGCTCGAACCTCGATAACATATCCTTGTGTTTGCGATTAATTTACATTCTTGCAATTCTTACTCTACTTTGCTTGCACTTATTACTTGCTCATCATACTTACTTGCTTGCATTCATCTTGTGATTCTTGATTGTGATTGTTGTAGCTTTAAATTTTTAAATTGCCCTTTGATTAGCATTATCACCTATTCACCCCCCCTCTAGGTGATTTTCAATTAGTATCAGAGCTTGGACTCTAGGTTTGGCTTAACATCCATAGAGAGATCCTTAATATTTGCTAATCAACATTCATTCATTCATCACTAGTAAACATGGCCGATAACATCAAAACCCCTCCTAAATTTGATGGACTTAATTTCCCAATTTGGAAGGTTAGGATGACTATATTTTTGCAATCTTTGGGTAGCTTAGTGGCCAAGTCCTTGACTAAACCCTATGTAGCACCCGATAGTGATGAGAGCACTTGGACCGACTTCAACTTTAGAGAATATGAGGCTAACTCCAAAGCCCAAAACTCCCTATTAACCGCCTTGGATGAGGATGACCTTACACGGGTAATTCGTTGCCAATCCGCCTATGAGATTTGGCAACACTTATTGGTCACACATGAAGGGACTTCACAAGTCAAGAGAGCTAAGATAGATCTCTTGAGGTCTCAATATGAATCATTTAAAATGCTTGATGATGAATCCATTGATTGTATGATTACTCGTTTCACTAAAATTACAAATGGTCTTTCTTCATTAGGTGACGTCATCTCCAACGATCAAAAGGTGCGCAAAGTGATACGGGCTCTTCCTTCTTCATGGGAGATCAAGGCCACCACCTTAAAGGAGTTGAACGACAAGGACGAGATGGACATCATTAGTCTCATTGGGAACCTAAAGACCCATGAGATGGAGAAGAAGGCAAGAGAAGAAGCCACTACTTCAAAGAAGAAATCCATAGCCTTCAAGACTTCATCCACCAATGATGACGATGATGAAGACGAAGAAGAAGATGAGGAGCTAACTCTACTTGTGCGGAATGTCAAGAGGTTGTACCGAAAGAACAAGTTCAACTTCCGGAGAAGATTCGAAGGCAAAGAGGAGCGGAAGATCATTTGCTATAATTGCCGCAAACCCGGACATATCATGGCGGATTGTCCGGAGTTCAAGAAGAAGATGACTTCCTCCTTCAAGCCAAAGAAACCGGAGGAGAAGAAAGCCTACAAAGCAACATGGGATTCGGAAAGCGAGTCCGAAGAGGAGGTGGATCAAGCTAATATGTGTTTCATGGCAAACACACCTAAGGTAACCCCTCAATCCCTTGATGATGAAGATGATGAACTAAGTAAGGAAGTTCTAGTTCATGCCTTTGTAGAACTTTCTGAAACTTATGATAATAAGAAACTTGAATGCTTAAAATTACAAAAAGAAGTTGCTTTTCTTAAGAATCAACTTGCCATTGTTTCTAAAGAAAAAGATGATGTTTCTTCTAATTTCATTTCCATGCAAAAAGAATTTTGTGCCTACAAGAGTACTTGTAAGGCAAAATCTCCTATTATTGATGAAAAAGAAATTTCTTCTTTTAAATCCAAAATGAATGATTTCGAAAAAGTTTTAAATGATTGTGCTTTCAATACTAAGAAACTTGAGAACATGTTTTCTAAAAAGCACACTTCACATGCTAACACTTCACAAGCTAAAAATTCTCATGCTAACACCTCTCATGCTCATGCTCACAATGCTCATGCTCACAAATCACACACCCACTATGCTTTTAAATATGGTAGAGTGTATAGATGCACATATTGTGGTAAAAATGGACATTTAGTTAAGTTTTGCTATGATCAACTAAATAGAACAAATAATCTTGTTTGGGTTCATGACACTAACCCTAGAGGACCCAAGAAAATGTGGGTACCAAAATCAAGTCTTAAATTGTTTGATGTAGGTACACACCAAAACTCCAAGACGTAGGGAGCGGTGGTACCTTGATAGTGGTTGTTCAAGACACATGACATGGGACATCAACAACTTCACAACCCTATCAAGGTACATGGAAGGTGGCACCGTCACCTTCGGGGATGACTCCAAAGGAACTATCATCGGTATAGGTAACATTCAAATTGGTGCATCTCCTATTATTGAGAATGTTGTTTTAGTAGATGGTTTAAAACATAATTTGCTTAGCATTAGTCAACTTTGTGACCGTGGACTTAAAGTTGTTTTTGATGATTCCTCATGCAAGATTTTTGATGTTAAATCCGATGTTTGTATTCTTACCGGTTTTCGTGATAATAATGTTTATATCATTGACATGCTTAATTTAGATTGTTCTACTAAATGCTTGAATGCTTTTGATGAAAATTCTTGGCTTTGGCATAGAAGATTAGGACATGCATCTTTTGACCATATTTCTAGGATTAATTCAAAAGAATTGGTGAAGGGTATACCTTGCTTGAATTTTGAGAAAGACCGCATTTGTGGTGCGTGCCAACTTGGGAAACAAACCAAGTCTTCCTTTAAACCAATCAAGGATATCATGTCAACTAGGCCTTTAGAATTAATTCATATGGATCTTTTTGGACCAACTAAAACTAAGAGTTTAAATGGAAGTAGATTTGCATTTGTTTTGGTTGATGATTTCTCCCGTTTTACTTGGGTTTTCTTTTTACAAAATAAAGATCACTTTTTCTCATTTTAAGATTTTTCGAAAAAGAGTTGAAAAAGAAAAGGGTTTTCCGATTTTGAGAATAAGAAGTGATAGAGGTGGTGAGTTTGTTAACCAACTCTTCATGACTTATTGTGATAAAAAGGGAATTAAGCATGAAATGTCTTGTCCTAGAACTCCACAACAAAATGGAGTTGTAGAAAGGAAAAATAGAACACTTCAAGAGATGGTTAGGACAATGATAAGTGAATATGACCTCCCTCAATATTTATGGGCCGAGGCCGTAAACACCGCATGCTATATATCGAATCGTATTTATTTATGCAAAAATTCTTCAAAAACTTCTTTTGAAATGTATCATTCTAGAAAACCAAATGTTGCATATTTTAAAGTTTTTGGATGCAAGTGTTTTGTTTTGAATACTAAGGATAATTTGGGTAAATTTGATGCTAAGGCTTATGAGGCTATCTTTGTTGGATATTCCTCTACTAGCAAAGCATATAGAGTTTTCATTAGATCTTCTCAAACCATTGAAGAATCCATGCATGTTAAATTTGAAGAATCTAATGTGGTTGTTGAGAATGTTGTAGAGATTGAACCATTAGGTGAAGACATGGAGAGACTATCCTTGAAGGACTCACCCGCTCAAGAAGAAAAGCTAGACCCTATTGGTGAAGTTCAAGAGGATAAGGAGGAAAGCACTCAACCGCTTCCTAAAGCTTGGAGATACGCTACAAATCATCCTAAGGAGCTCATCTTGGGTGATGCATCTAAAGGAGTCACAACGCGCTCCAAACTCCATAACCTATGTGGTAACTTTGCTTTCATTTCTCATTTTGAACCCAAAGGCATTCTCGAAGCCGAGACGGACCCATATTGGTTGCTTGCCATGCAAGAGGAACTCAATCAATTTGAGCGCAACCAAGTTTGTCACCTTGTTCCTAAGCCCCACGATAGACCAATAATTGGTACTAAGTGGATCTTTAGAAACAAGATGGATGAGTCCAGAAATGTCATTAGGAATAAAGCTAGGTTAGTGGCCCAAGGTTACACTCAAGTTGAGGGAATTGACTTTGAGGAGACCTTTGCACCCGTAGCACGGCTTGAAGCCATACGGATGACACTAGCTTTTGCATGTTTTAAAAATTTTAAACTTTTTCAAATGGATGTAAAAAGTGCATTTTTAAATGGTTTTATTAATGAAGAAGTTTATGTTTCTCAACCTCACGGTTTTATTGATCATGTTCATCCCGATTTTGTTTTTAAACTTGATAAAGCTTTGTATGGATTGAAACAAGCTCCAAGAGCTTGGTATGAAAGGCTTTCTAGTTTTCTCATTTCAAATGATTTTATTAAAGGCAAAGTAGACACAACTCTTTTTACTAAGCATGTTGATAATGATATTTTAATTGTGCAAATTTATGTTGATGATATAATTTTTGGATCTACTAATGAGCTTTTATGCAAGGATTTTGAGAAGGTAATGCAACTAGAATTTGAAATGTCTTCCATGGGTGAGCTAAATTTCTTCCTTGGACTCCAAATCAAGCAATTGCAAGACGGAACCTTCATTAACCAAGCCAAGTACGCAAAGGAGCTAGTAAAGAAGTTTGGGCTTGAAGGATCAAAGGCTTGCAACACTCCAATGGCAACTACAACCAAGCTTGATAAGGATGAACAAGGTAAAAATGTTGATATTAAATTATATAGAAGCATGATAGGAAGTCTTTTATATTTGACGGCAAGTAGGCCGGATATCATGTTTAGTGTGTGTCTTTGTGCTAGATTTCAATCGTGTCCTAAAGAGTCTCATCTTATTGCGGTAAAACGCATTATTCGTTATATTAAGGGCACTATTGGAATGGGTCTTTGGTATCCGAAAACTATAGATTTTTCTGTGACTAGTTATTCGGATGCCGACTATGCGGGTTGTAGAGTAGATAGAAAGAGTACTAGTGGGACATGTCAATTTCTTGGTAATTGTCTTGTTTCATGGTCCTCTAGGAAGCAAAATTCCGTAGCTCTCTCAACCGCCGAGGCGGAGTATGTTGCCGCGGGGGCTTGTTGTGCACAAGTCCTTTGGATGAAACATACTTTCCTTGATTTTGATTTGCACTTTGATCATATAAAAATATTTTGTGATAATACTAGTACTATACACATGACCAAAAATGCAAATCAACATAGTAAGACCAAGCACATTGAGATTAGATATCACTTTCTTAGAGATCATTTTGAGAAAGGTGATATAGATATTGATTATGTTTCCACGGATTTGCAACTAGCCGATATTTTCACTAAACCCCTTGATTTTGCTAGATTTTTGTTTATTTGTGGAGAACTTAATGTTTGTATTATTGAATAGACATGTTTTTCATAACCCTTTTTGATGTATGACAAAAAGGGGGAGAATAAGTTTACATGACAAAAATAAGTTCATTTGGTCTTGGTTCCATATGAATTTATATGCTTTAATTTTAAAGATTTGTTTTATGAGTTTTATGTTTATGTATGTATGAGTTTTTGAATTCATGTATTCTTGTATTTTAGTTGTTTTGGTATTTTTGGTATCAAGAGCAATTTTTGTGTTTCAATAATTGGTGCATCATTTCAATTATTGGTATCTAGAGCATATTCTTGTGTTTTATGTATAGCATAATTTGAGGGGGAGTTTTCTCCTCCCTATATTTTTGTTAATAGCCTATTTGTTTTGTCATCATCAAAAAGGGGGAGATTGTTGGCCCAAGAGGTTACACTCTCCAATTGTTTTGTGTTTTGATGATGACAAACCAAATATGAGCTATTTGGTACTAACAAGTTTGTTAAGATAAGTTTCAGGTTTGTACCATGTTTAGAGACCACTCGCTTAGCTATTGTAAGAACTTCTAAGTTCCACAAAGTAAGGAAGGCAAATTGCACATCAAGGAAGGATCATAGAAGAGAAGGCACTAGCAAGGCATTGGATGGCTCAAAGACTTGAAGATAGCTCAAGAAGTCTTCATGTAATTTGCTTTTCAGTTTATAATATGTTAAAGAATAGTGGATAGGTTTGAAGCTCTATCACACACGTTTTTGCGCACATGCTTATTCCAAAATAATTTCTTATAAATTATACAAAAATATTTTGCATACAAGTTTTTGCCTACAGATATATATTTATGTTTTATATTATTCCCTGTTCAAAAGTATTTTTGTTAAAATCAAAATCCTCTTTGTTTTCTTTTCTAAAATCAATTTTTGACCTGATCCGGTTGACCGGGGCAGTCGACCGAGTCTGTGTCAGTCTGGTCCGGTCGACCGGACCAGTCGACCGAAGTTCTGGCAGATGCACGTATCCATGTGCATGTCTGTCGGTCGACCGGGGCGGTCGACCGGACTATTGTTTTTGCTCACAGGTTTTATCGGTCGACCGGGTCGGTCGACCGCTAGCCTATAACGGTCGAATTTTTGTACTACCGGTCGACCGGCCCAGTCGACCGATCTGACCGCTTGAACAGTAACGGGCAGATTTTTAAGAGCTGTTTATTTTTGTCTTTTGTGTTTAAAAATTCGTTTAAGGATATATTTTGATCTGATTACCTCCTAAACATCAGTAATTATGTTTTATCCCTAAACCCTAGCCCTCTCCTATAAATAGGGGTGTTTGGGGAGAGATTGGTTACAACAATTATTGCTAGAAAATTCAAAAGTTTAAGGCTTTCAAAAGAGACTTGTTTCTTGGTTTTTGTGCTGAATTTCTCACTGATTTTCTGAAGGGTTTTTCAAATACTCTCTGATTTAATTCTCTTTTCTCCTTACACACAAGAGCTTCATTCCTACTCAATATTCTCTAAGGACCTTTGTAAGGGAAGAGATATTTGAAAGAGAGAGTTTGTGGTCTTTTGACTACCAAGGAAATTACTTGTTCTTGAGATTGTAGAAGTTGGGTACTCCATTGTATTTGAGATCTTTGTGATAGTGGAAGTGGTCGGAATCCTTCTGGGGAAGGCGGGGAGTAGAGCTGGGTGCTCGAACCTCGATAACATATCCTTGTGTTTGCGATTGGTTTACATTCTTGCAATTCTTACTCTACTTTGCTTGCACTTATTACTTGCTCATCATACTTACTTGCTTGCATTCATCTTGTGATTCTTGATTGTGATTGTTGTAGCTTTAAATTTTTAAATTGCCCTTTGATTAGCATTATCACCTATTCACCCCCCCTCTAGGTGATTTTCAAAAGATTTACACTATAATTGAATGCAAGATATAAGTAAGGGGAGAGAGAGAGAGAGAGAAGGCAATCGCAAACACAAAGGGTTTGTTTCGAGGTTAGAGCACACTTGCTCTACATCCCCGCCTTCGACGCACGAAGGATTTCCACTATGCAAGATCCCAATGGATCTCTCCCCGGTGCCGCAACACCTACAAGCCCTCGAACACTCTAGTCCCGTACACACGCAAGCTCACTAGCTCGCCGAGGCCGCACCTCAAACCACCGAGTTCACACAAGAACTCTAAACCACCGCGAACACACTTGTCCGCCTCCTCAAAGAACAAAGAAGAAATCTCTTGGTGATCTAAAACACTTTGATCACCAATTACAAACTCTCACAACACAATCCTATGGATAGATAGCGCAATGGATAGCTCAAGTGATTGTGAGAAAGCAAGGAAAGAACTATGGTGAAAAACTCAAGAAATTCACTTTAACACTCTTGATAAAATCTTCCCTTTAGATTGGAAGTATTTGCTCTCAAATATGTGGAGAAAACTCTTTTAATGGAGTGGGAAAAACTGGCTCAAAGCTCTCCTAAAATCTTGTTCCAAAACAATGACCAAACCCCCAAATTTATAGGCTAGGAAAAACTAGCCATTGGGGTCTGTCAGACTTGCCGGTCGACCCGCCGGTCGACCGCCAACGGTCAAAAATTCGACCGTTGGAGCCTCCGGTCGACCGCCCAGTCGACCCAAAAGAACAGAGAGCACTGCTCTCAGTTCCGGTCGACCGCCCGGTCGACCCGCTCTCAGATCCGGTCGACCGCCCGGTCGACCCGCCCACTGAACTGCCAGACGTGCACGGCTCTGTGCACGTCAGTCTACCGCCCGGTCTACTGCCCGGTCTACCGATCTGGCCTGTCGGCCAGTTCTGGGTCAGCACTTGGGAGAAAAATTGTTAGAGATAATCTTGTATTTTCTAAAACTTTGTTTTTCCAAAACTTTACCAAATACAAAAACAAGATATTTTGAACTTATTAAAGCATAGTGTATGGATATGATCCACTACACAATCATGATGAAATATCTATGTTTTTGACATTAAGCTCTAAAAATGATTTTGTTTAATTCATATACATAAGGAATACCAAAAACCAAAATAGTATTTTTCCAAATGAAAGTCTTTTCTAAACTGAAAATTCTTTTATGAAAAGACAATAAAATCAAGAGTGTGTGTGTGTGTGATATGTACTTGAGCAATCCACCAACTATTCTATCCTTTACATTTTATCTAAAAACAAAATCTTATACCTAGACACAAGTCTTGATCTTGAAGTCTTCCCTTGAAGTCTTCTCATCTTCTTGACTTGGTCCAAACACGATTCACCGAGCTCAAATCTTGATGTGGTCTTGATGCATAGGCTCGTGAATCAACCGGTGATAGCTCCAAAACCGATCTTTAAATCCTTTGTTGAAGCTCCACACCTACTAAGATCATGATAAGGAATCTGTCACTAATTAAACACAAGATCATTAGTACTATAACTTCATGAGTTGATCATCATCAAAACTAGAGTGATGGGCCTTTGGGCCAACAATCTCCCCCTTTTGATGATGACAAAACTCATGAAGTTATATATGCATGGATTAAAGTAAAGCTTCAAAGAAGCTCCCCCTTAACTCATGCATAACAAGTAAACAATAATATATGCAATGAAAGCACATAAATATGTATGCAATGTATGGAGATAAAACATGAAATCCTTTTTCTCCTAGTTGCAATACAAAACATATATGCATAACTAACAAGGGAGACAAATACTTCTCCCCCCTTAAGCAATGAAAACATGCATTGCAATACAAAACATATATGCATAAACATAAATCTTTATTCAAACATGCATATAAACTCAAATACTTCTCCCCCTTTTTGTCACTCATCAACAAAGGGTTCAAAGTAAAATCAAATCAAACAAATTTTTCTCCCCCTTTTTGTCAAAAACAAAGAGATCAAGAAGGGGTAATACAAATCAATCAATAAAGATTTATATGCGATATACATTCATGAAGAGGAAGACGCTAAGTTAACTTCCCTACACATATGCATTACATGAAGAAGGGATGACAAGCCCTAACTCACATAACACATATTATGTAATGCATAAGAGGAGATGTGAAGCTCCCCCTACACACGTATATCATATAAAGAAGAGTTGTCAAGCTCCTCAATTTATAATATACTCAACATGAATCTATATGTAAGAGAGATGTTAAGCTCTACTTGCATATAGGAAATACAAATCAAAAATTTTGAATTTTTCTTTATCAAAACAAAATTTTGAACTTTTCTCAAGAAACAAATTTTGAGATAACCATAATTTTTTAATTTTGATACCAATAGGAAGTAGCAATTGAAATTGATACATACATATATGGGAAAACAAAATATGAGTATATACAAAAGAAGTTCAAATTGATATTAATTGAAAATATCCAATGATACCAATAGAAAAATAAGCTTAAGTGTATACCTCATATAATCTACCACATGAAGAATTCGAACTAGTTAAATGAAAATGTTTAACAACTAGTACGGAATCCTTCAATCAAGGAATAAATCAAAAGTTTTTCATGAAATATGAATAAATCACAAGGCACTAAAACACTCTAGTATCCATAAAGTCCATATAAAAAAGAAGTGAGTTTACTAGTGTTATGTGGAACATGGCATCATGAAAATTAGCAATAAAGCTCAATATTCCTTTAAATATAAAAATTATCATAAATTTTGACAACATGAAAATCATCACAAAATTTTTATTAAAAAAATATTTCAAGGTATATGTATGTTTTGACAACACAAGAAGTATACATACATATCCCTAACACAATTGAGTCCATATATATAGATTTGCATGAAAGGCAAATGACTCAAGAGGTATACATGTATATCTTAAAGTTTGGCAAAATAAACATATACATGAAATGAAAGCACAAGATCATAACACAAATCCAAAATGGGAATATAAGTTTAAAGATGTATGGATCATCAAAACTAAGGCTATACTAGCACATTTCATGGGTTCAAATAAGCATTCAAGCACAAATATAAATAGATTTATTTGTGGCCCACGATATGTACAAGTATAAATCCTAGTGTTGACAAAAACTAACATATAAACTAATATTCAAATCATGAAGCATCAAAAAAAATTTGAGAACACAAAAGAATTTATGATTGAAGACTAGTAAGATCATGTGTATGTCTCATAAACTAATTTGAAGAACAATAACTAGTTTAAATAGATTTTTGACAAACTAGTTAAAGATCCTTCAAATACATCAAATCATATGTTTTTCATGAATTATACTAAGTACATAAAAATTCAAGCACTCATAGTCCATAGAGCTAAAAATTATCTTGAAAAATAAAAGATGAGTGTTCAAAGGTTATGTAAATAGTATTTTCATGAAAATAGACAATGAAGCTTAAAATAGACATGAAAATTATTTTTATCAAAACATAAAAATTCATTTTTCTTTCAAATAACTTCAAGGTATATGTATGGTATATCCAAATCTAACAATATGCATACATATCCCAAGTATAAAAGAGTCTATTAAATGTATTTTCATGAAAGCAAGAGACTCACGGGTATACATGTATATTTATTAGATTTGAATTAAAAATACATTTACATGAAGTAAAGCATAAAAATAGACAAAACATGTATAAAAGAGAATCATCAAAACTAGTCTTATACATATGCATATAGTGGATACAAATGAGCATGAAGTTCAAATATATATGAGTCAATTGTAGTTCACTATTCATATATGTATAAATGCAAGTTTGACACATTCTACATCTAAGCATGTAAATACCACATGAAGCACACAAAAATATGAACATGCTATATGATATATGAAATTAAAAGCATGTACATAAAAGTAGGAGTTTAGAGATTGTTACTAACTCTAAAGCTCCAAATATGGTGGTTGTCCCACCAAGCTTCCTTGATAGTGATGCGTCTAAGATGTGCCCATAAAGTCCATTGCATCCATCACCAAGGCACCAATTCTCTCACGTCTTGAGAGATCCCTCACCTACATCAAAACATGGGGTGGGAGTTTTGGTACCCATATTTTCTTGGGTCCTTTCGGGTTAGTCTTATAAGGAACCCAAAATTTTTATTATTAGCAAAATTAAAATGATTTAACCTATCATAACAAAATTTTGCTAAATGGCCTTTGCGGCCACAATGTGTACATGTGTACACCTTAGTATGCTTATGTGTGTGTGAATGATCATGGTGTGCAACATAAGCATATGCATGATGGGTATGATGTGCATGAACATGTGGAGTTTGTTTCTTTGAAAACATAGACTCCAATCTAGTATCGTTAAAAGCACATGAGCTCAAGGTAGAGCTCAAACCATTCATTTTATTTTTCAAATCTTTAATCTCATTAGTGGTGGCATGTAAAGCATGATGAGATAAAGAATCATTTTTCTTTTTATTTATCGAAACAAAATCTTTTTCTTTTTCACAAATTTTTCTTTTTAAAGACTTATTTTCTTGAAAAACAACTTCCTTTTGTTTTTCCACCAAATCAATTTTATTTTTCAAAGTATTGTTTCCTTCAAAACAAATCATTCAATTTTGAAAGCAAGGAAACATTCTCATTTTTCAAATCTTCTTTTTCTCTTTCTAAGCATGCAATATTATTTCTAAATGAATCATTTTCATTAAGCATGCAATCAAAATTCTTTTTCAAATTTTATTTTCTTTCTTAATCATGTCATATTTCTCAAGCAATTGTTGACAAAAGAAGTGAGCTCATCATATGACATGTTATCATCCTCCTCGGATTCGGTAGTTGCCTCAAGGGGGTTATCCCCTTGGACCATATAGCACACGTTGGAGGTGTTGCTTCCAACATCCGAATTGCTCCCCACATAATATAGATCCTTTTCGCCGAGGGAGATGATGATATTCCATGCTACAAAAACCGAATTAACATTAGAAACCCTAGATAAATAATCATCATTTAGGGTAGACTTTAAAGCATGAAGGGCTTTTGCATTAGCCTCAATGTACTTGCTATTATTAATATATGAATCATTAATAGTAGCAAGATAAACATGAATGCCTAGGGCCTTGAGGTACAAAGACATCTTAAACTTCCAAATTTGGATGTTAAGAATGTCAAATGTGGGTGGTGACATAAAGTCCATGGTGTGTGTACAAAATATTGTGGTTAGCCTAAAAAAGAGGATCTTTAACTCTAGGTTGTAAGACCCAAATCAGAGTACCAAGCTCTAATACCAATTGTAAGTTCACCTAGAGGGGGGGTGAATAGGTGATGGCTAATCTAATGGTCACTTAATGCCTAATAATACGGAATTAAAACTATTAATGACCTAAAAAAAACTTCTTACAATAAACACCACGTATAACCAAAGAGTGTTGCCGAATTTCCCGTGAAGGGCTCTGGACAAACTCCTCTAGATTCCCCTAGATATGGGTTGAGGTGCCGCGTTGGCTCTCTTGGTTGAATACAAGTGTTAGCAAACAACCCAAGCAAGTATATATCAATTATGAGCACACAAGTATATCAAGCATATAAAGATTTACACTATAATTGAATGCAAGATATAAGTAAGGGAGAGAGAGAGAGAGAAAAGGCAATCGCAAACACAAAGGGTTTGTTTCGAGGTTCGAGCACACTTGCTCTACATCCCCGCCTTCGACGCACGAAGGATTTCCACTATGCAAGATCCCAATGGATCTTTCCCCGGTGCCGCAACACCTACAAGCCCTCAGACACTCTAGTCCCGTACACACGCAAGCTCACTAGCTCGCCGAGGCCGCACCTCAAACCACCGAGTTCACACAAGAACTCTAAACCACCGCGAACACACTTGTCCGCCTCCTCAAAGAACAAAGAAGAAATCTCTTGGTGATCTAAAACACTTTGATCACTAATTACAAACTCTCACAACACAATCCTATGGATAGATAAGGCAATGGATAGCTCAAGTAATTGTGAGAAAGCAAGGAAAGAACTATGGTGAAAAACTCAAGAAATTCACTTTAACACTCTTGATAAAATCTTCCCTTTAGATTGGAAGTATTTGCTCTCAAATATGTGGAGAAAACTCTTTTAATGGAGTGGAAAAAACTGGCTCAAAGCTCTCCTAAAATCTTGTTCCAAAACAATGACCAAACCCCCAAATTATAGGCTAGGAAAAACTAGCCGTTGGGGTCTATCAGACCTACCGGTCGACCACCAACGGTCAAAAATCCGACCGTTGGAGCCTCCGGTCGACCGCCCGGTCGACCCAAAAGAACAGAGAGCACTGCTCTCAGTTCCGGCTCTGTGCACGTCGGTCTATGATCGTGGACGGAACTAGCACTCAAAAGTGTGTATTATGTAAAATCAATGAAAAGCTCGAATGTGCTAATGTACCATCGATACTTCCGTTATAGCATTGGCTTAACGGGTCGAATCCACAGGGAAGGGAGGCGATAGAAGCATTAACAGTCTCTATTCCCGTTGTTTGTTAACAATTCTTCTTTGTTGAAAGAATGAAAAAGAATGAAAAAGAAAAGAAAATGAAATCCAGAATGTGGTAGGTGAGGAGAGCGATGAAAACGGCGATGTAAAAACAAAAGTGAAGTGCTTTGGAAATCAAAATAGAAAAGAGATGGAACAAGGTTGAACTAAGAAGGATGGCAAAAACACCGATAGAAAAATGAGAAAAGAGTTTGGAAAACGATTTCTAAATCAAGCTAAAAGAAAACTCATGGCTACTAACTACTAAGTGATCCACTAACCATGCTAACCTCTTCGAGATAGTTGCCTCACATTTTGATCCTTGGCCATCACAATCCTTGGCTCCAAGAGACGGTACAAAGCATGGCTCATGGATGGTTCATCACATTCAAAACATTGCATCAAGAACAAGTTAATACAAGCATCACTCATTACACTACTAGCATGAAATAAAAGAGCATGAAATAAAAGAGAGTTAGCTTGGTTAGCAAGTTAGCAAGTTAGATGTTAGAACCCATCATCTTTGGCCATCAATGGCTCTTGCAAGAACAAGGCCTTGTAGAGGCAACCCGATTCATGTGGATTATCAAGTAAGTGGTTAGATGGTTAGTGGTTAGTAGTTAGATTTCCATGAGAAGAAAAACTAGCAAGAAATCATGTAGAAGGTGAAGGAGATTACATTGGAAGAGAAAGGAGGCATCTTTACATAGAGTGTCACTCTCTATTACATCAATCCCTTGCTTTCTCTCTCTCTAGAAATCACTCAGCCCTACTATAATGATCTAAGAAAAAGAAATGAAAAATACAAGAAATGAAGAACACTCACCTACACTACACTAAAATCTGGACCTACTCCTAAAAACGAAGACTGCTCTCGCTCTGGCTCTCTGCAGGTCTATTTATAGGCAGAAGAAGGCTCCAGAAGACGAGACGGGGCCACGCGTCGAAAATCGACGCGTATCTCCACAAAAGTGCCGCGGAATCTCGGGAATTGCTGCATTTTCGCGGCATAATCAGGGAGTTAAATCCCTGATTTTGGCGAGAAACATCTCCAGGCTTCGAGGACCTTCTTGGTATATTCCATTTTTGGTAATTTGGTCCGCAGATCCGTCTGATATGCGCAAGAGGCTAGATTCGATGTATCTTCTAGATAATCCTTTGCTTGGCCTCCAAGTAATGCGGGATTAATTACCATAAATTGGGATGAATTAGGCTCTTATTCCATCTTTGCCCTTGGACTTTGGATCTACCTGCAATTAAGACCAAAATACGATTTAGATCGACAATTAATTCATAAATCGGTGAGAGAATGCGACATAATAATGCAGAATTGTAGACTAATCACACCACCACACTTATTCTTTTGCTCGTCCCGAGCAAAACAAGAAAAGAAAAACTATAGTACAAGGGTTATTACACCACTTTCGCAGGTGACGCGATTGCATTGAGCGTGTGCAACAAGCCGTTAAACCTCTAGGTTACCCTAGAGGAGGAGTGTTGTCTCCTGAGGGTTTTAGCGGATTGCACCCACAAAATCCATAAAGAAAGAAGATAAATGTTAGTATTTTGAAAACACATTTTGAAAGAGAGACATGTTTTCGAAATATTTTTGCAAAAATACAAGCGATCTAAGGTCATAAGTCCACCACAAATCATTCTTCCTTAAACTTAGTCTCTATGCAAGATCTTTTTTTCAATTAAGGTAAGTATTCAAAATTGGATTGAATATTTTATCTTTCATAAAACCTAGATAATATGCACTTTATGATAGTGAAGATTTCTGGGATTTCAACTCTAACCATCAAGCCATTTATTCATATATATATATTTATTTATTTTTCTTTTTTCTTTCTTCCCTTAGTTTAGGCTTTCTAGTTCACCCATGTAGCGAGCCTATAACCGATGACTCCCAAACCAGACGGTCCTAGGGCACCAAATGAGAAAACATCCCTCGGGTTTAAGGACTCAAGTAAACAAGGCCACAAAACTAAGGGGGATTATTTGCTTCTTTTGACCACCGTTAGGCGTGAATAATCATGCTTCTTGAGGCATAATTATCCAGCTTAATAAGTGATGTTTTATTCATTTTTTTTCCTTTTTATTTATTTTTGCTTTATGGCATTTTAGGTCTTTGTTTCCATCCAAAAATTGTGTGTGTGAAGTGCATACTATCTATGACAAAAAATTCAAGATAAAATTATCTCCCCAATTTATCTTACTTAGCCTATAATTTTAAACAAGATCCATTATTTCGACTAGTTTAAGATGTCATAATTAAGGCTTTCTTAATTTCTAAGATCATCTTAATTTTCTTAAAAATAAATCAAAACTTTGTCTCTTATTTCAAAAAGTTTTTAAAGAAAGAGAAAATTCCTATACAAAAGGGAAGATTTCTAAAAAGTATCCAAAAAAGAAGTGTAAAAGAAAGAAAATCTAAAAACTCTATGTTAGTAAACCCTCCCCCACACTTATCTCATGCATTGTCCTCAATGCATCGTGATATATGTATGCATGAAACAAATAGAGAGGGAAGGAAAAAATTACCTCAAGGTGGTGGTTCCGGTGGCGGTCTGATTGGTCCATGAAAGGCGGCCCAATCATTCTTGCGTGGAGTCCGGAGGAACCCACCAGAAACCTCCATGATACAACCCACTAAAAAGATGTATGCATGTGTGATTTTTATTAAAAATTTTACCCCATCTAATTTCCAAATTTTCAAAATAATTTCAGAGTCAAAATTTTCAAAGCCCTTGTCCCAGAATGGAATGATTGATTTGGACTCAGGAAGTACAGGAACTAATATCGACTCAGAAAATTGACTCAAGTCAAGTAAAGGTTCGGGAGTCGAGATAAGTTCAGGAAGTGGGTCCAAATCAAGAAGATGAAGCTCAGGTCCACATTCATTTCCCCATGATGGAATGTGACTATCTAAGATTGGTGATTCAAGTTCAGGAATGATAGGGATGGGAATCAAAACTGACTCTAAAAAGTTACTCAAATTGGGTAATATAACAGGAGTCAATAATGATTCAGGGATTTGAACTGGATCACAAATTTGAGAATCAAAGTCACATTCCACATTGAGTTCAATTTCACAAAAATGAGAACTTGCCAATTATTAATGGGACTTTCAAAAGTATGAAATTGGTCAAGTTCAATAGATCATCATAAATGATTGGTGATTCAATTTCACAATGGATTGGCACAGGATTCAATACTGACTCAGGAAAAGGATTGAAATCAGGTGAAGATACCAGAGTCAAAATTGAATCAGGAAGTAGAATTGAATCACTAATTTGAGGTTCATGATCATATTCATGCTCAAGTTCAATTTCAGGAAAAGGATAACTTGCCAAAATGTCAATGGGATTTAAAGTTTGGACAAGTTCAGGTGGGTGTGCTGAAATTGAATCTTGATTTCCAAAATGACAAGAGTCTTGGGTCATATCAATAGAGTTTGGCATAGTTGAATTGGTCAAAGGTTGATAAGATAGAGTTTCCTCATTCCTAAGAATGTTAACCAATTGACTCAATTGTTCTTCCACCTTATTGATAGACTCGGCATGTGATTTTTGATATTGTAATAAAGACTCCTGCAAGATATCCAAACTCTTATCTAGATATGATGTATCTCAAGTGGTTGCTCTAGAATGGGAGTATAAGAATCTTGGTTTTGAAAATTTTGTGAAGAATGTGAGTCAAAATGTGTTGAGATTGAAGCTTAGACTCACACAAGAGTTCTTTAGTCGTTTCCAGGACAGATGGTTGTTCATTATGAAGAGGTGGAACTGAGTAAGACTCTTGAAAATACTGTGGAATTGGAGAGGCCAATGTTTCTTGAAGTTGTTGCTCGGCCCTTTGTAGATTGGCTTCTAAACTCTTTAGTAACTCAGATTTTTCTTCAATTGGTGGTTCAGAAAAAGGAGTATAAGAAGCAAAATCGGGGAATGAATATTGTGGATAAGGTGAAAATGATGGACAAGGTGGACGTGGGGCACAAGGAGGTTGAAAATTTGGCTTGGGTATGTGAATCCCCATTGACTCTGTGAAGAGTTGAAATTATTTTAGAAATTATAGTCATAAGAATGTGGGTATGGGTTGTATTGATTCGGATAAGGCCAACCCGGTGTACTTGGTTGGTGCATATTGTAAAATGCCGGGTTGGAATTATCCGAATCAAATGGGGTTGGTGTGAAATATGGATTCATATTCGGATTGAAAGAATTGTTATTGTTGAATGCCATTTCACAAAAAAATCACAAACAAAAACAACAAACAAAAAGAAAAGAAAAATCAAAACCAAGCCAATAGGAGGGTTGACCTAGACCTAGGCGAGATGTCCCTAGTGGCCAACGTCTATTCAAATTTTATTAGGGCATGGGTTGTGTGAGTGGAGAGATGATTTTTGGGCAAAGGAAGGGTGATGAAATCCCACCTTATCTTGTATGGGTTTTGCCCTTAAATTCAATTTGTGCAAGTGTGCAATATAGACAAGAATATAACACAAAGCGATAAATCACCCACGTGTTTGTCCTATGCTATATGCAATGCCATATGTACATCTCCATCCAAATCACAACAACAGAACAAAATACAGTATATTGGAATTGAATTGACACGTGCCTAAATGCAAATATCTAAACCGTTTTAAAAGCGTCCAAATACCGTATTTTAGTTCTTTTATTTATTATGGTGTGTAGGCAATCACAGCAGAAAAAATAGTAGCACAAATATACTAGCTATTACAATCAACACATCCCAGAACAACAAAATTTACAATGTTCACAAAATTGCTGCGGTTTCGCGGCAAAAGTCGCGGTTCCGCGGCTTGTCTTTAGAATCTGGGGCCCTGCTTTCAAGAGCAGGGAGATGCAAAGCTAGGGTCTATTCTGCAATGTTAAGCACCTGTAAATATTGCCCTGCACACCAAAACAGAGAAGACAATGTTAACAAAAACGTGAAAACAAAACCATTCCCTTCCCCGGCAACAGCGCCAAAAATTTTGATCGTGGGCGGAACTAGCACTCAAAAGTGTGTATTATGTAAAATCAATGAAAAGCTCGAATGTGCTAATGTACCCTCGATACTTCCGTTATAGCATTGGCTTAACGGGTCGAATCCACAGGGAAGGGAGGCTATAGAAGCATTAATAGTCTCTATTCCCGTTGTTAGTTAACAATTCTTCTTTGTTGAAAGAATGAAAAAGAATGAAAAAGAAAAGAAAATGAAATCCAGAATGTGGTAGGTGAGGAGAGCGATGAAAACGGCAATGTAAAAACAAAAGTGAAGTGCTTTGGAAATCAAAATAGAAAAAGAGATGGAACAAGGTTGAACTAAGAAGGATGGTAAAAACACCGATAGAAAAATGAGAAAAGAGTTTGGAAACGATTTCTAAATCAAGCTAAAAGAAAACTCATGGCTACTAACTACTAAGTGATCCACTAACCATGTTAACCTCTTCGAGATAGTTGCCTCACATTTTGATCCTTGGCCATCACAATCCTTGGCTCCAAGAGACGGTACAAAGCATGGCTCATGGATGGTTCATCACATTCAAAACATTGCATCAAGAACAAGCTAATACAAGCATCACTCATTACACTACTAGCATGAAATAAAAGAGCATGAAATAAAAGAGAGTTAGCTTGGTTAGCAAGTTAGCAAGTTAGATGTTAGAACCCATCATCTTTGGCCAACAATGGCTCTTGCAAGAACAAGGCCTTGTAGAGGCAACCCGATTCATGTGGATTATCAAGTAAGTGGTTAGATGGTTAGTGGTTAGTAGTTAGATTGCCATGAGAAGAAAAACTAGCAAGAAATCATGTAGAAGGTGAAGGAGATTATATTGGAAGAGAAAGGAGGCATCTTTACATAGAGTGTCACTCTCTATTACATCAATCCCTTGCTTTCTCTCTCTAGAAATCACTCAGCCCTACTACAATGATCTAAGAAAAAGAAATGAAAAATACAAGAAATGAAGAACACTCACCTACACTACACTAAAATCTGGACCTACTCCTAAAAACGAAGACTGCTCTCGCTCTGGCTCTCTACAGATCTATTTATAGGCAGAAGAAGGCTCCAGAAGGCGAGACGGGCCACGCGTCAAAAATCGACGCGTATCTCCACAAAAGTGCCGCGGAATCACGGGAATTGCCGCATTTCCGTGGCAAAATCAGGGAGTTAAATCCCTGATTTTGGCGAGAAACATCTCCAGGCTTCGAGGACTTTCTTGGTATATTCCATTTTGGTAATTTGGTCCGCAGATCCGTCTGATATGCGCAAGAGGCTAGATTCGATGTATCTTCTAGATAATCCTTTGCTTGGCCTCCAAGTAATGCGGGATTAATTACCATAAATTGGGATGAATTAGGCTCTTATTCCATCTTTGCCCTTGGACTTTGGATCTACCTGCAATTAAGACCAAAACACGATTTAGATCGACAATTTATTCATAAATCGGTGAGAGAATGCGACATAATAATGCAAAATTGTAGACTAATCAGTCTACCGCCCGGTCTAC
Organism: Agave tequilana; assembly: GCA_038442645.1. Taxonomy (NCBI): domain Eukaryota; kingdom Viridiplantae; phylum Streptophyta; class Magnoliopsida; order Asparagales; family Asparagaceae; genus Agave; species Agave tequilana. Next base: position 164,344 of record JAVJIF010005204.1, read on the forward strand.
CGCCCGGTCTACCGATCTGGCCTGTCGGCCAGTTCTGGGTCAGCACTTGGGAGAAAAATTGTTAGAGATAATCTTGTATTTTCTAAAACTTTGTTTTTCCAAAACTTTACCAAATACAAAAATAAGATATTTTGAACTTATTAAAGCATAGAGTGTATGGATATGATCCACTACACAATCATGATGAAATATCTATGTTTTTGACATTAAGCTCTAAAATGATTTTGGTTAAATCATATACATAAGGAATACTAAAAACCAAAATAGTATTCTTCAAAAATGAAAGTCTTTTCTAAACTGAAAATTCTTTTATGAAAAGACAATAAAATCAAGAGTGTGTGTGTGTGTGATATGTACTTGAGCAATCCACCAACTATTCTATCCTTTACATTTTATCTAAAAATAAAATCTTATACCTAGACACAAGTCTTGATCTTGAAGTCTTCCCTTGAAGTCTTCTCATCTCTTGACTTGGTCCAAACACGATTCACCGAGCTCAAATCTTGATGTGGTCTGATGCATAGGCTCGTGAATCAACCGGTGCTAGCTCCAAAACCGATCTTTAAATCCTTTGTTGAAGCTCCACACCTACTAAGATCTTGATAAGGAATCTGTCACTAATTAAACACAAGATCATTAGTACTATAACTTCATGAGTTGATCATCATCAAAAATAGAGTGATGGGCCTTTGGGCCAACAAGTCCCTGGTATGGCCGCAGAAATGCGGCTATGGCCGCGTTTTCGCGGCCATCTTGGCGAGCCACACGTCAATTTTTGACGTGTGGCCTCGTCTTGTCTTCTAGAACCTCTTTTTACCTATATAAAGCCCTGCAGAGACCTGACACACAGGCATATCAGTGAGTAGGCTAGGTTTTTTCTTTTCTCGTTGTACAATAGGATTTTATTCTTCTTTTCTTTTATATTTTCATTTTGTTTTTAGATCATATAGTAGGGCTGAGTTGATTCAGAGAGAGATAGAGAGATATTGATGTAATAGATGGTGACAAATTATGTAAAGGTGTCTCTTTTCTTCTCCATTATAATCTTCTACATCTTATACATGATGCTTAGCTAGTTTTTCTTCTCATGACAATCTAACTACTAACCACTAATCATGTAACCTCTTACTTAATAATCCACATGAATCAATAGCCTCTATAAGGCCTTGCTCTTGCAAAAGTCATTGATGGCTCATGATGATGGGTTCTAACATTCTAACATTCTAACATCTGACCCACTAACAAGCTATTTTATGCTCGCCTCTAATCGGTTTTGATGATCTAATAGTAGCTTGCATTTTGATTGTGTGGAATGGATGTGTGCTTGAATGTGGAAGAACCTTCTTAAGAGTCATGCTTTGTATCGTCTCTTAAAGCCAAGAATTAGTGATGGCCAAGAGTCCATGTGAGGCAATTATTACTAAGAGGTTAGCATGATTAGTGGAGCAATTAGCAGTTAGTAGCAATGAGTTTTCTTTCATAGTTATCCTATTTCTTTTTGCTTTGTCTTAAAAACTATTTCCAAAGCCTTTTTATCATTTTCTTGTCGATGTTTTCACCACCTTCTTAGTTCATTATTGTTTTCATCTTCTTCACCACATGTTCTTTTCTATTTTGTTTTCCAAATCACTTTCTATATCACTTCACTTTTCACTTCATTTTCATTTCTTGTTTTGTTTTATCGATTCACAACAACTTATCATTTGTTTTCTCATCGCTGTTTTATCACCTTCTCTGCCTATCACATATGAATTTCTTTTCTACTTTTCTCATTTTTTAACAAAGAAGAACTTGTTAACATACGACGTGAATAAAAACTGTTAATGCTTCTATCGCCTCCTTTCTCTGTGGATTCGACCTGTTGAGCCAATGCTATAACGGAAGTATCAAGGGAAAATTAGCACACACTCTTTACACTGATTTCATAAAACACTTATTTTCGGGTGCTTGGTTCCGCCCAATCAACATTTTAGAGCCATTGCCGGGGACGGGATTGGTTTTAATTTCACATTTTTTTTAAACATTTTCTTCTCTGTTTTGGTATGCAGTTTTCTTCTCTGTTTTGGTGTGCAGGGCAATTTTTATAAAATTTTTATATTGCAGAAGTCTACTCTTTCTTACCTCTCCCTGCTTTAAAAAGCAGAAAGCTTGCTTTGAAAATTTTACCACGGAAATCAAAGAAGCCGCAAAAACGCGACAATTTTGTGGCAAATGTACTTTGTCTTTTGCTGGGATTTGCAAGTTGCACATGTTGTTGTATTCTGTTACTAGTTTTCTGTAATTCTTGCCTATACACTGCAATAAATTGAGAACTAAAATACAGTATTTTGGACGCTTTTAAAACGGTTTAGATATTTGCATTTAGGCGCGTTTCAAATAAATTCCAACATATTGTATTTTGTTCTGTTGTTGTGATCTGAACCATTGCATATAGCATAGGACAAACACGTGGGTGATTTACTCGCTTTGTGTTATATTCTTGTCTATATTACATACTTGCACGAATTGAAATTAAGGGCAAAAACCAATATAAAATAAGGTGGGGAGTTCATCACCGTTTCTTAGCCCAAAAACCACCTCCCCACTCACACAACCTAAGCCCTAATCTAAAAAATGATAGATGTTGGCCCCTAGGGACATCTCGGACTCATTAAGAGATTGACCGAGGGTGGAACTTGTGAGAATCTTACTCTTGGTTGGGGATTAAGAGATTACGCCTCGAAGATACCATAGTTTGGTGAAATTAAGGCTCGTCGCTTAAGCACGGATACCTCCCACCGTATTTTTTCCCTACCTGGCCGATTAGCTTGTGGTCAGGTTCATACAACAACCTCCCCCAGGTAATCGACCAGTTCGGAGTCGTCTAAGTCTAGGTCAACCTTAGTATAGGCTTGTTTTGATTTTTTTCTTTCTTTTTATTTATTTGTTTGTTTTTTTCTTTTTTGTTTGTGATTGTTTGTGAAATAGAATTCAACAACAACAATTTTTTCAATTCTAATATGAATCCAGACTTCACATCAACTTCATTATCGAATAGCTCCAACCTATCTTTGAAAAACATGAACTAACCAAATAATCTGGATTGGATATATTCGACTCAATATAACCCATACCGCTTATCTGTGACCAAATTTCAAAAATAATTTCAACTCGTCAAAGAGTCAATGGGGATTCACCTCCCCCGAGTCAAATTTTCAACCACCTAGTCCACAATTTTTACAAATTTCACAATATTCATTCCCTGATTTTGCTTCATACATTCCTTTTTCAGAACCACACATAGAAGAAAAATCTGAGTTAGAAAGAGTATAGAAGCTCACATGCAAGAGGCCGAGCGATAATTTTAGAAAATGCTGGCCTCCCCAATTTCACAATATTTTCAAGAGTCTTACTCAGTCCCACCTCTTCAAAATGATCAAACATCCATCTTGGAATTGACTGAGGAACTCTTGCGTGAGTCCGAGCGACAATCTCAAAACTTATTGGACTCACAATCTTCACAATTTTTTCAAAATTAAGATTCCTATATCTCTTTCTAGAACAACCACTTGAAGAAAAATCATATCTAGAAAAGAGTATAGAAATCTTGTAGGAGTCTGCACAACAATTTCAAGAATCTTCTGCCCAGTATATCAATAGGTTAGAAATATAATTAAGTAAATTGGTCAACATTTATAGAATGAGGAAACTTTCTCTTATCAACATTTGACCAATTTAGATATCTCTAACTCTATTAATTTGATCTAGAACTCTTATTATTTTGGAAGACAAGATTCAATTTCAGCACACCCATTTTAACTTGACCAAACTCCACATTTTGAAAATCACATTGACATTTTAGCAAGTTATCTCTTTTCTGAAATTGAACTTGACAATGAATGTGATAATGAACCTCAACTTGGTAATTCAATTCCACTTCTTAATTCAATATTGTCTCCGGTCTCTTTACCTCACTTCAATCCTTTTCCTAAGTCAATATTGGATCTTGTGCCAATCCATCGTAAAATTAAATCACCAATCTTTTATGATCAACAAATTGAACTTGACCAATTTCATACTTTTGAATGTTCCATTGACAAATTGGCAAGTTTTTCTTAAAAGAAATTGAACTCAGACAAGAATGTGAGTTTGATTCTCAAATTTATGATCCAGTTCAAATTCCTGAGTCAATATTGACCCTTATTTTATTACCGAACTTGAGCAACAATTTAGAGTCAGTTTTGATTCTCATACCTATCATTCTTGAACTTGAATCACCATTCTTGAAAAGTCACATTCCGTTGTAGGAAAATGAATGTGGACTTGAATTTCAACTTCTTGATTTGGACCCAATTTCTGAACTAATTTTGACTCCTGAATCTTTACATGATTTAAGTCAAATTCCTGAGTCAATATTAGTTCCTGTACTTCCCGAGTTCAAATCAATCATTCCATCTTTTCACACTCTATTTTGGGACAAGGTGTTGATAAAATTGACTCCAAAATTAATTTAAAAATTTAGAAATTAGACGGAGTAAAATTCATAATAAAAATTATTCATGTACACATCATTTTAGTGTGTTGTATTATAGAGGTCTCTGATGGGTTCCTCTGAGCTCCACACAAATTAGATTGGGCCATATATCATGGACCAATCAGACCACCACTGGAACCACCACCTTGAGATGATTTTTTCTTCCCTCTCTATTTATTTCATGCATACATTCACGATGCATTGAGGACAATGCATGAGACAAGTGTAGGGGAGGCTACTAACGTAGAGTTTTTAGATTTTCTTTCTTTTCACTTCTTTTAGGATATTCTCTTTTTTGTATAGGATTTTTTATCTTACTTTAAAAAACTTTTTGAAATAAGAGACAAATTTTGATCTATTTTTAAGAAAATTAAGATGATCTTAGAAATCAAGGAAGCCTTAATTATGACATTTTAAATCTAGTTGAAATAATAGATCTTATTTAAAATTATAGGTTAAGTAAGAGAGATTGAAGAGATAATTTTATCTTGAATTTTTTATCTTAGAGAGTATGCACTACACACTTACACATTTTTGGATGGAAATAAAGACCTAAAATGTCAGAAAGCAAAAATAAAAAATATATACGTATATATGAAGAAAGAAACCACTTATTAAGCTAGATAACTATGCCTCAAGAAGCATGATTATTCACGCCTAAAGGTGGTCATAAGAAATAAATAATCTCTCTTAGTTTTGTGGCCTTATTTACTCGAGTCCTTAAACTCGAGGGATGTTTTCTCATCTGGTACCCTAAGACCATCTGGTCTGGGGAGTTATCAGTTAAAGGCTCACTACCTGGGTAAACTAGAAAGTTTAAAAAAACTAAGGAAAGAAAAAAAGAAAAATATATATAAATAAATGGCTTGATGGTTAGAGTTGAAATCTTAGAGATCTTCACTATCACAAAGTGCATATTATCTAGATTTTATGAAAGATAAAATATTTAATTCAATTTGAATTCTTACCTTAATTGATGACAAGATCTTGCATATAGACTGAGTTTAAGGAAGAAAACTTTTTGGTGGACTTATGATCTTAAGTCGCTTATATTTTTGTAAAAATATTTCAGAAACTTGTCTCTCTTTCAAAATGCATTTTCAAAACACTAATGTTTGCCTTCTTTCTTTATGAATTTGTGGGGGCAATCAGCTGAAAACCTCAGGAGATAAAATTCCACCTCTAGGGGTTACCTAGAGGTTTAACGGCAAGTTGCACACGCTCAGTGCAATCGCGTCACCTACGAAATTGGTATAATAACATTTGTAGTTTAGATTTTTGTTTTCCTATTTTGCTCGGGACGAGCAAAAAAGATAAGTGTGGGGGTGTGATTAGTCTACGATATTGCACTTTTATATCACATTTTCCTACCGATTGATGAATAAAATATCATTTCTAAACCGTGCTTTGGTCTCTTTTGCAAATAATCAAGACTAGAAGGGCAAAAGGGTAATAAGAACTTAATTAAATCCATTTTGCACTTTTATATCGTAATTAAATTCGGATTTCTTGGAGGCCAAGTTAGAGAGTTTCTAGAGGATACATTGAATCTTGACGCTGGCGCTTGTCTGATAAAAATCCGGACGCAAATATCCGAATCCGAGAATACTTGAAAGGTCCCCGAAGCGAGACAAAACTGCTAATCAAAACCAGGGGCCTAAGTCCCTAGTATGGCCGCGAAAACGCGGCTATGGCCACGTTTTCACGGCCATCTTGGCGAGCCACACGTCGATTTTCGACGCGTGCCATCGTCTTGTCTTGTAGAATCTCCTTTTGCTTATATAAAGCCCTGTAGAGACTTGAGACGCAGGCAGATCAGCGAGTAGGCTAGATTTTTCTCTTTCTAGTTGTAGAGTATGATTTTTTTCTTCTTTTCTTTTATATTTTCATTTTATTTTTAGATCATGTAGTAGGGCTGAGTTGATTCAGAGAGAGATAAAGAGACATTGATGTAATAGATGGTGATAATCTATGTAAAGGTGTCTCCTTTCTTTTCATTGTAATCTTCTACATCTTCTACATGATGCTTGGGTAGTTTTTCTTGTCATGACAATCTAACTACTAACCACTAATTATCTAACCTCTTACTCGATAATCCACATGAATCTAATAGTCTCTACAAGGCCTTGCTCTTGCAAGAGCCATTGATGGCTCATGATAATGAATTCTAACATTCTAATATTCTAACATCTAACCAACTAACAAACTAACTTACTATGTCTTCTTTATTTCATGCTCACCTTTAATCGGTTTTGATGATCTAATAGTAGTTTGCATTTTAATTGTGTAAAATGGATGTGTGGTTTGAATATGGAAGAACCTTCTAATGAGTCATGCTTCGTATCGTCTCTTGAAGCCAAGGATTAGTGATGACCAAGGATCCATGTGAGACAACTATTACTAAGAGGTTAGCATGGTTAGTGAAGCAATTAGTAGTTAGTAGTCATGAGTTTTCTTTCATCGTTATCCTCTTTCTTTTTACTTTGTCTTAAAAATTATTTCCAAAACCTTTTTATCATTTTCTTGTCGATGTTTTCACCACGTTCTTAGTTCATCATTGTTTTCATTTTCATCACCACAAGTTCTTTTCTATTTTGTTTCCAAATCACTTTCTATATCACTTCACTTTTTACTTCATTTTCATTTTCTTGTTTTATTTTATCGATTAACAACCACTTATCATTTGTTTTCTCATCGGCGTTTTATCACCTTCTCCACCTATCACTTCTGAATTTTTTTTTTTCCTCATTCTTTAACAAACAAGAACTTGTTAACATACGACGTGAATAAAAACTGTTAATGCTTCTATCGCCTCCTGTCCCTGTGGATTCGAATCGTTGAGCAATGCTATAACAGAAGATCGAGGGAATATTAGCACACACGTTTTTACACTGATTTCATAAAATACACGTTTTCGAGTGTTTGGTTCTGCCCGATCACATGACAGGTGTCAGGTGATCACATGCCAGATGTCAGGTAATGTCAGGCAAGTGTCAAGTAATAACATGTCAGGAGATAGCATGTAGGTGTCAAGTGACAACATAGTAAGTGTTAGCACATCTATAATGCCTCTATTTTGAAATACAAGATTTAATAATGAATAATAATATTTTTTATTGCATGTATTTTGTGTAATTATTATTGTTGTTATGTATTATTATTATGGTTATTATTATTGGTAATTATTATTATTATTATTATTATTGTTAAATATCTTTGTGTATTATTGTTATTATTCTTATTATTAATGTTATTGATATTTATTTTTTGTATTATTCTTAGACAAGCTCAGTTGTTGCCCCTATTTTTTCTCTTCCTTTTTCTTTCATTTTGTTATTCTTTATTCTAAACCCAATCTAAACCCAAGTACCAATTTTCATATGCTTTATCTTTTACCATTAGCCCATATCTGTTTCATATTTTCTTTTATTTTTCTTGGCCCAAGCCATGAGCCCATTTTCATTCCTTTCAATTTTCTTTTATTTGAGCAAAAACCCAAACCAAAACCTATACCCAATATCTAATTTTAATCTTATCTCAAATTCAAAACCTAACAAAAATCATATCTAATTCTAACTTACCCAAATCTAAATCCGACTTTCAGAATTATAATCTCAATTAATTCTATTTCAAAATAAAATCCTAACTAATCTTAAGTCTATTTTAATCCTTATCCTATCAACTAAATCCTAAATCCTAACTATGCAATCCTATATCTTAACTACCTAATCACTAACCATATAACTCTCCTTATATTTAATCCTATCTAATCCTATCCATCAAATACAAATCTTAACCAACCCAATCTTCATAAACCTAACTACTAAATCCTATAGTTATCTTAATTAAATAAAAATCTTAATTAAGCTAATCTTTCATTATCTCCTAATCCTAACCATCTAATCTTAAATTATCCAAATCCTAACTATATAATCATACCTAATTAACATCTCCTATATAAACATCAAATCCTAAATCGAAACTCTAACCTAATTTCTGCCTCCTTCCTTTGCCGGCAGCCCCACTCCACCATGCGACCTCCTCTTTCTTCTCTAGAGAGACCCCGTCTGCAGCTCGTGACACCCTAACATCCTTCGCGGCCTCCACCTCCTCCGCCATTGAGCTGTTTAGGGCTGGCCGTGAGTTTCTCCCCTTCATAATTCTCTTTTTCTCTTCTCATTATATTTCTAAGTGTAAATTAATGCATGGTGTATAAAGTAGTTGATTGGTCGCTAATGTTGCATATTTAATATCATATTTTCATACTTATTTTAGAATAAAAGCCTGCATTGTCCTAATTAATTGTTTGATTTATTTGCAGGCCAATCTTTAAGGAGTTGAAGAGAAATGAGCCCAAAGCCCACCAAAATTCAGAATTAAATCAGAATTTCGCACTCACTAAATCAGGGCAAAATCAAGAGGTTGAAACTGGTTGAGAAGAATCCTCTCAGGATCGATCGGTTAAAGCCAAGAATCCAAGGCCATTTCGTCAGAATCCTGGACCCAAACGAAGAAACAAACTGCAGATAAAGGCAGAAGAAACTCCCAGAGAAACCCACCAACAGGGTGTGGCCATCTGGCCACACCTTGGCCGCGGAAACGCGGCCCAAGCTGTGTTTTCGCGGCTTTGTTGGGGAGTTAGGGGGAGCGTTTGCTCCCCCGACCTCCTCGGGATCCTGGTTGTTGGGTATTTGCCTATAAAAGGCCTGTACTTGCGCTGAAAAAAAGGACGAACATGCAGATTAGGATTTAGCCTAGTTTAATTCTTTGTAGTTTAGATTTTTCTTTTCCTTTATGCAACTTGTATGTAAACTTAGGGTAGAAGAAGATTCATGTAAGAAAGAGAGAGAGGCTGACGTTGAGAGTGACACCGATGTACCCTCCTCCTTTCTTCCATTGTCTCTGCAAGTAATAAAGGTAAAAGCTTCTTTTTATGTTCGTATTTTGTTTTGCTTTCCTCTTCCTCTTTCTACTTTACCTTGGTTGTATTTGTTGAGTCTACAAGTGAATTCCAAAGCAAGTATAACTAAGCTACGTGAGAGCCAGCGATAGTTCATGAAGACGTTCTCCTCTTCCAAGCTCTGCATCACTTCGTTCTTGATATGCTTGACGATATAATGTGCACGGGGACTGAGCTCGAGCTTATGATCTATGCGTTGAACGCCTCCGGAGCAAAGGTAGAACATGCAACGGTTTCCAGGTAAGTCATCACTCAACCTAGGTAAGTATTCCTTCCTTTTCTTTCCTTTCTTTCATTTCTGTAAATTAAATCATCACCTCTTCCAACTCTTTCTTCTCCACTCACTCCATTTGTACATAGTCGTTTTTATTGTTTTCTGATTTTTCCACCTTCTTCATCTCTCACTTTCTTCTAACATAACATAATTCTTTTTTCATTTTCACTTCTTAAAAACAGAGAAGAACTATCGTTTGTTTTTTATAACGATTTCAATAAAACTGTAAACGCTTCTATCGCAAAACCCTCCTTGTGGATCACGACCCGCATAGCCACTTGCTATAGCGGAAGAATTGAGCACTTGCACATTTTTATTATAAGTTCTATAATTTCGTATTTTGTGTAAATGTTTAGCCTCAATCAGTAGTGTGTGTATTAATATATGTGCATGTATTTAATTATTTGTGTGATTATGTATATGTTAGTGTGTGCATGGGATAGTGAGTGTGCTATTGTGTATGTGCGTGGGTGTATGTGTGTCCTGTGAATGTGTGTTTAGGTATGTGTTTATAATATGCATGCATGGGTGTGTATGTATACAGGTGTATGTTCATGTCAGTTCATGGGTTGGGTTGCGTGTTGCAGCATTCGGATCCGTTTGGTGAGATCCGGACCGATTGCAGGAGACTCAGATTCGTGTTCACAGATGACCCGATACACTGGCGATTCAAAAATCGATCCATGGGATGATCCGTAGATCAGTACCGGTTCATACAGTGAAGACTAGACAGCGATTTCGTTCCGACATCGCAACATTTAATGTGAGTGTTTGTTCTTGTATATTTCTTTAAGTACTGTTATCGGTATGCGTTTATATGTTACTCTTATCATTTCATGTGACTTTTTGTTATATGTTACCAGTTTGATTACTTGTATCACTTCATGAGACATCAATGATTGTTCACCTTTTTTACACAGTTGATATGAGCGTTTATCTATATCATTTTATGTGATAGTTTGTCACCCCTATTGATTCAGGACTGTTTGTGGTATACAGTAGACTGTGAGTTGAATCGATCTACTGATCGTTGACCTACTTTATATTTGAGGATAGAGGACATACCTTATGTACAGTGTTTATCGGAAGTTGTTGGTAATATTTTGACCGGAACTCTTTTGGATATTGTGGATAGGTAGATATGGCGTTGCTATATCGATGGACTGACTTTCCTGAATTTTGGATTGGTACGACTTACTTAGAGTTGGAGTGGAATGATTAGTCTCTAATTTTGCATAATTTTTATCACATTCTCATATTTATTTGGTATAAAATTCTGCTAATAAAACTTTGCTTGCTTGATCTTAGGTCTATGGTGTGCAAATGAAGAAGAAGACCTTAATCACCATTTAATGGGTGATTAAAAGCCTACCAAGTAGCCATTGACTTTAGGGAGGCAATTTTGTCAGTCCAGGGCATCATATCAGCAAACCAGTAGACCAACCTGAAGGGGGACAGACTGGGCGACGCGCTGCCCGAAGCCAGGCGCGCGCGCAACCGGGCTTCGGGCCATGGGTCACCCCCTGGCCCCCTTTCCCCTGGTGCCTATAAATACCCCCCAGGGGTCTTCAGTTTGGAGATATCCAGAGTTTAGAGTTGTATTGTTGCTTTGTTGGTAGGAGTTGTAGTTGTATTAGTTTCCTCTTCTTCTAATTTTAGTTTTAGCCATTAGAGTGAAAGAGAGAGAGAGTGTGTGTGTGTACAAGTTATATTTGAAAGGTGACAAGCTAATACAAGTAACTACTTTTGTTTCTTCTTTCCATTTACTTGTCTTTGCCATTTACTTTTACTTTCTGTTGTAGTGTAACCTCCTTCCTCTTCACTTCTTTTCTTTACTTTCTTGTAGTGTAACTCCCTTTCCCTTTACCCCTTTTCTTTTGTTGTTTCTTTTACTACATATTTATCTAACTTTTCCATTGCATGGCTAACTAATTACTAACCCACTAATCTCTAACACTTGATTGATAAACCCAAATGAGTCAATAGTGTCAAACAAGCCTTGTGCAAACGAGAGTTATGGCATCTTAAGACGAGGGTTCTAACTCTAACTTACATTCAAGTATTTACCTTCTTATATTTCATGCTTAATGGGTTTTCTGATGATCTATGGGTTGTCTACTTTACTTGTTATAAGTTAGAGATTTTCTTTTAACTTTGCCGATACCATTAGTGCACTTGTGTCTCCCCCAATTGTTGCCTTCCATTCGATCTTTATAAGGGAATGTCCAAGTATTTGCCGTGTAAAGCTAAGTTAAAGGAAGAACCTTCACTCGATTTCCACGTGAATGGTTCCTATGCACAAGGGTGTTGCTTGCCTATGATCCATTGTGAGGATATATTATCAAAAAGTTAGAGGTTAGTGGGAGCAATTAGTAGAAAGTTAGCCATGCGATTTTACCATTAAGAAAAATCCACTTCACAACAAGCAAACAATTCATTTAAAAAAACTATTCTTGAAACAAACCTATTTTCATTTTCACATTCTTTATTCGAACAAGGAACTTTCTCTTTTCTTGAACAAAGAAGCCGCATCAAGCTTCCATCGCTCTCCGTCCTTGTGGATATGACCCGTTGATTAGTCACATATATTGCATTTACGTTGTCACCTTACAATACTTTTTAGCTAATAAATCCTATTAATAAGTCTTCTTTTTCTTTGTTAATGTAGGCCCAAGTGCTAAAAGAAAGAAAAGAGAAACAAGCAAAGCCCAAAACCAAATTCTGATTTAATTCAGAATAAATTCAAAATGAAGGAATCAGGGTAAAATCTGGCATATCAAGAGGTTGAGAAGAATCCTCCCTGAATCAAACGGTTGAAGCCACACAATCAAAGGCTGTTTCATCAACGTGGGAGCAGAAACAAGAAAACAAACAGAAGATACGGGCAAATCACCAAACCAGGAGATCCCCCCTTTTGGGTGTGGCCACCTGGCCAAACCAGGGCTGCGGAAACGCGGCCCTAGCCGCGTTTTCGCAGCTTGTTGGAGGTTGTTGGGGGAGCGTTTGCTTTCCCAATCTTCCGGGATCCTCCCTTTTGGTTTTTCCCTATAAATATTGGTTTCAGTAAAGGAAAATGGAGCGAAGATTAGGATTAGAATTGTGTTTATTTTCTAAGAATTTAGGCTCTTTGTTAGCTAGCACAAAAGTTGTAATCTTGTTTTTTTTATTTGTAGTCCAGTATCAAAACTTGTGAGAGAGAGGAATTGAGTGCTTGTACTTGAAGATTGAAGTCACATCAATACAAGAGTCGAGCCGCTTTTTCTTCCACTTGTAGTACGGTATGCCTTGCATTATTTATTTGCTGTCTTCTTTGTTTTTCATGAGTAACTAAAACTGTTTTCTGGGCTCACTATTGTAACTCTCTCTAGTTCTTCTCTTTTGTTTTTAAAAGAAAAAGACCCAAGAATCATTTGCATGCCTTGCTTAAAGTCTTTTTTTTTGAAAGTGTTCTTGAAGGCACATGAGGATGGGTTTGGATTGTTGATTGAGGCTTTAACCTGCACACAAAATAAGGAATTTCAGATTTATAATGAATATGTGCAAGTGCTCAATTCTTACCGATATAGCAAGTGGCTATGCGGGTCGTGATCCACAAGGAGGGTTAGCGATAAAAGCGTTCACGGTTTGTATTGAAATTGTTGTGAAGAAAAATGAAAGTTCTTCTTTGTTTTTAAGAAAGAAAATGAAAACGAGTTATGTTAAAGTTAAAAGAAAGCGGCAGAATAGAAAGTGGAGAAACCAGAATGATTATGTAAGAATGATTATTAACAAAGAAATGGGAAAGAAAGTGACTATGTACAAATGAGTTGGGAAAGAAGTGATTTGGAAGATATGGTGTTGGTGATTTAATTAACAGAAATAAAAGAAAAGAAATAAAAACAATTACTTACCTTCTTTTCACCAAAAGCTTACCTTGAATCATTAGCGTAGCGACGATGTTACCTTGAATTGGAGGCAATCAGCGCATAGCCATAAGAGTTGAGTATTGGTCTCTTCCACATTACATCATCAAGACAACTCAAGCATGAAATGATACAGAGAGAGACTCAATTCCATCGTCATGAGCTATCGGTGGCACTCGCAAAGGCAAGCCTCTTTCGATGCTTTTAGACTCACTTGGAAGACAGTTGTACCAAAAAGAAAAGTGAAGTAGAAAAGGAGAAGAAGAAGAAAACTAAAAAGAAGTACATACAAAGAAAGAACATAGATTCGATTCATAACGATCAAAGAAAAGAAAGAAACCTTACACCATTGTCACTATAGCTCAAGCTTCATTCTTGTTCTTCGATGAAAGTCTGATCTCCTCTGAATTACATAAATGAAAACTAAAATTACATGAAAAAGAAAAACAAAAACCTAAACTAAAAAAAAAAAAACTAGTCTAAATCCTCTCTCTGCATGGTCGTCCCATTTTCAGCGCAAATACTGGCCTTTTATAGGCAAAAACCCAATATGCAGGATCCCGGGGAGATTAGGGGAGCAAACGCTCCCCCTAACTCCCCAACGAAGCCGCGAAAATGCGGCTTTGGCCGCGTTTCCGCGGCCAGGGTGTGGCCAGGTGGCCACACCCTGTTGGTGGGTCTCCCCGGGGTCGAGTTCTGGTTTTATCTTGGGTTGGATTTGCAGTTTAGCTCCGAGATTTTGAAGAAATGGCCGTTGACTTTGCTTCAACACATCGATTCTGAGAGGATTCTTCTCAACCGGTTTTCAACCTCTTGATTTTGCCCTGATTTACTGAGTGCGAATTAACTCTGATTTAATTCAGAATTTTGGTGGGCTTTGGGCTCATTTCTCTTTCATCTCCTTAAAGAATAGGCCTGCAAATAAATTAAACAAATAATTAGGACAATGCAGATTTTATTCTATAATAAGTATGGAAATATGATACTAAATATGCAACATTAGCGACCAATCACACCCCCATACCTATCTTTTGCTCGTCCTTGAGCAAAACAACTAAACTATACTAAGGATTATTAGACCACTTTCGCAGGTCACGCGATTGCACTGAGCATGTGCAACAAGCCGTTAAACCTCTAGGTTCCCCCTAGAGGACGAGTTTTGTCTCGTGAGGGTTTTCAGCGGATTGCACCCACAAAATCCATAAAGAAAGAAAAACAAAGAGTTAGTATTTTCGAAAAGCATTTTGAAAGAGAAAAAATATTTGAAATATAATTGTAAGATTTAAGCAATCTATAAGTTATAGGAAAATCGAATTTTTCATTCCTAAACTTAGTCTCTATTCAAAAATTTGTTATCAATCAAAGTAAGGAGTCAAATTGTACTTCTCATCTAGTCTATTACTGTACCCTAAGTCATATGCACCTTGTGACTATGAAAATTTTGACTAAGGGTTCATTAACTCTAACTCTTATGCCTTATTTATTTATATATACTTTTTTTTTGTGGTATTATTCCTTAGTTCTATTAGGCTTTCTAATCTGCCCATGTAACGAGCTCTAATCGATGACTCCCAAACCAAACGGTCTTAGGGCACCGGGTGAGAAAACACCCCAAGGACTTAAGGACTCGAGCAAACAAGGCCACAAAACTAAGGATTTTATATATGAACCCCTTTTGGCGTGAATACTTATGCTTTATTAGGCACAAATACCAGCTAATCAGAGGATTTTTTTTTTTATATATATATTTTTTCTTTTAAACTTATCTAATCATCTTTCGCATAAATACTAAGGCTTTCTTAGGCCAAAGCACTTAGCTAATCAATAATTAGATTTGTTTATTTCTTTCAGTTTATAAGGCATAAGAATCTTTTTTTGACCCTAAGTGTGTAAGTGTATGAAGTGTGCATATTTCATCAAGGTAAAGATCAAGACCAAATTACTTTGACAAATTTTTTCCTAACCCAAAAATCAATCAAATAATCTTATTTTGACCAAGTACAAGAAATCCTAATTTGGATATTCCTATTCCTTAAAATTGACTTAATTTCTTACAAAAATAAGTCAAAATATTGTTTCTATTTTCAAAAAGTTTTTAATAAAAAGAAAAACCTAAGTTATGTTAGAACCCTCCCCACACCTATCTCATGCATTGTCCTCAATGTATGAATTAATGCATAGATGCATGAAAAAGACGAAAGGGAAGGAAATGTTAAGTTGGGTTCAGGATCATACTCATTTTCAAGTTCTAATTCAGGAAAAGAATAACTTGCCAAACTATCAATATCTTTTTCAAAATTTAGAGTTTGGGCAAGTTCAATGGTTGTTCTGAAATGGAATCTGATTTCCAAAACAACCTAACTCATCGGCTCTAACAGGATGGTTAGTGACATCAGAACTGGTCAAACGGTGAGAACGTAGAGATTCGACCATCATATCTATGTCACGTACGAGCATTTTGAGCCTGAGTCATGACTTCAAGCATCTTTTCATAGTTGATAGGTTCATTGTCTTGTCGAAAAGATGAAGAGGTGTTGTGATTGAGGCTAAACCTGCACAAAAAATACGGAATTACAGAACTTAAAACAAATATGTGCAAGTGCTCAATTCTTCCGCTATAGCAAGTGGCTATGCGAGTCGTGATCCACAAGGAGGGTTTCCGATAGAAGTGTTTACGTTTTTCATTGAAATCGTTATGAAAACAAAACGAAGATTCTTCTTTGTTTCTTAAAAAGAAAAGGGAAAAAGAGTTATGTTAAAGTTAGAAGAAAATGATAGATGAAGAAGGTGGAAAGAAAAGACTATTTACAAAGAAGGGGAAAGAAAGCGACTATGTACAAATGAGTCGAAAAGAAAGAGTTGGAAGAGGTAGTGATCTATACTAAAGAAATAAAAGAAAAGAAAGAAAGAAGAGTGAAGAAATACTTACCTAGTTTGATTGATGACTTACTTGGAAACCTTTGCATGTTCTACCTTTGTTTAGGAGGCGTTCAACGCATAGATCATAAGCCCGAGCTCAGTTCCCGTTCGCATTATATCATCAAGTCTTGCACAAGCATGAAGTGATACGTCTTGAGGAGGAGAACGTCTTCATGAACTATCGTTGGCACTCACATAACATCGTTGTACTTGTGCTTTGAATTCACTTGTAAACTCAACAAAAACAAACGAGGTAAAGTAGAAGAGGAAGACGAAAACAAAAGAAAATGAAAGTAAACAAGAACATAAAAAATGTTACCTTTTATTGCTTGAAATGATGGAAGAAAGGAGGAGGGTACATCGGTGTCACTCTCAACATATGCCTCTTTCTCTTACTTACATGAATCATCATCTAACCTAGGCTTACATACACATTACATAAAAAGAAAAGAAAAACCTAAACTAAGAAATGGAAAACTAGTCTAAATCCTATTTCTGCATGGTCGTCCAATTTTCAGCGCAAAGACTGCCTTTTTATAGGCAAAAACCCAACAACCAGGATCCCGGGGAGATCGGGGGAGCAAACGCTCCCCCTAACTCCATAACAATGCTGCGAAAACGCGGCTTGGGCCACGTTTCCGTGGCCAGGGTGTGGCCCTGGCCACACCTGTTGGTGGTCTCTCTGGGAGTTCCTTCTGCATTTATCCTCAGTTGGTTCTTCGTTTGAGTCCCGGATTCTGACGAAATGGCCTTGGATTCTTGGCTTTAACCGATCGATTCTGAGAGGATTCTTCTCAACGATTTTCAACCTCTTGATTTTGCCCTGATTTATGGAGTGCGAATTAATTCTGATTTAATTTAGAATTTGGTGGGCTTTGGGCTCATTTCTCTTCATCTCCTTGAGGATTGGGCCTGCAAATAAATTTAGCATTTAATTAGGACAATGCAGGCTTTTATTCTAAAATAAGTAAGGACATATGATATTAAATATGCAATATTAGCGACCAATCACACCCTCATACCTATCTTTTGCTCGTCCTCGAGCAAATAACTAAACTATACTAAGGATTATTAGACCACTTTCGCAGGTCACGCGATTGCACTGAGCATGTGCAACAAGCCGTTAAACCTCTAGGTTTCCCCTAGAGGACGAGTTTGTCTCGTGAGGTATTCAGCGGATTATACCTACAAAATCCATAAAGAAAGGGAAATAAAGAGTTAGTATTTTCGAAAAGCATTTTGAAAGAGAAAAATATTTGAAATATAATTGTAAGATCTAAGCAATCTATAAGTTATAGGAAAACTGAATTTTTCATTCCTAAACTTAATCTCTATTCAAAATTTGTTATCAATCAAAGTAAGGAGTCAAACTGTACTTCTCATCTAGTCTATTACTTTACCCTAAGTCATATGCACCTTGTGATTGTGAAAATTTGACTAAGGGTTCATTAACTCTAACTCTTATGCCTTATATATATATATAATATATATATATATATATATATATATATATATATATATATATATATATATATATATATATATATATATATATATTGTATTATTCCTTAGTTTTATTAGGCTTTCTAATCTGCCCATGTAACGAGCCTTTAATCGATGACTCCCAACCAAACGGTCTTAGGGCACCGGGTGAGAAAACACCCCAAGGACTTAAGAACTCAAGCAAATAAGGCCACAAAACTAAGGTTTTTATATATACGATTTACCCCTTTTAGGCGTGAATACTTATACTTCATGAGGCATAAATACCAGCTTAATCAGAGGATACACATTATTTTTCTAACTCATCTAATTATCTTTTGCATAAATACTAAGGCTTGCTTAGGCCAAAACACCTAGCTAATCAATAATTAGACTTGTTTTTTTTCTTTTTTCTAACTCATCTAATTATCTTTTGCATAAATACTAAGGCTTGCTTAGGCCAAAGCACCTAGCTAATCAATAATTAGATTTGTTATTATTATTATTTTTTTTATAAGGCATAAGAATCTTTATTTTTGAACCCTAAGTGTGTAAGTGTATGAAGTGTGCATATTTCATCAAGGTAAAGATCAAGACTAAATTACTTTGACAAATTTTCTTCCTAACCCTAAAAATCAAACAAATAATCTTATTTGACCAAGTATAAGAAATCCTAATTTGGATTTTCCTATTCCTAAAAATTAACTTAATTTCTTACAAAAAATATGTCAAAATATTGTTTTCATTTTCAAAAGTTTTTTTAAAAGTAAAGAAAAATGTTAATTTTTTTTTATTTTTTTAAACAAAAAGAAAAGTTATGTTAGACCCTCCCCCACACCTATCTCATGCATTGTCCTCAATGTATGAATTAATGCATAGATGCATGAAAAAGACGAAAGGGAAGGAAAATGTTACCTTATGGTGGTGGTTCCGGTGGTGGTCTGATGGTCCACGAAATGCGGCCAATCGACTTTTCTTTGGGTTCGAAGGAACCACCAACAATTTCTCTAATATAACCCATTAAAAAGATATATCCATAAAGGATCTTTATTAAATATTTAACCCCATCTAATTTCCATATTCCATAACTAATTTCGGAGTCAAATTTGTCAACCACCTCGTCCCAGAATGGAGTATGAAATGATAGAACGGTTGACTTGGACTCAGGAAGGACAGGAACTAATACCGACTCAGGAAGGTGACTTAAGTCAAGTAAAGGTTCAGAAGTCGAAATTGGTTCAAGAAGCGGGTCCAAGTAAAGAAGTTGAAACTCAAGTCCACATGTATTTTCTAACAATGGGATTTGACCTAATATGGGCGGTTCAAGTTCAGGGATGATAGGTGGAGGAATCAAAACTGACTCTAAAATATTACTCAAGTTTGGTAACAAAACAGGAGTCAATATTGATTCAGAAAGTTGAACGGATCACAGATTGAGAATCTAGGTCACATATCTCATTGAGTTCAATATCAAAAAATTGAAAACTTGCCAATTTGTCAATAGGATTTTCAAAATTGTATAATTAGTCAAGTTCAATATGATCCTCAAAGATGGGGGATTCAATTTAATGATGAATAGGCATAGGATCCAACGTTGACTCGGGGAAAAGATCGAAATCAGGTGAAGATACCGGAGTCATAATCGAATCAGGAAGTAGAATTGAATCACTCAGTTGGGGTTCAGGATCATATTCATTTTCAGGTTCTATTTCAGGAAAAGGAAACTTGCTAAACTGTCAATATTTTTCAAAATTTGGAGTTTGGACAAGTTCAAATGGTTGTTCTCAAATGGAATCTTGATTTCCAAAACTACAGGACTCTTCAGCTCTAACAGAATGGTTAGTGACAACAGAACTGGTCCAACTGTGAGAATGTAGAGATTCGACCATCATATCTATGTCACGATTACGAGTGTTTTGAGCCTGAGTCATGGCTTCAAGCATCTTTTCATAGTTGATAAGTTCATTGTTTGATGAAAAGATGAAGAATTGTCTTGGAAGTGGTAGTGAAATTGTGAGTCCATCAGATTTGGGATTTGTGTTTGGACTCACGCATACTCATTTCCAAAATTGATGGTTTCCTATTTTGGACGGGTGGAACTGAGTATGAATCTTGAAAATATTGTGGACTAGGTGGAGAAGGAGGACAAGTTGGTTGATAATTATGCTCGGGGGAGGTGAATCCCCACTGATTCGGTGAAGAGTTGAAATCGTTATGGAAATTATAGTCATACGATTGAGGACATGGGTTATATTCATTCGGATAAGACCAATCTGGCACACTAGGTTGGTTAAAGTTATGATATGCCGGGTGGTAATATCCGAAAAAGAATTCGATGTGTAATATGGATTATTATTAAAGTTGAAAAAATTATTATTATAAGCCATATCACACAATAGAATACAAACAAAGAAAAACAAACAAATTAGCAAACAAATAAAAGGAAAAAATTCTAACTAAGTTAGGGTAGACCTATGACCTAGATGACTCCTAACTGATTAGACTGTCCACGGGAGGTTCAATGCAGACTTTGACCACAAGCTAATCAGCCAGGTCAGGGCAAGGTTGGTGGGAGATTTTCCGTCAAAGACGTTCCTTAATTAAATAACCACCAACCTTCGGGCTTTCGGCCTTCAATCCCTTTCCTAAACACTGATTTGGCAAGAGTCAAGTTCCAACACCTTTCCCCCTTAGGATAATCTCCTAATTGAGTCCGAGATGTCCCTAGGGCCAACGTCTACTCATTTTAAGTTAGGCTTGGTTAGTGAGTGCTTGGAATCTGATTTTTGGGCTAAGGAAGGGTAATTAAATCCCCACCTTATCTTGTTAATGGGTGATGCTCTTAAAATCAATTTGTGCAAGTGTACAAGATAAATAAGATTCACTCAAAGCGATATAAATTAACCAAGAAGTGAGTCCTATGCTAAATGCAATGCATACGTACCTTGCTCCAGCACTTTTCAATAGTAAAAATAAATGAATTGAAAAGACACGTGCCTAAAATGCAAAAGTCTAATCAATTTTTTATCTTTTCAACAAATGTTTTACTGTTGATTATTAGGAGGCTTATGTGATGGCATATAAGAAAAAGTAAAGTTGCAAAAAATTACAATTTGCAAAGCAAGCAGCCCTGCAAAAAGAACGTTAGTAGTCCACTCCTTTTTGCCGCGTTTTCGCGGCGTTGGCCGCGGATCCGCGGCAAAGCAGAGGGCACTTGGTCTCTGCTTTCTAGAGCAGAAGCCCAAGGCCACTTATATGTTACTGCAACTTTAATTTCCTGCTTTGCTTGCCCTTTAACCTGCAAAAGAGAAGAAAATTCGTTTAGTTCTAAAAAATTTTCAAAAAAATCAGATTTCAATAAAAACGTTACCCTCCCCGGCAACGGCGCAAAAAATTGATTGAGGCTAAACCTGCACAAAAAATACAGAATTACAGAACTTAAAACAAATATGTGCAAGTGCTCAATTCTTCCGCTATAGCAAGTGGCTATGCGGGTCATGATCCACAAGGAGGGTTTTGCGATATAAGCATTTACGTTCTTTATTGAAATCGTTATGAAAACAAAACGAAGATTCTTCTTTGTTTCTTAAAAAGAAAAGAGAAAAAGAGTTATGTTAAAGTTAGAAGAAAACGATAGATGAAGAAGGTGGAAAGAAAAGACTATTACAAAGAAGGGGAAAGAAAGCAACTATGTACAAATGAGTCGAAAAGAAAGAGTTGGAAGAGGTAGTGATCTATACTAAAGAAATAAAAGAAAAGAAAGAAAGAAGAGTGAAGAAATACTTACCTAGTTTGATTGATGACTTACTTGGAAACCTTTGCATGTTCTACCTTTGTTTAGGAGGCGTTCAACGCATAGATCATAAGCCCGAGCTCAGTCCCCGTTCGCATTATATCATCAAGTCTTGCACAAGCATGAAGTGATACGTCTTGAGAAGGAGAACGTCTTCATGAACTATCGTGGCACTCACATAACATCGTTGTACTTGTGCTTTGGAATTCACTTGTAAACTCAACGAAACAAACGAGGTAAAGTAGAAGAGGAAGACGAAAATAAAAGAAAATGAAAGTAAACAAGAACATAAAAAATGTTACCTTTTATTGCTTGAAACGATGGAAGAAAGGAGGAGGGTACATCGGTGTCACTCTCAACATATGCCTCTCTCTCTTACTTATATGAATCATCATCTAACCTAGGCTTACATACACATTACATAAAAAGAAAAGAAAACCTAAAACTAAGAAATGGAAAATAGTCTAAATCCGATTTCTTCATGGTCGTCCAATTTTCAGCGCATAGACTGCCTTTTTATAGGCAAAAACCCAACAACCAGGATCCCGGGGAGATCGGGGGAGCAAACGCTCCCCTAACTCCCCAACAATGCCGCGGAAACACGGCTTGGGCCGCGTTTCCGCGGCCAGGGTATGGCCAGATGGCCACACCCTGTTGGTGGGTCTCTCTGGGAGTTCCTTCTGCATTTATCCTCAGTTGGTTTCTTCGTTTGAGTCCCGGATTCTGACGAAATGGCCTTGGATTCTTGGCTTAACCAATCGATCTGAGAGGATTCTTCTCAACCAGTTTTCAACCTCTTGATTTTGCCCTCATTTATGGAGTGCGAATTAATTCAGATTTAATTCAGAATTTTGGTGGGCTTTGGGCTCATTTCTCTTCATCTCCTTGAGGATTGGGCCTGCAAATAAATTTAGCATTTAATTAGGACAATGCAGGCTTTTATTCTAAAGTAAGTATGGACATTTGATATTAAAATGCAACATTAGTGACCAATCATGTTGTCTTGGAATTGGTAGTGAAATTGTGATCCATCAGATTTTGGGATTTGTGTTTGGACTCACGCATACTCATTTCTAAAATTGATAGTTTTCTATTTTGGACTGGTGGAACTGAGTATGAATCTTGAAAATATTATTGACAAGGTGGAGAAGGAGGACAAGTTGGTTGAAAATTGGACTCGGGGGACATGAATCCCCACTGACTCTGTGAAGAGTTGAAATCGTTATGGAAATTATAGTCATACGATGGGGGCATGGGTTATATTCATTCGGATAAGACCAATCCGGCACACTAGGTTGGTTAAAGTTATGATATGCCGGGTTGGTAATATCCGAAAATAAAGTCGGTGTGTAATATGGATTATTATTAAAATTGGAAAAATTGTTATTATAAGCCATATCATACAATAGAATACAAACAAAAAGAAAACAAACAAATAAACAAACAAAAAAGAAAAAATTCTAAACTAAGTTAGGGTAGACCTATGACCTAGACGACTCCTAACTGGTTAGACTGTCCACGGGAGGTCTAATGTAGACTTTGACCACAAGCTAATCAGCCAGGTCAGGGCAAGGTTGGTGGGAGGTTTTCCGTCAAAGACGTTCCTTAATTAAATAACCACCAATCTTCGGGCTTTCGCCCTTAATCCCTTTCCTAGACACTGATTTTCCAGGAGTCAAATTCCCACCTTTCCCCCTTAGGATAATCTTCTAATTGAGTCCGAGATGTCCCTAGGGCCAACGTCTACTCATTTTTAGTTAGGCTTGGGTTAGTAAGTGCTTGGAATCTGATTTTTAGGCCAAGGAAGGGTGATTAAATCCCCACCTTATCTTGTTATGGGTTAGTGCCCTTAAGATAAGTTTGTGCAAGTGTACAAGATATGTAAATAAGATTCACTCAAAGCAATGAAAATCAACCAAGAGATGAGTCCTATTCTACATGCAATGCGAACGTACCTTACTCCAGCACTCTTCAAAAGTAAAAATAAATGAATTGAAAAGACACGTGCCTAAAATGCAAACGTCTAAACAATTTTTTATCTTTTTCAACAAGTATTTTACTGTTGGTTTATTAGCAAGCTTTTGGTGATGACATATAAGAAAAAACAAATTGCAGAAAACTAGAATTTTGCAAGTCAAGCAGCCCTGCAAAAAACAACGTTAGTAGTCAACTCCTTTTTGCCGCGTATCCGCAGCTTTGGCCGCGAAAACGCGGCAAAGCAGAGGGCACTTGGTCTCTGCTTTCTAGAGCAGAGGCCCAAGACCACTTATATGTTACTACAATCTTCTTTTCCTGCTTTGCTTGCCCTATAACCTGCAACAGAGAAGAAAATTGTTTTAGTTCTAAAAAAATTCATAAGAATCAGATTTCAATAATAACGTTACCCTCCCGGCAACGGCGCCAAAATTTGATTGAGGCTTTAACCTGCACACAAAATAAGGAATTTCAGATTTAGAATGAATATGTGCAAGTGCTCAATTCTTACCGCTATAGCAAGTGGTTATGCGGGTCGTGATCCACAAGGAGGGTTAGCGATAAAAGCGTTCACGGTTTGTATTGAAATCGTTGTGAAGAAAAATGAAAGTTCTTCTTTGTTTTTAAGAAAGAAAATGAAAACGAGTTATGTTAAAGTTAAAAAGAAAGCGGCAGAATAGAAAGTGGAGAAAACCAGAATGATTATGTAAGAATGATTATTTACAAAGAAATGGGAAAGAAAGCGACTATGTACAAATGAGTTGGGAAAGAAGTGATTTGGAAGATATGGTGTTGGTGATTTAATTAACAGAAATAAAAGAAAAGAAATAAAAACAATTACTTACCTTCTTTTCACCAAAAGTTTACCTTGAATCATTAGCGACGATGTTACCTTGAATTGGAGGCAATCAGCGCATAGCCCATAAGAGTTGAGTATTGGTCTCTTCCACATTACATCATCAAGACAACTCAAGCATGAAATGATACAGAGAGAGACTCAATTCCATCGTCATGAGCTATCGGTGGCACTCGCAAAGGCAAGGCTCTTTCGATGCGTTTAGACTCACTTGGAAGACAGTTGTATCAAAAAGAAAAGTGAAGTAGAAAAGGAGAAGAAGAAGAAAACTAAAAAGAAGTACATACAAAGAAAGAACATAGATTCGATTTCATAATGATCAAAGAAAAGAAAGAAACCTTACACCATTGTCACTATAGCTCAAGCTTCATTCTTGTTCTTCGATGAAAGTCTGATCTCCTCTGAATTACATAAATGAAAAACTAAAATTACATGAAAAAGAAAAATAAAAACGTAAACTAAAAAATGGAAAACTAGTCTAAATCTTCTCTCTGCATGGTCGTCCCATTTTCAGCGCAAATACTGGCCTTTTATAGGCAAAAAACCAATATGCAGGATCCCGGGGAGATCGGGGGAGCAAACGCTCCCCTAACTCCCCAACCAAGCAGCGGAAACGCGGCTTTGGCCGCGTTTCCGCGGCCAGGGTGTGGTCAGGTGGCCACACCTGTTGGTGGGTCTCCCCGTGGTCGAGTTTTGTTTTGGTTTATCTTGGGTTGGATTTGCAGTTTAGCTCCGAGATTTTGAAGAAATGGCTGTTGATCTTTGCTTCAACCGATCGATTCTGAGAGGATTCTTCTCAACCGGTTTTCAACCTCTTGATTTGCTCTGATTACTGAGTGCGAATTAACTCTGATTTAATTCAGAATTTTGGTGGGCTTTGGGCTCATTTCTCTTCATCTCCTTAAAGAATGGGCCTGCAAATAAATTAAACAAATAATTAGGACATGCAGATTTTATTCTATAATAAGTATGGAAATATGATACTAAATATGCAACATTAGTGACCAATCAATGTTGAACTCTCACTTCTTTCATGAACGTTTCTTGAACTGTTTTTACTTCATTCTTACTTCTTCGCGCTTGATGATTTAATATCTATTCTAAACGATTTTCGAAGAAAAAGAGTGAACTCTTCCAACCATTTTATGTGCTTTACTTCAAACTTTCTAAAATCCCAAATTAAGTTTGCCTATGATCAATTTGAGGTACTTAGGATTTGAATAGAAGAATGAACAAATGAGTAGTAAGATAGTGAGCCCAGATTTTCTTCCTTATTATAATCAAAAAATAATTTTCAAGCTTTTTAAATCACCTTCTCCAAAGCCTTTTCTAAAGTTGCAATTTCTCTTTGAATCATCTCTTTCTTTCCATTCTCTTTTCCATTAAAAAACGAACACAATTCTTTATTTTTAACGAGTCACCGAAAGCTTCCATCGCATTCCTCCTCGTGGACACGACCCGTTAGCCACAAGCTACATGGTAAATTCTTAAGCTCTTTGATTGTTCGTTCATTCTAGCAATCAATTTTGGCGCCGTTGCCGGGGAGGGAACGGCGTATTTATTTTTTAACAAGTTTTGTGAGTTGTTTCAGGGACTTGAAGATTCAGATCTAGCATTCAAGCTTTGAAAGAGAAGACTTACAAATTATGTGCCCCTACTCTTGAAAGTAGGAAACAGAATTTCAAGAAATTACTTTGCAAGAGCTTAAAATTTCATTGGACTACTAAAACTCTTTTTGCAGGACATATTGCTCGCAAAAAAAAAATTAAGTTTTTGTATGTTACGTTCTTGCTATATCTGTTATCCACCATCCCTGTTTTAAGCCAACAGTAAAACACTTGTTGAAAAGTTTAAAAAATTGATTAGACGTTTGCATTTTAGGCACGAGTCTTTTCAATTCATTACTTTACTGTTGAAGAGTGCTGGAGCAAGGTACGTACGCATTGCATTCAGAATAGGATCATCTCTTGGTTGATTTATATCGCTTTGAGTGAATCTTCTTTATCTTGTACACTTGCACAAAATTGATTTTAAGGGCAACACCCAATAACAAGATAAGGTGGGATTTAATCACCCTTCCTTAGCCCAAAAATCAGATTCCAAGCACTCACAAACCTAAGCCTATGTAAAATCTGATAGACGTTGGCCTTAGGGACATCTCGAACTCACTAGGAGATTATCCTAAAGAGGGAAGGTGTTGGAAATTGACTCCTGCCAAATCAGTGTCTAGAAAGGGGATTGAGAGCCGAAAGCCCGAAGATTAGTGGTTATTTAATTAAGGAACGTCTTTGACGGATAACCTCCCACCAATCTTGCCCTGACCTGGCTGATTAGCTTGTGGTCAAAGTCTACATTCTACCTCCTATGGACAATCAACCAGTTAGGAGTTGTCTAGGTCAAGGTTACCTTAGACTAGGCTTGGTTGATTACTATTGTTGACTGTTGGTAAACTTGTTTGTGATTGTGATTGTGTTTGTGTATGCAAGTGTGGTCGAGAGACCCTAATTCATCTAGGTTGACTAGAAAACACATCACCACCCAAGTTTGAACCAAGACCAGATCCGGTAATGGCTCAATCAACATCCTTGCAGGATAGGGTCTACCCCATTAGAACCTCACTTCCATCTTGCATTCTACTTCCATCGGTTGGTGAATACAATTTGAGCTCAAGCCTCAATTCATCAACACACTCCCCAAGTTTCATGGCTTAGAGTCCGAAGATGCCTACTTCTTCATAAGAGAATTTGAGGAAATATGTCTAATGATGAGAATCCCACACCTTGTAGACGATGCTATTAGGTTGAGATTTATCCCTTTTGCACTTAAGGACCTAGCAAAGAAGTGGCTCTACAGCTTATCGGCCGGTTCTATCACATCTTGGGATGGTTTCATCAAGGTCTTCTTGAAGAAATTCTATCCCATTCATAAGACCGCTCTCGTTAGAAAGACGATCATGTAATTCAAGCAAGAACCAAGTGAACCGTTCTGGAGGTACTTTGAACGCTTTAAAGACCTCCTTGTCCAATGTCCACATCATGGAATAGGGAAATGGCGATAATGTCAAATTTTATAACGGTTTAGACTATTCCACCAAATCCCTCTTAGAAAGTATGTGCCAAGGGGGTTTCTTGCAGAAAGATGAAAATGAAGGATGGGATTTGTATGAAAATCTAGCTGAGAAGACCATCCAATAGGATCTACTAGTGAGACCTCTAGGAATCCTAACGCCATCTCTTCAAAAGGAGGTCTCCATTCTATCAAATCATCCATCGCTAATGAGGCTAAGTTAGCTAACCTGGCTAGAAGACTAGAAGCTCTAGAAACGAAAAAACTAAGTCCAGTCAATCAAGTCAGTCCGAACCAATTCCATCCCGGGCTGCACTTACTGTCAAGCCATGAATCATGTGTTCGAGGAGTGCCCTGTGTCAGGCTCAGCAACCATACCATGAACCGATGAATGCGGCCTTTCAAGGTCCGAACAATAATCCTTACGCACCAACGTACAATCCAGGCTAGAGAAATCACCCTAATTTCTCATGGAGCCAAAATAACAATGACCATTCACAATCAAATCATGCTAGCCACTTCCATCATAGTAATAATTCTTCCAATCATCAACCCAACTTCTCCAATTTTCATAATAATTCTCCCAACCATCCACCTAACTTTCCAAACTATCAACAGAACTTTCCCAACCAAGCTCCACAATCCTCCTTCCAGAATCCTCAACTAGAAAGGAGAATGACTGACTTTGAAAGAAACAAGATTCTCTCATGCAAACTATCCAGAGGTTAGAGGTTCAAATGAGTCAACTAGCCACTCCACAGAATGAGAGACAGAAGGGTACCCGTCTAGTCAGCCAATAACCAATCCGAGAAATTCTCAACAAGCTCATTTGGCTAAGGATAATTCATTAAATAAATATAATGCAGTTCATACATTGAGGTCAGGAAAGAGAGTTGATAATCAAGTGTCAACACCAACCCATCCCATTCAGCATAACCAAAATCAAG
Organism: Agave tequilana; assembly: GCA_038442645.1. Classification (NCBI taxonomy): domain Eukaryota; kingdom Viridiplantae; phylum Streptophyta; class Magnoliopsida; order Asparagales; family Asparagaceae; genus Agave; species Agave tequilana. The sequence continues at coordinate 193,030 of JAVJIF010005204.1, forward strand.
CATCCACCTCATCTAATCCAAATCCTTCCAATTCTGATGAATCTGAAAAAAATAAGTCAGCCAGTCAGGTGCACCAGCCTATAGTACCATTCCTAATAGGCTTAAAAATAACAAGCAAAATCCTCACATGGATAAGATAATTAAGATATTAACCAAGTGAAGATAAATGTGCCACTTCTTGATGCCATCCAACAAGTCCCTTCATATGCTAAGTTTCTTAAGGACATGTGCACCAAGAAGAGAAAGACTAATGTCCAAAAAAGGTCTTCTTAGCCACTAACATTAGTGAGCTATTATCGGGTCCGATCCCTGTCAAGTACAAGGATCAGGTAGTCCCACCATTGCCTGCACAATAGGACAAGCCGAGATTAGTCGTGCACTTCTTGACTTGGGGTCAAGTATTAACTTGCTTCTATTCTCAGTCTATCAACAACTCGGGTTGGGCGATCTTAGTCCAACTCGAGTCACCATCCAACTGGCTGACCGTTCTGTAAAAGTTCCAAAAGGGGAGATTAATGATGTCCTGATCCGGGTAGGAGAGTTCATTTACCCTGTTGATTTCATAGTTCTAGAGACACACACCTGTGTCCAACTCCAATCATAGGGCTCAAACTCTGTTATCCTAGGGCGACCATTCCTTGCTACTGCTAATGCCATCATCAATGTAGGAATGGGTCTATGAGGTTAACCTTTGGGGACATGACTAGAGAAGTCAATGTCTTCAATCTAGAAAAAAAACCCACGATATCGAGGACCAAACATTTGAAGTCAACTAATGAGAACTGACAAGTGAACATGGGAAAGAATTGGAATTAGAAACAGAGTGTGACTTCAGATTAGAGTCTGATGACTTTAATCTTGATCAGGTTGTAGATTCTGCTTTGTGAATTGGTCTCGAACCCTATTTCACCAATAATAGAGCCAACAGATTTGACTAGTCCTTCCAGTGAGCCTTCCTCTTCCTTAGAATGAAAGCCTTGCCTGCGCCTCTCAAGTACGCCTATCTAGGCGAACAAGAGACCTTTCCTGTCATCATTGCCTCCCATTTAAATGACGGGAAAGAAAAGATCTTAAAGCAACTCTAAGAAAACATAGGGAAGCCATTGGGTGGACTATGACTGATATCAAGGGATTGAGTCCAACCATCGTTCAACATCGCATTCATCTCAATGAAGATGCCACACCTAAAAGAGACCGCAGCGTAGGTTAAACCTTATAATGCAGGCTGTTTCATGCTGAAATCATAAAAACTCTTAGACAATGGGATAATTTATCCCATTTCTGATAGCCAATGGGTCAGTCCTGTCCACGCGGTTCCAAAGAAATCCGATTTTACGCGTAGTGGGAAAACGAGAACAAAGAGTTGGTTCAAACTCGACTTCCCACGAAGATCTGAGTTTGCATCGACTATAGGAAGCTCAAGGCTGCAACTCGTAAGGACCATTTTCCACTTCCCTTCATGATCAAATGCTTGAACGATTGGCGGGTCACGAGTATTACTGTTTCTTGGACGGTTACTCGGGGTATAATCAGATCCCTATTGCTCCTGAGGACCAAGAAAAGACTACATTCACATGTCCATTTGGGACATTTGCTTATCGTCGAATGCCTTTCGGCATATGCAATGTCCCAGCATGCATGTTGAGTCTTTTCTCTGATATGGTAGAGCGATTCTTAGAGATCTTCATGGATGATTTCTCCATCTACGGAGATTCATTCACTCAATGTCTCCCCCATTTAGAACTTGTCTCCAACGTTGTGCTGAGAAAAATCTGACACTGAACTGGGAGAAATGCCACTTCATGGTAAAACATGAAATTGTCTTGGGTCATGAAATATCCAAGAAAGGAATTGAAGTGGATAGAGCCAAAATCGAGGTTATTGCTAAGCTTCCCATGCCCAAATGCGTTAAGGACATTAGATCCTTCTTAGGACACGCTGGTTTCTACCGAAGATTCATCAAGGATTTTAGCAAAATTGCTAGGACCTTGACTAATCTGTTAGCTAAGGAGGGTCCTTCACTTTCAATACTGAATGCATGATTCTTGGGAGAAGCTTAAGAGAGAGCTTATTTCTGCACCAATCATATCTGCATCGGATTGGTCTAAGACGTTCAAGATCATGTGCGATGCTTCAATTTTGCCATAGGCGCTGTCCTAGGGCAACGCATTGATAACAAGCAGCATGTGATCTACTACTCTAGTAGGACTCTCAACGATGCTCAATTGAACTACACTACCACTGAGAAGGAATTTTTGGCAGTAGTGTTTTCCTTAGAGAAGTTTCGTCCCTACCTACTAGGATCCAAAACCACAATTTTCACTGATCATTCTCGCTTAGGTACCTCATGATGAAGAAGGATGCCAAGGCCCGACTCATTCGTTGGATCCTCCTTCTTCAAGAATTCGATTTTGAGATTCGAGATAAGAAAGGCGTAGAAATTGTCGTTGCTGACCACCTCTCACGGATCCCTAATTCTCCATGCAATGAATTACCCATAAATGAGGATTTCCTGATGAACATCTCTTAGCTATCTCTAGGGAACCTTGGTTTGCTGATATAGTGAATTACTTAGTCACAAACCAAACTCCGTCTCATTGGTCAAAAAATGATGTTTACCAGTTCTTATCCAAGTCCGGTATTTCTTTTGGGAGGAACCGTATCTTTTCAAGCACTGTTCTGACCAAATTATTAGGAGATGCATTCCCGATGAGGAGGTTAAGAGTGTTCTATCCTTTTGTCACGAACTTGCATGCGGTGGACACTTTGGTCCCCGCAAGATTGCTGAAAAAGTGCTACAAAGTGGGTTTTATTGGCCCACTTTGTTCAAGGATGCTTATGAATTTTACAAGACGTGCCCTAGATGCCAAATGATAGGAAGGATTTCAAACCGAAATATGATGCCCCTCAACCCAATTCTAGAAATAGAACTCTTTGATGTTTGAGCATCGACTTTATGGGCCATTTCCTAATTCATTTGGGAACCAATACATATTGGTTGCTGTGGATTATGTGTCCAAGTGGGTAGAAGCCATTCCTTGTAAAACTAATGATAACAAAGTTGTCATAAAGTTTTTAAAAGAGAACATTTTTTCACGCTTCGAAATCCCACGTGCTATCATCAGTGATAATGGCGCTCACTTTTGCAATAGATCTTTTGAAGCTCTTATGCGAAAGTATGCCATAACTCACAAGTTGTCCACACCTTATCATCCTTAAACCAGTGGGCAAGTTGAGGTTTCCAATAGACAAGTCAAGCTTATCTTGAAGAAAAACTGTGAACCAAAACTGGAAAGATTGGTCCATCAAACTTGTAGATGCCCTATAGGCCTACAGGACCGCTTTCAAGACGATTTTAGGAATGTCTCCTTATAGGTTAGTCTATGGCAAACCTGTCACTTGCCCGTTGAGTTAGAGCACCGAGCTTTATGGGTAATCAAGCAGTTGAATTTCGACCTTGACTAAGGCCGGTGACCTTCGGAAATTATAAATTTCCGAATTAGAGGAATTGAGAAATGAGGCCTATGAAAATGCTAGGATCACTAAAGATAGAGTCAAGATTTTCATGATAAACACATCATAAGAAAAACCTTTGTCCCTAGACAAAAAGTCTTACTCTATAATTCTAGGCTTCATCTTTTTCCAGGAAAATTGAAATCGAGATGGACTGGGCCATTCGTTGTAAAAATCGTGTTTCAACGGTGCAGTTGAGCTCAGTGACACCAAGAATAGAAATGACTTTAAGGTAAATGGTCAATGCCTTAAACCTTTCTTGGAATCGGTGTCGGTGAATGAAACGGCTATGGGTCTTTTTGACCCAGTGTATCGGTAACTTCCTCTTTCCCATTCTATTTCATGCATATATACATTTCTTTCATACATTGGGGACAATGCATGAGATAAGTGTGGGGGAGGGTTCTAACATGACTGATATAAAAAATATAATATATATATAAAGAAAAAAACTTTTTGAAAGGGGTAGAACAATATTTTAATATATTTTTGTAAGAAATTAAGTCAATTTTAAGGAATAGGAGAATCATAATTAGGATTTCTTACACTTGGTCAAAATAAGATAACTTATTTTATTTTTAGGATCAGGAAGAAAATTTGTGAAAGTAATTTAGTCTTGATATTTACCTTGATGACATATGCACATTAAATACACTTACACACTTAGGGTTTAAAAACAGAGACTCTTATGAAAATCACCTAGAGGGGGGGTGAATAGGTGATAATGCTAATCAAAGGGCAATTTAAAAATTTAAAGCTATAACAATCACAATCAAGAATCACAAGATGAATGCAAGCAAGTAAGTATGATGAGCAAGTAATAAGTGCAAGCAAAGTAGAGTAATAATTGCAAGAATGTAAACCAATCGCAAAAACAAGGATATGTTATCGAGGTTCGAGCACCCAGCTCTACTCCCGCCTTCCCAGAAGGATTCCGACCACTTCCACTATCACAAGATCTCAAATACAATGGAGTACCCAACTCCTACAATCTCAAGAACAAGTAATTATCTTGGTAGTCAAAAGACCACAAACTCTCTCTTTCAAATATCTCTTCCCTTACAAAGGTCCTTAGAGAATATTGAGTAGGAATGAAGCTCTTGTGTGTAAGGAGAGAAAGAGAATTAAATCAGAGAGTATTTTAAAAACCCTTCAGAAAATCAGTGAGAAATTCAGCACAAAAACCAAGAAACAAGTCTCTTTTGAAAGCCTAAACTTTTGAATTTCTAGCAATAATTGTTGTAACAAATCTCTCCCCAAACACCCTATTAATAGGAGAGGGCTAGGGTTAGGGATAAAACATATTTACTGATGTTTAGGAGGTAATTAGATCAAAATATATCCTTAAACGTATTTTTAAACACAAAAGACAAAAATAAACAGCTCTTAAAAATCTGCCCGTTACTGTTCAAACGGCTACATCGGTCGACCGGGCCGGTCGACCGGTAGTACAAAATCCGACCGTTACAGGTTATCGGTCGACCGACCCGGTCGACTGATACAAACTGTGACTCAAAAATAAATATCGGTCGACTGCCCCGGTCGACCGACAGACATGCACACGGATACGTGCATTCTGCCAGGACCTCGGTCGACTGGTCCGGTCGACCGGACCAGCCTGACACAGACTCGGTCGACTGTCGGTAGACTGCCGGTCGACCGGATCAGGTCAGAAAACGAAATAAAGACAGAATTTTGAGAAGAAAATATTTTAACAAAACTATTTTAAACAGGAATTCAGTATGTAACATAAAAAGAAATTTGTAGAAGAAAGATTTTGTACTAAAATATTTTTGTATATTTTATAGGAAATAAACTAAGAAATAGTATATGCGCAAAAACGTGTGTGATTGAGCTTCAAACCTAATCTCTATTCTTTAACAAGCTATAAAACTAAAAATACAAAACCTAAGGACCTCTGAGCAATCTTCACGTCTTTGAGCCATCCAATGCTTGCTAGTGCCTTCTCTTCTATGATCCTTCCTTGATGAGCAAATTGCCTTCCTTTCTTTGTGGAACTTAGAAGTTCTTGCAATAGCTAAGCGAATGGTCTCTAAACATGGTACAAGACCTGAAACTCATCTTAGCAAACTTGTTAGTACCAAATAGCACTAATTTGGTTTGTCATCATCAAAACACAAAACAATTGGAGAGTGTAACCTCTTGGGCCAACAATCTCCCCCTTTTTGATGATGACAAAAAAAATAGGCTATTGACAAAAATGTAGGGAGGAGAAAACTCCCCCTCAAATTATGCTATATATAAAACACAAGAATATGCTCTAGATACCAATAATTGAAAAGATGCACCAAATATTGAAACTAATATAAAACACAAAAATTGCTCTTGATACCAAAAATACCAAAACAACTAAAACACAAAACAAGAATTCTCAAAATACATGAATTCAAAAACTCATACATACATAAACATAAAACTCATAAAACAAATCTTTAAAATTAAAGCATATAAATTCATATGGAACCAAGACCAAATGAACTTATTTTTGTCATGTAAACTCATTCTCCCTTTTTGTCATACATCAAAAAGGGTTATGAAAAACATGTCTATCAATAATACAAACATTAAGTTCTCCACAAATAAACGAAAATCTAGCAAAATCAAGGGGTTTAGTGAAAATATCGGCTAGTTGTAAATCCGTGGAAACATAATCAATATCTATATCACCTTTCTCAAAATGATCTCTAAGAAAGTGATATCTAATCTCAATGTGCTTGGTCTTACTATGTTGATTTGCATTTTTGGTCATGTGTATAGTACTAGTATTATCACAAAATATTTTTATATGATCAAAGTGCAAATCAAAATCAAGGAGAGTATGTTTCATCCAAAGGACTTGTGCCACAACAAGCCCCCGCGGCAACATACTCCGCCTCGGCGGTTGAGAGAGCTACGGAATTTTGTTTCCTAGAGGACATGAAACAAGACAATTACCAAGAAATTGACATGTCCCACTAGTACTCTTTCTATCTACTCTACAACCCGCATAGTCGGCATCCGAATAACTAGTCATTGAAAAATCTATAGTTTCGGATACCAAAGACCCATTCCAATAGTGCCCTTAATATAACGAATAATGCGTTTTACCGCAATAAGATGAGACTCTTTAGGACACGATTGAAATCTAGCACAAAGACACACACTAAACATGATATCCGGCCTACTTGCCATCAAATATAAAAGACTTCCTATCATGCTTCTATATAATTTAATATCAACATTTTTACCTTGTTCGTCCTTATCAAGCTTGGTTGTAGTTGCCATTGGAGTGTTGCAAGCCTTTGATCCTTCAAGCCCAAACTTCTTTACTAGCTCCTTTGCGTACTTGGCTTGGTTGATGAAGGTTCCGTCTTGTAATTGCTTGATTTGGAGTCCAAGGAAGAAATTGAGCTCCCCCATGGAAGACATTTCAAATTCTAGTTGCATTACCTTCTCAAAATCTTTGCATAAAAGCTCATTAGTAGAACCAAAAATTATATCATCAACATAAATTTGCACAATTAAAATATCATTATCAACATGCTTAGTAAAAAGAGTTGTGTCTACTTTGCCTTTAATAAAATCATTTGAAATGAGAAAACTAGAAAGCCTTTCATACCAAGCTCTTGGAGCTTGTTTCAATCCATACAAAGCTTTATCAAGTTTAAAAACAAAATCGGGATGAAACATGATCAATAAAACCGGGATGTTGAGAAACATAAACTTCTTCATTAATAAAACCATTTAAAAATGCACTTTTTACATCCATTGAAAAAGTTTAAATTTTTAAAACATGCAAAAAGCTAGTGTCATCCGTATGGCTTCAAGCCGTGCTACGGGTGCAAAGGTCTCTCAAAGTCAATTCCTTCAACTTGAGTGTAACCTTGGGCCACTAACCTAGCTTTATCCTAATGACATTTCCAGACTCATCCATCTTGTTTCTAAAGATCCACTTAGTACCAATTATGGTCAATCGTGGGGCTTAGGAACAAGGTGCCAAACTTGGTTGCGCTCAAATTGATGAGTTCCTCTTGCATGGCAAGCAACCAATATGGGTCCGTCTCGGCTTCGAGAATGCCTTTGGGTTCAAAATGAGAAATAAAAGCAAAGTTACCACATATGTCATGGAGTTTGGAGCGCGTTGTGACTCCTTTAGATGCATCACCAAGATGAGCTCCTTAGGATGATTTGTAGCGTATCTCCAAGCTTTAGGAGGCGGTTGAGTGCTTTCCTCCTTATCCTCTTGAACTTCACCAATAGGATCTAGCTTTTCTTCTTGAGCGGGTGAGTCCTTCAAGGATAGTTCTCCATGTCTTCACCTAATGGTTCAATCTCTACAACATTCTCAACAACCACATTAGATTCTTCAAATTTAACATGCATGGATTCTTCTATGGTAAGAGAAGATCTAATGAAAACTCTATATGCTTTGCTAGTAGAGGAATATCCAACAAAGATAGCCTCATAAGCCTTAGCATCAAATTTACCCAAATTATCCTTAGTATTTAAAACAAAACACTTGCATCCAAAAACTTTGAAATATGCAACATTAGGTTTTCTAGAATGATACATTTCAAAAGAAGTTTTGAAGAAGTTTTGCATAAATAAATACGATTCGATATATAGCATGCGGTGTTTATGGCCTCGCCCATAAATATTGAGGGAGGTCATATTCACTTATCATTGTCCTAGCCATCTCTTGAAGTGTTCTATTTTTCCTTTCTACTACTCCATTTTGTTGTGGAGTTCTAGGACAAGACATTTCATGCTTAATTCCCTTTCATCACAATAAGTCATGAAGATTTGGTTAATAAACTCACCACCTCTATCTCCTTATCTCAAAATCGGAAAACCCTTTCTTTTTCAACTCTTTTTCGAAAAATTTTAAAATGAGAAAAAGTTTGATCTTTATTTTGTAAAAAGAAAAACCCAAGTAAAACGGGAGAAATCATCAACCAAAACAAATGCAAATCTACTTCCATTTAAACTCTTAGTTTTAGTTGGTCCAAAAAGATCCATATGAATTAATTCTAAAGGCCTAGTTGACATGATATCCTTGATTGGTTTAAAGGAAGACTTGGTTTGTTTCCCAAGTTGGCACGCACCACAAATGCGGTCTTTCTCAAAATTCAAGCAAGGTATACCCTTCACAATTCCTTTGAATTAATCCTAGAAATATGGTCAAAAGATGCATGTCCTAATCTTCTATGCCAAAGCCAAGAATTTTCATCAAAAGCATTCAAGCATTTAGTAGAACAATCTAAATTGAGCATGTCAATAATATAAACATTATTATCACAAAAACCGGTGAGAATACAAATATCGGATTTAACATCAAAAATCTTGCAAGAAGTATCATCAAATACAACTTTAAGTCCACGATCACAAAGTTGGCTAATGCTAAGCAAAATTATTCAAAACCATCAACTAAAATAACATTCTCAATAATAGGAGATGCACCAATTTGAATGTTACCTATACGATGATAGTTCCTTTGGAGTCATCCCCGAAGGTGACGGTGCCACCTTCCATGTACCTTGATAGGGTTGTGAAGTTGTTGATGTACCATGTCATGTGTCTTGAACAACCACTATCAAGGTACCACCGCTCCCTACGTCTTGGAGCTTTGGTGTGTACCTACATCAAACAATTTAAGACTTGATTTTGGTACCCACATTTTCTTGGGTCCTCTAGGGTTTAGTGTCATGAACCCAAACAAGATTATTTGTTCTATTTAGTTGATCATAGCAAAATTAGCTAAATGTCCATTTTTGCCACAATATGTGCATCTATACACTCTACCATATTTAAAAGCATAATGAGTGTGTGATTTGTGAGCATGGCATTGTGAGCATGAACATGAGACGTGTTAGGTGTAGTGTGAGCATGAGGAATCTTAGCATGAGATGTGTGCTTTTTAGAAAATTTTTCTTCAAGTTTCTTAGTATTAAAGGCACAATCTTTTAAAACTTTTTCAAAATCATTCATTTTGGATTTAAAAGAAGAAATTTCTTTTTCATCAATAATAGGAGATTTTGCCTTACAAGTACTCTTGTAGGCACAAAATTCTTTTGCATGGAAATGAAATTAGAAGAAAATATCATCTTTTCTTTAGAAACAATGGCAAGTTGATTCTTAGAAAAGCAACTTCTTTTTGTAATTTTAAGCATTCAAGTTTCTTATTATCATAAGTTTCAGAAAGTTCTACAAAGCATGAACTAGAACTTCCTTACTTAGTTCATCATCTTCATCATCAAGGGATTGAGGGTTACCTTGGGGTGTTTACCATGAAACACATGTTAGCTGATCCACCTCCTCTTCGGACTCGCTTCCGAATCCATGTTGCTTTGTAGGCTTTCTTCTCCTCGGCTTCTTTGGCTTGAAGGAGGAAGTCATTTTCTTCTTGAACTCCGGACAATCAGCCATGATATGTCCGGGTTTGCGACAATTGTAGCATATGATCTTCCGCTCCTCTTTGCCTTAAATTTTCTCTGGAAGTTGAACTGTTTCTTTCGGTACAACCTCTTGACATTCCGCACAAGTAGAGTTAGCTCCTCATCTTCTTCTCGTCATCTTCATCGTCATCATTGGTGGATGAAGTCTTGAAGGCTATGGATTCTTCTTTGAAGTAGTGGCCTCTTCTCTTGCCTTCTTCTCCATCTCATGGGTCTTTAGGTTCCCAATGAGACTAATGATGTCCATCTCGTCCTTGTCGTTCAACTCCTTTAAGGGGTGGCCTTGATCTCCCATGAAGAAGGAAGAGCCCGTATCACTTTGCGCACCTTTTGATAGTTGGAGATGACGTCACCTAATGAAGAAAGACCATTTGTAATTTTAGTGAAACGAGTAATCATACAATCAATGGATCATCATCTAGCATTTAAATGATTCATATTGAGACCTCAAGAGATCTATCTTAGCTCCTTGACTTGTGAAGTCCCTTCATGTGTGACCAATAAGTGTTGCCAAATCTCATAGGCGGATTGGCAATGAATACCCGTGTAAGGTCATCCTCATTCAAGGCGGTTAATAGGGAGTTTGGGCTTTAGAGTTAGCCTCATATTCTCTAAAGTTGAAGTCGGTCCAAGTGCTCTCATCACAATCGGGTGCTACATAGGGTTTAGTCAAGGACTTGGCCACTAAGCTACCAGAGATTGCAAAAATATAGTCATCCTAACCTTCCAAATTGGGAAATTAAGTCCATCAAATTTAGGAGGGGTTTTGATGTTATCGGCCATGTTTACTAGTGTATGAATGGATGAATGAAAATGTTGATTAGCAATATTTTAAGGATCTCTCTATGGATGTTAAGCCAAACCTAGAGTCCAAGCTCTGATACCAATAGAAAATCACCTAGAGGGGGGGTGAATAGGTGATAATGCTAATCAAAGGGCAATTTAAAAATTTAAAGCTATAACAATCACAATCAAGAATCACAAGATGAATGCAAGCAAGTAAGTATGATGAGCAAGTAATAAGTGCAAGCAAAGTAGAGTAATAATTGCAAGAATGTAAACCAATCGCAAATACAAGGATATGTTATCGAGGTTCGAGCACCCAGCTCTACTCCCCGCCTTCCCAGAAGGATTCCGACCACTTCCACTATCACAAAGATCTCAAATACAATGGAGTACCCAACTCCTACAATCTCAAGAACAAGTAATTATCTTGGTAGTCAAAAGACCACAAACTCTCTCTTTCAAATATCTCTTCCCTTACAAAGGTCCTTAGAGAATATTGAGTAGGAATGAAGCTCTTGTGTGTAAGGAGAAAAGAGAATTAAATCAGAGAGTATTTGAAAAACCCTTCAGAAAATCAGTGAGAAATTCAGCACAAAAACCAAGAAACAAGTCTCTTTGAAAGCCTTAAACTTTTGAATTTCTAGCAATAATTGTTGTAACAAATCTCTCCCCAAACACCCCTATTTATAGGAGAGGGCTAGGGTTTAGGGATATAAAACATATTTACTGATGTTTAGGAGGTAATTAGATCAAAATATATCTTAAACGTATTTTAAACACAAAAGACAAAAATAAACAGCTCTTAAAACTCTGCCCGTTACTGTCAAACGGCTACATCGGTCGACCGGGCCGGTCGACGGTAGTACAAAATTCCGACCGTTACAGGTTATCGGTCGAACGACCCGGTCGACTGATACAAACTGTGACTCAAAAATAAATATCGGTCGACTGCCCGGTCGACCGACAGACATGCACACGGATACATGCATTCTGCCAGGACCTCGGTCGACTGGTCCGGTCGACCGGACCAGCCTGACACAGACTCGGTCGACTGTCGGTAGACTGCCGGTCGACCGGATCAGGTCAGAAAACGAAATAAAGACGAATTTGAGAAGAAAAATATTTTTAACAAACTATTTAACAGGAATTCAGTATGTAACATAAAAAGAAATTGTAGAAGAAAGATTTGTACTAAAATATTTTTGTATATTTTATAGGAAATAAAATAAGAAATAGTATATGCGCAAAAAAGTGTGTGATGAGCTTCAAACCTAATCTCTATTCTTTAACAAGCTATAAAACTAAAAATACAAAACATAAGGACCTCTGAGCAATCTTCACGTCTTTGAGCCATCCAATGCCTTGCTAGTGCCTTCTCTTTCTATGATCCTTCCTTGATGAGCAAATTGCCTTCCTTGCTTTGTGGAACTTAGAAGTTCTTGCAATAGCTAAGCGAATGGTCTCTAAATATGGTACAAGACCTGAAACTCATCTTAGCAAACTTGTTAGTACCAAATAGCACTAATTTGGTTTGTCATCATCAAAACACAAAAACAATTGGAGAGTGTAACCTCTTGGGCCAACATCTTATGCCATATAAAAAAATATATTATGAAAAAGAAAAAAAAACAAGTCTAATTATTGATTAGCTAGGTGCTTTGGCCTAAGCAAGCCTTAGTATTTATGCAAAAGATAATTAGATAAGTTTTAAAAAAAAATGTGTATATAAATCCTCGATTAAGCTGGGTATTTATGCCTCATGAAGCATAAGTATTCACGCCTAAAAGGGGTACATCTTATAAATAAAAACCTTGATTCGTGGCCTTATCTGATCGAGGTTTAAGTCCTTAGGGGTGTTTTCTCACCTGGTGCCCTAAAACTGTCCGGTTTGGGTGTCACCGACTGAAGGCGTTACATGGGCAGATTAGAAAGCCTAATGAAATTGAGGAATAAATTCCACAAAATAAATAAGGCGTAGGAGTTAATGTTAAAGAAACCCTTAGTCAACTTCATAGTCACGATGGTGCATACGATCAGGTAAATTAATAGACTAGATGAGAAAAACAATTTGACTCTTACTTTGATTAATGACATGTTGTTGAATAGAGACTAAGTTTAGAAATGAAAATTTTGATATTCCTATAACTTATAGATTACTTAAACTCTCACAAATATACTTCAAATATTTTCTCCTTTAAAAAAAAAGCTTTTCGAAAATACTAACCTTTTTCTCTTCTTCATGGATTTTGTGGGTGCAATCGACTGAAAACCCTCACGAGACAAAACTCGTCCTCAGGGGTAACCTAGAGGTTTAACGGCTTGTTGCACATGCTCAGTGCAATCGAGTGACCTGCGAAAGTGGTCCAATAATTGATTAGAATTAGTCTGATGTTTTGCTCGAGGAGCGAGCAACATAAGTGTGGGGTGTGATAGTCACATATATTGCATTACGTTGTCACCTTATCATACTTTTTAGCTAATAAATCCTATTAATAAGTCTCTTTTTCTTTGTTAATGTAGGCCCAAGTTCTAAAGAAAGAAAAGAGAAACAAGCCAAAAAGCCCACCAAATCTGATTAATTCAGAATAAATTCAAAATGAAGGAATCAGGGCAAAATCTGGCATATCAAGAGGTTGAGAAGAATCCTCCCTGAATCAAGCGGTTGAAGCCACACAATCAAAGACTATTCATCAACGTTTGGAGCATAAACAAGAAAACTAGCAGAAGATACGGGCAAATCACCAAACCAGGAGATCCCCCCTTTGGGTGTGGCCACCTAGCCACACCAGGGCCGCGAAAACGCGGCCCTAGCCGCGATTTCGCGGCTTGTTGGAGGTTGTTGGGGGAGCGTTTTCTTTTCCACTCTTCCCGGATCCTCCCCTTTGGTTTTTCCCTATAAAATACTGGTTTCAGCAAAGGAAAATGGAGCGAAGACTAGGATTAGAATTTGTGTTATTTTAAGGATTAGGCTCTTTTTTAGCTAACACAAAGTTATAATCTGTTTTTTATTTGTAGTCTAGTACAAAACTTGTGAGAGAGAGGAATTGAGTGCTTATACTTGAAGATGAAGTGACATCAATACAAGAGTCGAGCTCTTTTCTTCCACTTGTAATACGTATGGTTGCTTTATTTTTATTGCTTTCTTCTTCATTTTTATGAGTAACTAAAACTGTTTTCTGGGCTCACTATTGTAACTCTCTCTAGTTCTTCTTCTCTTCTGTTTAAAAGAAAAAGACCCAATGAATCATTTGCATGCCTTACTTAAAGCCTTTCTTTTGAAAGTATTCTTGAAGGCACATGAGGATGGGTTTGGATTGTTGAACTCTCACTTCTTTCATGAACGTTTCTTGAACTGTTTTTACTTCATTCTTACTTCTTCGCGCTTGATGATTTAATATTCTATTCTAAACGATTTTTCGAAGAAAAGAGTGAACTCTTCCAACCATCTTATGTGCTTTACTTCAAACTTTCTAAAAATCCAACTTTAAGTTTGCCTATGATCAATTTGAGGCACTTAGGATTTCAATAGAAGAATGAACAAATGAGTAGTAAGATAGTGAGCCCAGATTTTCTTCCTTATTATAATCAACAAAACATTTTCAAGCTTTTAAATCACCTTCTCCAAAGCCTTTTCTAAAGTTGCAATTTCTCTTTGAATTATCTCTTTCTTTCCATTCTCTTTTCATTAAAAAACAAACACAATTCTTTGTTTTTAAACGAGTCACCGAAAAGCTTCCATCGCATTCCTCTCGTGGACACGACCCGTTAGCCACAAGCTACACGGTAAATTCTTAAACTCTTTGATTGTTCCTTCATTTTAGCAATCACCCGTATAGCCACTTCGCTACTACGGAAGAATCACAAAAGCAGTAACATCGACCCACTCCCTTTTTACTTATTCTTGTGCTTGCTTTTTGTCGATCAAATTTGGTGCCATTACCGGGGAAGCAAAAGGAGCTTACTATCACAGGAAGCGAAAGGGATGGCCAAGGACATTGCACGATGATTCATTTGCCCTCGGAAAAAATTCGTGTAAAAGCGAGTTTTTTAATGAAGTACTAACGAACTCGTTTGCAGGGTTGTCGAAAGCCGCTAAAATTGCTTTCTAAAATTTTTAGTTCCATTAATGCTTCACCCTATACATGTGTAATAAAACTCAACAGAAATTCACTTGTTGCTTAATTAAAATTTGGATTAGACTCTTGCATTTAGGGCACGTGCCTATTTCAATTCATTTTAATTTCTGTTGAAGAGTGCTGGAGAAAGGTACGTGTGCATTCATATAGAATAGAACCAACATTTTAGAGTGATTTATCACTTGAGTGTTACCTTGTTGTGAATAAACTGTACACTTGCACAATTGACATTAAGGGCAAAACCCAAATAAACAAGATAAGGTGGGGATTTCATCACCCTTCCTTAGCCCAAAAACCATCTTCAAGTGCACTCACACTTTCCAAGTCTTAACTAAAAATTAATAGACGTTGGCCTAGGGACATCTCGGACTCACTAAGAGATTAACTGAGGTTGAAAATTGCAAGAACTATACTCCTGCAAAATCGGCGTCTAAGGAAAGTGGATTGAGAGGTAAAGCTCGAAAGCTCCATGGTTTGGCGTAATTAGGCCCGTAGCTCATGCCCGGATACCTCCCCCGAGCTTTGCCCTTTCCTAGCCAATTAGCTTGTAGTCGAGTTCCTGCAACAACCTTCCCTGGAAAATCGACCAGTTAGGAGTCGTCTAGGTCCAGGTACCTTAGAGTAAGGCTTGTGGTTTTTTCTTTCTTTGTTTGCTTATTTTATCTTTTTGTTTGTTTGTTGTTTTACGTTGTTTGTGGTGTGCTGCATGCAAGAGTGGGTAAGAGATCATGTATCTTCTAGATTAACCAGAAACACTTCCTTACCCTTGCATCCAGAACCTGTGATTGCGTCACTTCAGGACAGATTTTACCCGATCAGAACGTCATTACCTTCTTGTATAAAACTGCCTGAGGTAAATGGAAATAATTTTGAATTAAAGACTCAATTCATCAACACTCTCCCAAAGTTTCATGGTTTAGAATCAGAGGACGCATACTTCTTTGTTAGGGAATTTGAAGAAGTATGCCTCATGATGCGTATACCCCAGCTAGGAGACGATGCCGTTAGGTTACGTTTTATCCCTTTTTCCCTAAAGGACCTAGCGAAGAAATGGTTGTACAGCTTGGCAGCAGATTCAGTCACGACCTGGGATGATTTCGTCAAGCCTTCTTGAAGAAATTCTACCCAATTCACAAACTGCCCTCATTAGGAAGAATATCATGCAGTTTAGGCAAGAACTGAGCGAACCATTTTGGAGATACTTTGAACAATTCAAAGATCTCCTAGCTCAGTGCCCTCATCATGGCGTGGAGAAATGGCGTCAGTGCCAGATTCTCTACGATGGTCTAGACTATCAGACGAAGACCCTGTTAGAAATAATGTGTCAGGGAGGGTTCTTGCAGAAGGATGAGAATCAGGGTTGGGATTTATTTGAGGATTAGCTGAAAAAACCCTACAATGGGAGCCAGCTCGGAAAAACCTAAGAATTCACAATCTATAGCTTCAAGAGGAGGGCTCCTATCTCTAGAATCATCCATAGCTGCCGAGGCTAAGATTGCAACCCTAATGAGAAGGATCGAGGCTCTAGAGACAAAAGAGCCCGCCAGTGTCAACCAAATCAACCCACCACCAATTCACAATCCGGGTTGTTCATGCTGCCAGGCACCAAACTATGTCTTTGAAGAGTGCCCCATTTTCATGCCCAGCAAGTGCTACAGGAACACCTGAACGTGGCTTACTCACGGCCGCCTCACAATCCCTACTCCCAAACATACAATCCAGGTTGGAGGAATCATCCCAATTTCTCCTGGGCCCAGAACAATTCTCCTAGGCCTAATTTCTCCAACAATTTCCACCATCCCAGTCCTCCACCAAATTTCCCCAGTCAAGCTCCATCCTCCTCCTCCCAAGGTCATCAATGGAAAAGAAATTCAGCAAATTGGAGGAGAGCATGGAAGCTTTCATGAAGTCACAAACCGCTTTCATGCAAAACTAGGGACAAACGCTGAACAACCATTCACAGGCTATATCGAGATTAAAATACAGATGAGCCTATTAGCTAGCTCCCTAAGTGAAAGACCAAAGGGTACTTTACCTAGTCAGCCGCTAGTTAACCCAAAAACCTCCAATCAAGAATATGAAATTTAGGATCCATCGATTAACCAGTGCAATGCTGTTCACACACTTCGATTTGAAAAGAAGGTAGACAACCAGGTTTACTAATAGAAAAGTCCAGTCCATCCTGATCCTACTCCAGCCTCCACCTCTGCTAGTTCCTCCCAAACTGCTCCTCAAAAATCTGACGAGGATAAAGCTCCTGAACAAGTTCATAAGCTGTAGCACCCTTTCCCAATAGGCTTAGGAACAACAATAAGAATATGCACATGGAGAAAATGCTAGAGATGTTCAACCAGGTCAAATGAATGTGCCACTTCTTGACGCTATCCAATAAGTCCCGGCTTATGCCAAATTTCTAGGGATAGTGTACGAAGAAGAGAAAGACCAATGTGCCCAAGAAAGTGTTCTTGGCTACCAATATAACTGAAATTCTGTCTGGTCCCATTCCGGTGAAATACAAGGATCCCGGATGTCCCACCATTTCCTGCACCATAGGACAGACCGAAATCAGTAGAGCACTTCTTGACCTCGGAGCAAGGATCAACTTGCTACCTCTCTCAGTATACCGGCAACTTGGGTTGGGCGAGCTAAGCCCAACTCGAGTCACCATTCAGCTAGCTGAACGATCTGTGAAGATCCCGAAGGGGGAAATTACAAACGTCCTTATCCGGGTCGGGGATTTTATTTATCCCATTGACTTCATTATGCTTGAGACCCAACCTGTGTCCAATCTTAGGTCTCAAACCCCGTCATCTTAGGGTGCCCATTCCTTGCTACAGCCAATGCCATAATCAACTGTAGGAACGGGTCCATGCGATTGACCTTTGGAGACATGACGAAGGAAATCAATGTCTTCAATCTTTGAAGACAACCTAGGGATGTCAATGATCAAACGTTTGAGGTCAATTCTATTGAAACCTGACCGTGAGCATGAGGAAAGTATGGAGATAGAGACGGAGACAGAGTGTGATCTAGAGGCTGAGGATTTTTATCTAGATCAGATCGTAGATTCAGCAGTGGATTGGGCATCAAGCCCAAGTGTACCTCATCTTAGGATTGAAAGCCGAAGATTGCATCCAATGAAGCAACACCTTCCCTAGAGCTAAAAGCCTACCTGAACACCTCAAGTACGCCTACCTGGGCGGAAAAGGACACCTTGCCAGTCATCATAGCATCCCACTTGACTGAGCAACAAGAGGACAGCTTAATGTCTAGTCTGAAAAGACATAGGGAAGCCATTGGATGGACGATGAAGGACATCAAAGGGATAAGTCCAGCCATAGTGCAACATAGATCCATTTAGTCGATGAAGCAACCCCCAGGAGGGACCCACAACGTAGGCTTAACCCTCTCATGCAAGAGGCAGTTAAAGCGGAAATTTAAAAACTATTAGATAATGGGATCATTTATCCATTTCAGATAGTCAATGGGTTAGCCCTGTTCATGCTGTCCCGAAGAAAGCTGGCTTTACAGTGGTTGAAAATGAGCAAAAAGAGTTGGTACAGACAAGACTGCCTACCAAGGTTCGTGTCTGTATCGACTATAGGAAGTTGAATGCAGCCACCCGTAAAGACCACTTCCTGCTACCCTTCATCGACCAAATGCTGGAACGATTCACGGACATGAGTACTACTGCTTCCTAGATGGGTACTCGGGATACAATCAAATCCCCATTGCTGCAGAAGACCAGGAAAAGACCACGTTCACCTGCTCGTTCAGAACCTTCGCTTACCGACGCATGCCCTTTGGATTGTGCAATGCCCCGCAACATTCCAACGATGCATGCTTAGTCTTTTCTCCGACATGGTAGAACGTTTTCTTGAGATTTTCATGGATGATTTCTCCATCTACAGAGATTCATTTGACCAGTGTCTTCATCATGTTGGCCCAATGGCCTTCCACTCTAGTTTTGATGATGATCAACACTCATGTAGTTATGTTTACTAATATTCTTGTGTTTCTAAGTTTCAGATCAGTAACAGGATATTAGGTTGGTGATTAGCTTCAACAAGATGATTAGAAGCTATTCATGATGATTCCGGTGCCAAAGCTTAAAGATCATACCTTTGCACTTGGAGAATCACGGAGTTTTGGAGCAAGTCTACTGAAGATGAAGATCGTCAAGAAGACTTAGGTATCTAGTTTAGAGTTTGTGTTTTAGATCCATATTTGTAAAGCTTAGTTTAGTTGATATGCTCAAGTGCACAAACACACACGTTTTATGTTTTGATATTTGGTTTTCATGAATAGTTTGATCAAAACAAGTTTTCATGATTTATATGTATAGTAGATGTTTTCTATTTATACATACATGCTTAACTTATAGACAAATTATTTTGATATCCCTATTCATGTTTGGAAAAATCAAGTTTGACAAAATACAAGGTTTTGTTTTTGATAAAATTTGCAAGACTCAAAAATGAATTGATATGATTGATATATGTCTTGAAATTTTTATCACAAGTTTGGTTATCAAAGTAAAATGATTAAAACAAGTTTTAGAAAGACATGATTTTAGAAAAACAGTTTTATTGTGATTAAATATTTTTTAGATTTACTGTGAATTTATGGGATTTTTATTGAGTGAAAAGAACTATTTTCAAATCCCGTATCTGTGCAGATCTGCACTGTGCCTGCCAGGCCAGTTCGGTCGACCGGACCGGTCGACCGCACCAAGTGGCCGGTCGACCGGGTCGGTCGACCGATGTGCACAGACGTGCACGCTGGCTACACATTGTAGTCGGTCGACCGGACCGGTCGACCGAGTTGAGAGTTCAACTCTCAGGATGTTTCGGTCGACCGGGCGGTCGACGCGATAGTGCCAAACGGTCACTTTTCTGACCGTTGGCGGTCGACCGGGCGGTCGACCGACGCCTGTCAGAGCTGCCAGCTCAGCTCTAACGGCTAGTTTTGTATAGGGGCTATATAAACCCCATCTCTTGGGGATTTTGGCCAAGTTTTTTAAGGAGAAAAATTTCTGGTTTCTAGAGGTTTTAAAACAAGTTTTCAAAAGTGTTGGGGCTTTAATTCTTCAATCTTTATTGTTTTGGGTTTTTGGAAAAATCAAAGAA
The DNA here is from genome assembly GCA_038442645.1 of Agave tequilana. NCBI lineage: Eukaryota > Viridiplantae > Streptophyta > Magnoliopsida > Asparagales > Asparagaceae > Agave > Agave tequilana. The sequence goes on from JAVJIF010005204.1 coordinate 213,049, forward strand.
AAGAATATTTTGGGAGATTTGTCTTGGTTTTCATTCTATATCTTTTGGAAGGATTTTCCCAAGTGATTTTCTTTGTTGCTAGTTTTCCAAACACCTAGTTTTTCACACTTGAGCTATCTTCTATCCTAAACTATTAGGATCTTGTTTTTGTGGAAAAAGATAAGAAAAAGAAAGAGAAGAGTTTGAGGTTGTTTGTTGTAAACCTCTTGTTGTAAACACCCTTTTATTTGTGAATCCCTCTTCGGTAGAGGTGATCGGGTGATTGAGTTGTATCCCTCAAGTGTGAGGTGATAGTGTTGGTTGTGAGCCTCTTCGGTAGAGGTGTTGTGGATTGTGTTGTTGTAGCCTCGGTGGCTTTGTAAGTTGAGAGAGGAGTTAGGTACTCTTATAGTGGATTGGGAAATCCTACACGGTGGTGTAGGCGGGGATGTAGAGCAAGGTGCTCGAACCTCGAAACAAATCTTGGTGTTTGCGTTTTGATCATTGTCTCTCTAACTCTCTCTCATTATATATTGTGCAAAGCATCATACTTCATATCATCATATCATATTTGCTTGTGTGGAGCATAACTCATATTGTCATATCATATTGCTTGTGTTGCCTTGCATTATTTCATATTGCTATATCTTTATTGCTTGGCTTGATTGTGTGTATTTCATATTGCTTGGATTGCTTGTGTGTGTGTGCCTAACTTATACTCATCCAACAAGAGCTTCACATAGCACCTCAACCCATTTCAAGGGGAATCAAGGGGAGTTAGTCCAGAGCCTCGCAAGGGGAATTCGGCTACACTTGTTGTATTGTATTAGTTTGTGCATAATTTGCATTAGCTTCCGCATTTAGCGCACTTAGTTTGCATTGAGTTTCTTAGATTAGCAATTACACCTATTCACCCCCCCTCTAGGTGTTTTTCACATCACCTAGAGTTAGTGTTCCAAAGATGCAAGGAGAAGAACCTAACTCTAAACTGGGAGAAATGTCAGTTCATGGTGAGACAGGGGATTATCTTAGGCCATGAGATTTCTAAGAGAGGCATTGAAGTAGACAAGGCTAAAGTAGAAGTGATTGCTAAGCTTCCACCACCCAAAAGCATCAAGGATATCATATCCTTTTTAGGGCATGTCGGGTCTACAACGGTTCATTAAGGATTTTAGCAAAATCGCTAGGCCCTTAACCAACCTGCTCGCTAAGGATTTGCCCTTCGATTTTAACGACGAATGTTTCAAGTCATGGGGGAAGCTTAAGCAAGAACTTATTTCTGCGCCTATCATTTCTGCTCCTAATTGGGCCCAGCCATTTGAAATCATGTGTGATGCATCTGATTTTGCTATTGACGCTGTTCTAGGACAACCATCGATAAATAGGTAGGACGTGATTTACTATTCGAGTAGGACCTTGAATGACGCCCAACAGAATTATACAACGATTGAGAAGGAATCTTGGCCGTTGTCTTTGCGTTAGAAAAGTTTCGGCCCTACTTGTTAGGTTCAAGGATGGTGATTTTCACGGATCACTCGGCTCTGAAATACTCATGACCAAGAAGGAAGCAAAAGCCCGATTGATTCGGTGGACCTTTGCTTTAAGAATTTGACTTGGAAATTTGGGATAAACGAGGTATAGAAAATGTGGTCGCTGATCATCTCTCACGAATTCCAAACGCACTGATCATACAAGCTCCGATCAACGAGAATTTTCTAGACGAGCACATCCTGGCCATTCTCAAGGAACCCTGGTATGCGGACATTGTTAATTACTGGCCACTGGACAATTACCCGCTGACTGAAAAAGCAAGACCAATACCGCTTCTTTGCCCAAGTATGGTACTTCTTCTAGGAAGAAACGTATCTTTTAAGTATTGTCCCGACCAAATTATTAGACGATGCATACCAGAGGAGGAACAGAGGAATGTGCTCAGCTTTTGCCATGACCTTGCATGCGGACGACACTTCGGTTCCCGCAAGACTGCACAGAAGGTTCTTCAAAGTGGGTTTTACTGGCCCACTTTGTTCAAAGACTCATACCATTTTGCAAGTCATGCGCAAATTGTCAGAAAATTGGGAAAATTTCAAGAAGAGGCATGATGCCCCTGAACCCGATCCTAGAAATTGAAATTTTTGATGTTTGGGGTATCGACTTCATGGGGCCATTCCCTAATTCCTTTGGCAACCAGTTCATTTGGTTACTGTAGACTACGTCTCTAAATGGGTAGAAGTTGTGCAACCAAGACCAATGACAACAAAGTGGTTGTCAATTTCTCAAAGAGAACATCTTCCCGATTTAGCACCCTAGAGCGATAATTAGTGATAATGGATCACATTTCTGCAATTGAGTTTTTGAAGCTCTAATGCAGAAATATTTCATCACTCACAAGTTGTCTACTCGTATCATCCCCAGACAAATGGGCAGGTAGAAGTCACCAATCGACAACTCAAGCTATTATTCTGGAAAAGACTGTTGGACAGAACCGAAAGGATTGGTCGGTCAAACTCAACGATGCATTATAGGCATACCGCACTGCTTTTAAGACAGTCTTGGGGATGTCCCCTACAGAATCGTATTTGGCAAAGCCTGTCATCTGCTAGTCGAATTAGAACACCGTGCCCTATGGGCAATTAAGCAACTCAATTTTGATCTGACCAAGGCCGGTGAGTTAAGGAGACTACAGATTTCAGAATTAGAGGAGATACAGAATGAAGCCTATGAGATGCTCGGATCACCAAAAGCAGGACTAAATTTTTTTATGACCAGCTCATAACCCGGAAAAAACTTTGCCCCGAGAGACAAGGTTCTGCTGTATAACTCTAGGCTTTATATTTTGCGGGGAAGCTGAAGACTCGTTGGTCTGGACCGTTCATCATGCGCACCGTTTTTTCATACGGTGTTGTGATTATTGTAGATCCTAAGAACAACGCAGAATTCAAAGTGAATGGGCAAAGACTGAAGCCCTTCTTGATCACTAAGCCTATGACTCCGGATGATAGTGTGCTGACTCTTTTTGCCCCGTCATACACATAACCACAACAACTAAAATACATAAAAAAATTTTGAAATTAAAAAAATATAATAAAATTATAATATATAATAAAAATAACAACAATATTTGTTTATATGCTTACCCCTTCTACATTTTTTTGACATTTCTTTTGCCTATTCGCACTTGGTCGGCCCGAGTCCACGAAGACGATGACAACATTTCTTCACCCTATTTATTGCATTCGCATTTACCTATACATTCATTGAGGACAATGCATTAGATAGGTGTGGGGGGGTGCTAACACTTTTTCTTTTCCATTTATTCTTTTTCTTCTTTCAAAAAAAAAATCTCCAGATTAAAATGAAATTTCATACTCTTTATAAAATATCAAAAGATTGTAGGAATTAAGAGAACCTTATTAATGAATCTTTATTTTTGCCTAAATAAATAAGAAAAATTGGTTTGACTAAAAAGTTACGAGGGATAAGGAAAATAACTCATACCTTTTATTTAGCCTTAGTAGAATATGCATAAACTACACATACATGCTTGAGATTTAGAGACACAACTCTGAAAAAAAATGCTGGATAATTGTGCCCAAGAAGCATATGATTACTCACGCCAAAAAAAGAGAAGAAAAGAACATATATCTATATAAATAAGTAAATCTTGATTTCATGGCCTACTCTACTTGCATATTGGACCTGAAGGGTGTTTTTCCACCTGGTGCCCTAAAATTATCTGGTTTGGGAGTCATCGGTTTTGATATGTTTACATAAGTGAAGTAGAAAGCCTAATGAAGCCAAGAATAATAATATATATTAATAAAATAAAATGATATTCAAAGTTGAGTTGAAAAATCCCACACATCACACTTTCACATTATGCATATCTATCTAAAGTAAAATAACAGAATGAGTTAGAAGTACAAGATCCTTTCTAAATTTAAAGAAAAATCATAGTTTCTTCCTTTATGAAGGCTAAAGTATAGGAGGACTTATGAGGGTTAAACCTAATTTTTTAATCATTCGGTCATTTTACTTAGATGATTGAAAGTTCTTTTTCATGACAGAATTTTTGCTAACAACTAACTACTTTTCTTTACTCACTGGATTTTTGTGGGTGCAATCCGCTGAAAACCCTCAGGAGACAACACTCCTCCTCTAGGGGAAACTAAAGGTTTAAAGGCTTTTTTGCACATGCTCAGTGCAATCGCGTCACGCGAAAGTGGTGTAATAATTTTCTTATTTTTGTTTTGCTCGGGACGAGCAAAAAGATAAGTGTGGGGGTGTGATTTGTCTCTAATTTTGCATAATTTTTATCATATTTTCATATTTATTTGGTATAAAATTCTGTTAATAAAACTTTGCTTGCTTGATCCTAAGTCCATGGTGTGCAAATGAAGAAGACGACCTTAATCACCATTTAATGGGTGATTAAAAGCCTACCAAGTAGCCATTGACTTTAGGGAGGCAATTTTGTCAGTCCAGGGCATCATATCAGCAAACCAGCAGACCAACCTGAAGGGGGACAGACTCGGCGACGAGCTGCCTGAAGCCAGGCGCGCCACCCTGGCAAGGCCACGGAAACGCGGCCCAGGCCGCGTTTCCGGGTCCTTTGGGCGCACGCACGCCGGGCTTCGGACCATGGGTCACCCCCTGGCTCCCCTTTCCCCTGGTGCCTATAAATACCCCCCAGGGTCTTCAGTTTGGAGTGTTGGAACCTATTTCGATGAAGACGTTTATGAAGATCAAATTCATTTGGAGCTCTAACACATGACGAATCAAGAGCCCTACATGATCAAGATGTGCCAAGGAGAGTTGATAGAGTGTGGTTTGTAATTGTGAAGTAGAATGTAAAAGCCTTGTCACAAACACTCATATCACAGCCTTGTTAGTCGACTTACAAAACCTTATAGTCGACTAATCAAGTTTGTAGTCGACTTGACCCGAATCATAAGTCGACTAATCCTGTGTCCTGAAATAGACCTCTCTGTTTGTGTATTAGTCGACCAACAGTCAACTATAGTCGACTAATACATTTTTCTAGTCGACTAACCTTGTCCCCAGTCGACTAATAACTGGTCAAGTCGACTATCAAGTAGTTGCAGTCGACTTGAAGTAGTTATTCTGAAACTGTTCTTCCAACGGCCACTGACCTAGTCGACTAATAGCTAAACCTAGTCGACTAATAGAAGGAATTTTGCCTAGGTTAGTCGACTAACTCAAAAAGCAAGTCGACTAATAGCAGTTCTGACTGTTGGACAGTTTTCATTATCTGGTCTTTTGTGCAACTGTTTTCAATGTTCCTTTGATTCAAATTGCACCAAACTTCCTAACTAACCCTAGTCTTCAGCTATAAATAGGGAAGTTATACAAAGGCCAATTACCAAGAGATTTTTATCAGTTTTCCAAAGCCAAAATCTGCAAACCTGAAAACTGTTTTTCCCACTTCAGTTCTTCACCAAAAGACATTTCCATTGTGAAGATTCTCTGAAGTTCTTGTTTCCTATACTGAACCTTGTCCACATACACATTCAGTACCAAGGCTATAGGAAAAGTATTGTAATTCTCAAAGCAAATCATTGTACAGGAGGCTTCTGGTTGTAGAGGCAAGTTGTACAAGGTGAAGGTATTCTTTTGGTGGAAGAGAAGGTGTTCTCTTGGATGTAGAGAAGGTGTACAAATTTGGTGAAGGGAATTTGTCAAGTGGTGTACATGGTGTATTGATTTTGGGTGGCAAAATCAAGGATAAAGGAAAATCTCAAGCGGGTGGCTTGGGGACTGGATGTAGGTCACAAGGACCGAACCAGGATAAATCTCTTTTTTTGCGTTTGTCAACTTTTCTGAGATTTGATTTCCTTTATTGCAAGTTATTTATTTGATTAACGATTAATCCTTCTTGTTTAGTTTGTGTTGACTTGTGTTTTAGATCGATTGTTACCAACAGAGATATTTCCGCAATTCATCATCATCTCTCGATCCTACATTTGGTATCAGAGCCCTGCATACAAGTCAACAACAAAGATGGCAACGGAGTTTCCCTCATCCCAATTCAAGAAGGACATTCTACACAACGTCCACCGCTATTTGACGGAACCAACTACAACTATTGGAAGTGTAGAATGAAGATATACTTGCAGTCTCTCAACTACGACCTTTGAACATCGTAGAAGCATCGTACACCAAGCCCACAACCAACTACAACGCTTGGAGTGAAGATCAAAAAAGAACGCGAACCTTGACGCCAAAGCGATGAATGCTCTATTCTGTGCCTAACCAAAGAAGACTTCAACCGTGTTTCAACAGCAACTTCTGCACATCAAATATGGCATACTCTTCAGGTAACACACGAAGGCACTAATAAAGTTAAGGAATCTAAAATATCTATTCTTATCCACAGGTTTGAGTTATTCAAAATGGAGGAGAATGAAACCATATCCGAGATGGTTACAAGATTCACCGACATCACCAATACATTAGCATCCCTTGGAAAGGACTACACCCAAGTTGAAGAGTTCGAAAGATCCTTCGTGCACTCACACCAGAATGGGAGAAAAGACAATCGCCATTGAAGAGGCGAATGATCTCTCAACTATGACATTAGAAACCTAATCGGTAATCTAATGGCATATGAAGTGCAGTTAGAAGAAAGGAAGAAGGACGAACGAAAACACCGTTCAAAGAAGAAGAACTCGCCTTCCATGTATCTTCCGACACGGACAATGATGACGAAGAGGAGATGGCAATGCTCTCAAATAAATTCAGGAAATTTCTAAAGCAAGGTAAATTCAAATGCTTTAATTGTGATAAACCAGGTCATATGAAGATGGATTGTCCTTTGCTTAAGAAGAAAGATAAGTACAAGAGTAAGAAGTTCAGAAAGAAGAAGAACTACGAAGCATCATCAGAATACAGTGATTCATCTTCATCTGATGAAGAAGAATCCACTGAACGTGTCAACCTATGTTACATGGCACTTGAAGATGATGAGGTATCATATTCTGAACTCTCTGATGCATTCCATGAATTATTTCTTGATCTAAAAATGAAAAACTGAAAAACAAAGTTTTGTCAAAAGAAAATGAGAAACTGTTAAAGGAAAATTCATGTTATGCATTACAATGTTCATCTATAAATTCTCAACAACAAGATGAGTTTGAAAAAGTCATATCATCTTTGAAAATTGAAAATGAGAAATTTATAAAAGGAACATTTTTCTGAAAAAGGAAACTAAGTCTTTGAATGAAAGGATTTCTATATTGGATAAAGACATGTTAGTTTTCAAAAATAAATATGAAGACCTTTTGCAAAATGTGACTAAGTTTAATAAAGGAAAAGAAAATTTGAATGCTTTGTTATCTTTTCAGAAATTGTCACATGATAATCATGGTATTGGATTTATTGCAAAATCTTCATGTTATAGTAATCCATATAGTTCTTTTGTAAAAAGAAAGCCAAAAATAAATAGTATATGGATTCCTAAGAACTTAAATTTTCATGATAAAAATACATATATTGCATCATACATTCATGATATATGTGATTCTTGCAACTATGTGTATACTAACAGGTAGAAACCAAATTCTAAATGGATTTGGACTCCTAAAGGTTAAATATGTTCTTTTATGTTTGGTACCATCTAACGTTTATCTTGCAGGTACCATATAAAAAATTGATAAAGAACAATTATATATATATATATACTAATATATTTGTTGCAGGGGGAGAACAAAGTATTTCTCTATTTGTTATAACCAATTTCTACAGGGGGAGAAAATATAACATATCTTCTGCAGGGGGAGGACTTGTGCACACAAAGCGTCATCATCAAAAAGGGGAGAATGTTGGAACCTATTTCGATGAAGACGTTTGTGAGATCAAATTCATTTGGCTCTAACACATGACGAATCAAGAGCCCTACATGATCAAGATGTGCTAAGGAGAGTTGATAGAGTGTGGTTTGTAATTGTGAAGTAGAATGTAAAAGCCTTGTCACAAACACTCATATCACAGCCTTGTTAGTCGACTTACAAAACCTTATAGTCGACTAATCAAGTTTGTAGTCGACTTGACCCGAATCATAAGTCGACTAATCCTGTGTCCTGAAACAGACCAACTCTCTGTTTGTGTATTAGTCGACCAACAGTCAACTATAGTCGACTAATACATTTTTCTAGTCGACTAACCCTTGTCCCCAAGTCGACTAATAACTGGTCAAGTTGACTATCAAGTAGTTGCAGTCGACTTGAAGTAGTTATTCTGAAACTGTTCTTCCAACGGCCACTGACCTAGTCGACTAATAGCTAAACCTAGTCGACTAATAGAAGGAATTTTGCCTAGGTTAGTCGACTAACTCAAAAAGCAAGTCGACTAATAGGCAGTTCTGACTGTTGGACAGTTTTCATTATCTGGTCTTTGTGCAACTGTTTTCAATGTTCCTTTGATTCAAATTGCACCAATAACTTCCTAACTAACCCTAGTCTTCAGCTATAAATAGGGAAGTTATACCAAAGGCCAATTACCAAGAGATTTTTATCAGTTTTCCAAAGCCAAAAATCTGCAAACCTGAAATGTTTTTTTCCCACTTCAGTTCTTCACCAAAAGACATTTCCATTGTGAAGATTCTCTGAAGTTCTTGTTTTCTATACTGAACCTTGTCCACATACACATTCAGTACCAGGCTATAGGAAAAGTATTGTAATTCTCAAAGCAAATCATTGTACACAGGAGGCTTCTTGGTTGTAGAGGCAAGTTGTACAAGGTGAAGGTATTCTCTTGGTGGAAGAGAAGGTGGTCTCTTGGATGTAGAGAAGGTGTACAAATTTGGCGAAGGGATTTGTCAAGTGGTGTACATGGTGTATTGATTTTGGGTGGCAAAATCAAGGATAAAGGAAAATCTCAAGCGGGTGGCTTGGGGACTGGATGTAGGTCACAAGGACCGAACCAGGATAAATCTCTTTGTTTGCGTTTGTCAACTTTTCTGAGATTTGATTTCCTTTATTGCAAGTTATTTATTTGATTAACGATTAATCCTTCTTGTTTAGTTTGTGTTGACTTGTGTTTTAGATCGATTGT